>CAXDID010000902.1:0-199982 GCA_963988835.1 Hexamita inflata | reverse complement strand
TGGTTAACTGAAAATATAATCATTAGTTGGAAATAGTTTCAAAATGATGTTAAGCTCTATGGATGAAGTAAAAGAGTTTTAAACCAAAATAAACAATAAATTTTTATAATTCAATTAAGAAATACAAATGTTAATTCGTGAAAATGCAATACTTAACTAAAT
The DNA here is from genome assembly GCA_963988835.1 of Hexamita inflata. Taxonomy (NCBI): domain Eukaryota; phylum Fornicata; order Diplomonadida; family Hexamitidae; genus Hexamita; species Hexamita inflata. Next base: position 199,820 of record CAXDID010000902.1, on the reverse strand, counting down.
TCTTAACGATTTAGCTTAAATGATATCAAATGAGAACAATACAAATTAAATAATAAGTCCTAATTTTGTGTAAATTGGAAGTTTCGATGATTTTAAATTAAATGGATTTGGATATTAATATACTAATTAAAAATATTAAGTAGGTTAATTTGTTATGAATAAGTTATGTTTGGGTTTAGAAGTATCAGATGAGCAAATAAAAATCGGTTAATTTGACGATTTCGAAAAATTAAATAAAAAATCGATGATAATCAATGATGAATAGATATAATATGGAACTTTTCTTAATGATTTACTTGCTTTTGGAACATGTGTGTATTTAAATAGCAACTCTAAATATATTGGTGAATTTGTAGATGGTTTTCCCAATGGTTAAGGAAAATATACGAACGGGCAAACAGTTGTAAATGGAATATTTGTAACAAAGGAAAAAAGCAATTCAATAGAAATTTAACTGGAAGACGTGTAGGATCTTAATCATTTAAATAATAGCTTGGCTTTAACAAATTCTATAAGTCAGTCGGAGTATTTGTAAGATATTCAGATTATAGGGTAGTAAACATCCAAACTGATGTAAAATTAACTATTCAGCAATATATTTGCGATAAATGATTTTGTGGTTTAGCCGGTGGGCGAATTCACAATTTAGTCGGGCGTTTGTTAATTTAAAGGCGAGATTTACAATTAGAAGGTTATTAACAAGTTTAAATTTGTTTATGATTCCGTAACCATTGAAGGAATTTACATTAATCCATAACAATTTAATGGAGTTGTAAACACCCCATTCGGAGTGGCTGAGGGAGAGTTTGTTAATTATTAATTGCAAACTGGATAATTTACATCCGATTTAATAACTTAACGAGGCACATTCACAGATTTCAAACTAAACTGTGACGATGCGTTTATCAAAACAGCAGACTACGAATTCAACGGCAAAGTTTAATTCGGTTCAAAAATAAATGGAAAATATAAAACGCAAACTGAAGAATTTGAAGGAGAATTTGAAAATGACGAGTACAAAAACGGATAACTAAAGCAAGAAAATGTAAAATATATCGGAGAGTTTTATCTGGGGTTGAAACAAGGAAGCGGAAAATTAATCATCACAGAGTCAAGTGGCGTTGAGATAATATATGAAGGCGCGTTCGCAAATGATCAATTTGAAGGATTCGGTGAATTAAAAATCGTAAACAAGGACGACGTTTAAATATTCACAGGACAATTCGTAGATAATCAACTCAATGACGAAAACGCTACATACACACATGGAGACAAGAAATTTACAGGGCACATAATTGGCTTAAACCTACAAAAGGGATAAATGACAACCCCATCGCAATAATTTGTTGGAGAATTTAAAAATATGAATTATTACCAAGGAGAATTAAAAGAAAAAGACCTGATCTATAACGGCTAATTCGAAAATAACCAAATTATCAATGGTGAAATAATGATGAACGTAATATTAAATATATTCGGAATGGAGATGGTTCTGTTTAAAATAATTGTCGAAAATGGTAGCAAACGTTTAGTATTGCGGTTGGGAGAGCAAGAAGTTTAGTATTCTGGGTAGTTTAATTCTGATACGTACAAATTACTAAAGGGGAAATTTACAACAAAATCATTTTAATTTGAAGGTGATTTTGAAGATTAATAAGCAAAGAACGGTATCATGTAATATTTCGCATAAAACGCAAGCTTTGAAGGATAGTTTAAGCAAGGCAAACCATATGTCGGTACTTTTGTGTTTAAAAAGGGAGGAAACAATATATTTTCTAATTTTTCGGGTTATAACGGAATCAGTTAATATATGCTGAACATATTTAGCTATTTGGGCTCAAACACTAACATTGAAAATACGGTTTCCATCAATTCAAATTTTGTGCAGTAATCTATGGCTGAGATCAAATCGAATGGTGAGTTGATGGTATTTACGCAGAATAGTGGTGTGCTTTCAGGAAAGGGGAAAATAATAACGTAAAAGCAGGTTATGGACTGCGAAATCGTTGGGAAGGAGATGTAGATTAAAACGCCTTAGTTCTCATTTTAGGGATAGTACATGGCTGGGTTTGTCAATGGCCGTTATTAGTCTTAGGAGTACGACTTTAGTGGCTATTTCAAGGACAATGCTCCGTTTAAGGGCGATTTCGTGATAAAAACTTCTGCCCTGCTCGATTTATTGTCCGAGGTGTGCGAGTTAATATCCAATTTCATTCCGAGCGTGTCTCCGCCATCTTCTCTGTCTTTTGCTGCCTAAATAGATAATATGCACTTTGTGCTCCCAATTAAATCACAGTAATTCAGTGTTGACTCAGAATAAATTACTTTCGAGCACATGAACTACACCCTCAAGGTCCAGCCCTCCACCCCAATAACATTTCCCTTAACCCACTCATTTTAAGCCCTAACTGCGTCCAATATACAGTATTTCGATCGCGCCCAGAATTTATTCTCTTTTATGAATAACACATTAACATTATAACAAAACATGAACAAATTAACGCTCATTAACAACAACGCGACCATTATTTTCGATAACGGAGATAAATTCAAGGGAACTATTAACCCCCTCGACTTCAAATTCTCGCCCACCGTTTTCGTCGAGGGTCTCTTTGTTCAAAACCAACAGAAATAATCCGGTCAATTCCAAAATGGGGTGTTGCACGGTCAAGGGGTTATTATGAACTCAACGGGAACGCGATAAGGAATATTTGAAAAAGGGGTTCACGTTTAAGGCGTTTTTTAAAGGGCTGATGGAGTGGTCTTCGAAATAGAGTGAAGTATTTTTAGATGCTTGAATTGTTTTGGTTTTGGCACTTGCTTGTTTTTTAACGTCCTGTTCGTTTAGATTGTGAGGAGCGGAGGGAATGTTTTGAAAAACTCCCCTAGGAAAACTCCCCTTCAAGCGCCTCTCGATCAGTATCTCGAGTTCACCAACAGTTCGTAAAAGATGCGGGCAATTTTGGGGCTGTTTCGACGTTCTCGGTCTGAAAAACTGGCCCATCTCTTGCACAAAGCAAGATATCCGGAAGAATTCTGTCTCCAGAAGAAGTCCAAGCCGCACAGCGGAATCTGTTGCTCTTGAAAATAACAACATGACAAAATACAAAAGTGCGGAGTGTTCAGCTGCATTTATCTTCATTGTGCTGCTCATGGTGTTCCTTTTCGTCAACGTGCTGCAAGTGGACAAGGCCATCAAAGAGAGCTACATCGACCAGTTCTCAGCCAAACATCTCGTACGGCGGAGACCAGAAGTGTGACCCGAACCTCTAAAATCTGCAAGAAGTCAATATATATTCGACAAGCAGAAAATGCTCGGGTTAGATTAGTTCGCCAGCAATTCAGTCCATAAATTACGGGACATCGCTCTCACCTAAGTGAATCGCAAGGTTTGCAATGACCAACAAAGTATGGTCTTAGATGAGAAAGCAGCTAAATCTCATTTCTCCTCCGGCAAGCACGTGTTCGACATGACTCGCTGTTAAGTTGATGAACAATTAGCATAACAGTTTCAACTGGAAATACGACAAAAGTAAATGATAATCCTAAAAGGCGGAAGAGATAAAATATGACACTTAAAAACCCAAAGTACAACATAGATGATTAGCTCAAAAGGCGGAAGAGACACGATGAGTGAATTTATTTAACAATTTCAATCTAGTAAAATTCACCACTAAACGACCTGTCAATGTTTTGGAGTGGATAGTAATGGTGGAGGGAAATATGGAAGGTGAAAGTTTAACAATTTTAACAATTAGGGTTTTATATTAAAAATGGTACCTATAAATTATTATTTTTGTATACTTTATTTGGCTTTTTAAAGAATAACAGTTTCTTTGTCTTTTATTATATTTTAATTGTCTAATGACCACTGGGGAACTAACTATATTATATATCTTTGTAACTATCTCTTGGATATGTAGGATTATCTTGGGAAGTCACTTTAAAATGATGGCTGGTTGGGGTCAGCGGCAACGCGTAGTGCTTCTAAATTTTGAGACGATATTAAACATTAACAATAAAAATATATAAAACTACATATTAATCTACAATAAAAGTTCACTATAAACCAGATTTCAAATGTTTTGACTTGTGATCTTGATTTTAATAATATTTAAATTAAAGCTAACATCACTTGGAGACCAGCCCAAGGCTCTGGGCGACCAGCTCGAAGACGGCCGGGTCGCTCACCAGCAGCGAGTGCTTCACGCCCGGGAGCACGATCTTGTCTTCCACGACGGCGTCCTCGAAGGGGTCGTTCAGGGCGCAGACGGTGAGCACGGTGGAGTCTCCGTCGGCCTGGACGAAGGTGGGGATCTGGCTCAGGATCTCCTCGTACCTGTCCACCGGCTTCTGGTAGACCACGTGCAGCGGCGTCTCGCTTCCGCAGCCGACGATGGAGACGAAGCGGAAGTCGGTGTCGGGCTTGAGGACGATCTTGCCCCTGCGGATGTCGTGGACCTCCTGGTAGGGCGTGAGGCTCATGCCGTACATGGCCCTGTCGACCGTGCCGGCCGTGTGGACGTACTGGGTCAGGTCCAGCAGCGACCTGTCTTCGGTGTCCAGCTGGCTCCGCACCGAGGTCCACGGGCCGGGCGCGCTCTCCACCTGCGCCGTGCAGGACTTCTCCGTCTGCGGGCCTCCGTGCTGCTGCTCCATGAAGTACTGCTTGGCCAGGTAGAAGTCCAGCAGCTCCGGCATCTCCGAGAAGCGTCTGGTGCCCGCGACCTTGTTCTCGTGGTAGAACTCGGGCGAGAACTGGAGGTCTCCGCCGACCCGCATGAACTTGCTGTCCAGGTACTTGTACTCGCGCTGGCCGAGCGAGTGCCAGCTGGACTTGCCCCAGACCGAGAAGGACTCCCAGGCGTAGTCCTTTCTGGCGAAGTCCGAGAGCGTGGGCGTGTTGGCCTCGAAGTCCTTTTCGATGAGCTCCTCTGGCTTCTTCTTCGCGTGGATGATCTGGGACACGCTCTGGGCCACCTGCTTCAGCGGCGACTCGGCGTCGAAGTCCAGCTGGATGGCGCCGCGCTTGCACCCGCGCTGCATGTTGCGCATGGTCTCTTCTATGAACTCGTCCTTCAGCATTCTCTTGCTCACCATCTTCTTCGCCAGCACATATAAAACGTCCGGGATCTCGTCTCCGTACACCTCGTCGTTAAATTTAATCAAGTCGTATTTAGGGCTCTCGAAGCCGCACTCGGGCTCGTTGACTTGGATTTGTTGGGTTGAGCTGTTCAGCTTCTTCAGAAATATTTTGTTTACTGGGCCGTTAAAATGTGGAATATTAGACAAAAATGGAATAGTTGCAGCACTGGTCTGTTATCCTTTAAACACACAACGTTTAATAGGAAGATTCATATTATACCCAAGAATTGGAGTTAACGCAACTTAACCAGAGGCGCCGTCAAACGGGGTGCCAAGAGCGATGAACTTCGATATGTCCTCATCGAAGCCCGGATGGAGGCGCAGGTACGTCTCCGTCAGAACTCCTCCGAGAGAGTGGGCGATTATGACTACCTTCTACCTAGTTAGCTCTTTGACGGTGTGAACCAACGCGTGCAGGTCGGTTTGGATGCTCGGGTGGCTCATCATCTGCCTCCAGTCGTAGGTGAAGGCGAAGAGGTTGAACCCGAGTTCGTAGCCGAAGTTCTTGACCAGGTAGTTGCTGAACTGGCCGAAGTAGTTCGTGAGCGCCGTGTTGTCGAAGATCTTCCGGTCCAGCAGGGCAGCGTCGAGGAGGTGGTCGCAACCCGCCATCCCGCGAACGGCGTACACGCGGCCGTGGTCCTTGATGAAGCTCTAGTACTGCCGGGTCTCGTCGTTGAACTCGCCCCAGAGGTACTGGCTGAACTTGGTCGGGGTCTGCAGAGACGGGTTTATCCAGGCCGAGTCGATCTCGCCTGTCTTCGAGTTCTTCACCTGCAGCTTCGAGCCGAACAAGCCCGGGATCAGTATTATCGGTTGCAGTGCTTTTTAGTTTTATGATATATCTTATTCTATGATAAATTCGTAATTAACGTTGTAATCATTATACTCACTACTTTACATTGATGTGGAAAGTTTAAAAAATTGTTAAAATACTACATAATAAAAGGTACGTGATAGGAAATTTCATTTCCCTATTTATGATATATATTATAAAAATATAAAGTATTCATTATAACCCTATTTCCTTAGAAACAATATCGTATACTCTTTAGTCAGCAATCATTGGGAAATGTTTTAATCCATTAATAACAATTCTATCGGAAACAACAGAATTATCAAATGGATCGCTTAAGGCGCAGGTAGTAAGAACTGTGTAATCACCATCCACATTGATTTGTTATGGTATTTAATATAAAAGTTCTTCATAATTAGATATTGGTTTTTAATATACAACATGAAGAGGTGTTTAACATCCACATCCTACAATGGATAAAAATCTGAAAGAAGAACCTTGTTTAAGTTATATTGTTCCCTTTCTTATATCATAAGCTTTCTAATATGGCATTAGACTCATTCCGTATAAAGCTCTATCAATAGTACCAGGTCTATGAACAAATTGAGCCAAATCCATTGCAGATTTGTCTTCAACACTTGTTTATTCTTTAACCGAACACCATGGTCCATATAAATATTCTGATGAAGAGTTACACGATTCTAATTATTCCAGACCAACATGTTACTATTCCATATAGTACTATTTTGCCAAATAAAAATCTAAAATATTTTACATCTAAGAGAAGCGTCTGGTGCCCGCGACCTTGTTCTCGTGGTAGAACTCGGGCGAGAACTGGAGGTCTCCGCCGACCCGCATGAACTTGCTGTCCAGGTACTTGTACTCGCGCTGGCCGAGGGAGTGCCAGCTGGACTTGCCCCAGACCGAGAAGGACTCCCAGGCGTAGTCCTTTCTGGCGAAGTCCGAGAGCGTGGGCGTGTTGGCCTCGAAGTCCTTTTCGATGAGCTCTTCTGGCTTCTTCTTCGCGTGGATGATCTGGGACACGCTCTGGGCCACCTGCTTCAGCGGCGACTCGGCGTCGAAGTCCAGCTGGATGGCGCCGCGCTTGCACCCGCGCTGCATGTTGCGCATGGTCTCTTCTATGAACTCGTCCTTCAGCATTCTCTTGCTCACCATCTTCTTCGCCAGCACATATAAAACGTCCGGGATCTCGTCTCCGTACACCTCGTCGTTAAATTTAATCAAGTCGTATTTAGGGCTCTCGAAGCCGCACTCGGGCTCGTTGACTTGGATTTGTTGGGTTGAGCTGTTCAGCTTCTTCAGAAATATTTTGTTTATGGGTCCTTATTGGTGTGCAGAGTTTAGCAGGTATGGGATTGTTCCACATCCGACTTGAATTCCTTTTGTGACGCAATACGGGATTGGTTATTTCATGTTGTATCCAAGGATCATGGATTGAATGCTGTATCCTGAAACACCATCAAATGGTACTCCGAGTGCGATGAATTTGCTGATGTCCTCTTCAAAATCTGGGTTCAGGCGCATGAACGTTTCAACCAGGACCCCGCCCAGGCTGTGTCCGACAATAACCACTTTCTGTTCGTTTATCATTTTCACCCTCTTGATCAACTTCTTCAGTTCACTTTGGATTTTATTGTCGTCCAGGGGCTGCCTCCAGTCGTAGGTGAACGCGAATAGATTCGTCCCAAGCTCGTACCCGAATGTTTTAACGAAATAGTTGCAAAACTGGCCGAAGTAGTTCGTAAGGGACGAGTTTTCGAAGAGCTTGTAGTCAAATAGCTTCGCGTCTATGAGGTGGTCGCACCCGGCGAGGCCCTTGATCGAGTACACATCGCAGTACTCGTGCACAAACGACTCGAACTGCTCCGTTTGCTCGTTGAACGTGCCCCACAAATGCTGGCCACATTTGGTAATCGCCTTCAGGGACGGATTAATCCACACACACTCTGTCTCGCCCGTTTTCTTGTTTCTGGCCTCCATCTTGGATCCGGCGACACCAGGAATAACTATTATAGGTGGAAGCTTTTTCCTCGAACTCTTCGAAAGTGGAATAAACTCGTAGTTGTAGTTGAAGTCCTCAGCAGAAATAGAACTGAAACCTCTCATTTGATGTGGTATTGTAGATATTAAAAATATTATTTAACTGTAATAAATAAAGGTTGAAAACACTGAATAGAACGGATTAAGATAAATTGATTGAGATCGATTGAGATTGAAACTGTATACAGGATAATTGCCTAAAAATAGCTCGGTATAAAGCATAGAAAACAATTGAAACAATTATTATTAAAGATACTGAATTACACTATTATTTTTGTATAGTTGTTAACTTTGTATACCAAAAGCTTGATTATTAATCCAGATACTCTATCATTTACATACAACACTTCAAAATTAATATTAAAAGTTCAAGTATTAAAAGTCTTGGAGTACTTATGTCAAAGAAAATTAATCGCGAATATTACTGTCATTTAATGTTTCAAAAATTTAACGTTCAAAGATCACTTGAAGTTCAGCCCGAGGCTCTGGGCGACCAGCTCGAAGACGGCCGGGTCGCTCACCAGAAGCGAGTGCTTCACGCCCGGGAGCACGATCTTGTCTTCCACGACGGCGTCCTCGAAGGGGTCGTTCAGGGCGCAGACGGTGAGCACGGTGGAGTCTCCGTCGGCCTGGACGAAGGTGGGGATCTGGCTCAGGATCTCCTCGTACCTGTCCACCGGCTTCTGGTAGACCACGTGCAGCGGCGTCTCGCTCCCGCAGCCGACGATGGAGACGAAGCGGAAGTCGGTGTCGGGCTTGAGGACGATCTTGCCCCTGCGGATGTCGTGGACCTCCTGGTAGGGCGTGAGGCTCATGCCGTACATGGCCCTGTCGACCGTGCCGGCCGTGTGGACGTACTGGGTCAGGTCCAGCAGCGACCTGTCTTCGGTGTCCAGCTGGCTCCGCACCGAGGTCCACGGGCCGGGCGCGCTCTCCACCTGCGCCGTGCAGGACTTCTCCGTCTGCGGGCCTCCGTGCTGCTGCTCCATGAAGTACTGCTTGGCCAGGTAGAAGTCCAGCAGCTCCGGCATCTCCGATAAGCGTCTGGTGCCCGCGACCTTGTTCTCGTGGTAGAACTCGGGCGAGAACTGGAGGTCTCCGCCGACCCGCATGAACTTGCTGTCCAGGTACTTGTACTCGCGCTGGCCGAGCGAGTGCCAGCTGGACTTGCCCCAGACCGAGAAGGACTCCCAGGCGTAGTCCTTTCTGGCGAAGTCCGAGAGCGTGGGCGTGTTGGCCTCGAAGTCCTTTTCGATGAGCTCCTCGGGCTTCTTCTTCGCGTGGATGATCTGGGACACGCTCTGGGCCACCTGCTTCAGCGGCGACTCGGCGTCGAAGTCCAGCTGGATGGCGCCGCGCTTGCACCCGCGCTGCATGTTGCGCATGGTCTCTTCTATGAACTCGTCCTTCAGCATTTTCTTGTTGACCATCTTCTTCGCCAGCACATATAAAACGTCTGGGATCTCGTCTCCGTACACCTCGTCGTTAAATTTAATCAAGTCGTATTTATGGCTCTCGAAGCCGCACTCGGGCTCATTTATTAGTATTTCTTCTTTATTGCTGTTCAATTTCTTAACAAACACCTTATTGATAGGTCCCTCAAAATTCAAAATATTAGACAAAAATGGAGTAGTTCCTGAATTACTTTATTATCCCTTAAATATGCAATGTCTTATGGGAAGTTACAAATTATATCCAAGTAGTGTTCCTAGTGGCATGAACCCGGAACCGCCGTCAAACGGGGTGCCGAGAGCGATGAACTTCGATATGTCCTCCTCGAAGCTCGGATGGAGGCGCAGGTACGTCTCCGTCAGAACTCCTCCGAGAGAGTGGGCGATTATGACTGCCTTCTACCCAGTTAGCTCTTTGACGGTGTGAACCAACGCGTGCAGGTCGGTTTGGATGCTCGGGTGGCTCATCATCTGCCTCCAGTCGTAGGTGAAGGCGAAGAGGTTGAACCCGAGTTCGTAGCCGAAGTTCTTGACCAGGTAGTTGCTGAACTGGCCGAAGTAGTTCGTGAGCGCCGTGTTGTCGAAGATCTTCCGGTCCAGCAGGGCCGCGTCGAGGAGGTGGTCGCAACCCGCCATCCCGCGAACGGCGTACACGCGGCCGTGGTCCTTGATGAAGCTCTCGTACTGCCGGGTCTCGTCGTTGAACTCGCCCCAGAGGTACTGGCTGAACTTGGTCGGGGCCTGCAGAGACGGGTTTATCCAGGCCGAGTCGATCTCGCCTGTCTTCGAGTTCTTCACCTGCAGCTTCGAGCCGAACAGGCCCGGGATCAGTATTATCGGCTGCAGCGCTTTCTTGCCAGCGGATATAAATTCGTAGTTCACATCGTAATCAGTGTTTTCACAGTATTACATTTGATGTGGTAATATTTATTAATTTGTTAAATTGATTATTCATGCAAATGTATCCATAATCCAATTCAAATTACCATCAACTTTATTATTTTTAATAAATTTAGTGAATATTTGTATACTTGTCTGTGAATATTAATTCTACGTAAATAAATATATTTTTGAAATGAAATAAAAGAAAATGAAATGATTCCAACACATTTTAAGTATTAGTTGTAAGATCAGTTATCAAATTCAAAGTTCGTTTACAAATTTGAAAACACAAGTGTAGTATAATGACAACATCACATTACAAATAAATAATAATTTATGTTAATGAAATTAAACTTGAAGAACGACACATTTATAATAGCAATATTGAATGACATTTTCTACGTAAAATCAAGTAAACTAATATAATGATGATCCCAATACATATATTGTTATATTAATTTATAAAAGAAAATTAACATTAATATATCATTCCAAAACAGATTAATTCATCGTCGGAAGAAGCGAACAACGTTCGCCGTGAACTGAATCTAGTTTGCGCGTGTGTTATTCTCGGCTGCGTCTATTTTAAGTTTGAAGTTTAATTATGTTGTTTAAAATATATTTCGTTCGTTTTATATTTTGATGAGCAAAGATTTTATGCAGTTAATATATTGCAGAGGTTTCGCTTTTAAGAAGAAACTGATTAAAGAGTTACGACATTGTTCCCCGCACTAAACTTAGAAGCACTACGCGTTGCAGCTGACCAACCAGCCATCATTTTAAAATGACTTCCCAAGATAATCCTACATATCCAAGAGATAGTTACAAAGATGACTACCGAGGTCAATAATGTTAGTTCAAGTGCCGAACTAACTTAGGTTGTCTGAGGAGGCTATTCAGAGTGACAATCCTAGAAGATGAGGTATGATATTGAGATTAGTTTGAGGTAACGTTATGTGTAACTAAGTTTGGATTTGTGGATTGTCATGATTTATGAGATGAAGATGGAATGATTAAATTGAGCCTTAGTAATGATGATAAGGTTACAGTTAAGTGAGTTTTATTTTGACGAGCAAATAATTTGGAATTTCAATTTTTCTCATCTTACAAGCAAATCGCAGTTCATCTTAAGACGGAGCTCTTTAATCGGATATGCAAAAGCTCCTGCCACAAAATTTATCTAGGTTATTATAATTTTGATGTTTTTCAACAGATGTCAAATCTCTGATTTGATTAAATTCTGCTCTAATTTTTTCTTTTCGTCAAGATTCATTAAGAGTTTTATAAATTTTTGAGTATATTGTTTTATAATTACAAATATTTCCAGATTGTCGAGTTCTAAATCATTAATTTTCAGATTCAATACGTCCTTAGGCACTTATTGTGGTAATTACAAAGATAAATGCTTAATTGTTTGATTTCTCTATTTTTAATTCATTTCATCGTTAATAAAGGGCTCAATGTTTAAATGTCGAAATTTTCAATAAACATCAAGTTTCGAATCTCTGGATGTATTGCCAATCACCGATTTCTAATTTATCATTCATACTAACAGGTTATTGTATCATCATAATTATTATCTAGAATGTTTTAGTTTTGTTAGTTTTCATAATCAAGGAAAGATGGTTGAATATATAGAATATTATTATAATAAGTAATATTATAATAAAATTTATATACATATAACTATAAATCCTTATCAATACTAACGTAAAATATTGATAATACTGTTAGCATGACATTCCAGCGGATAAAATAACATAAATATTTCCCAAAATAACGAATATATAATTAATACCACCATTTCAATATTTTATATTCAATATCAGCTAAAACGTAGTGTTACGTATTATACTGACGTAAAATATTGATAAACATGCAACAATAAAAACTAAATATTAATCTACAATAATAGTTCAGTTAATAGATTTCAAGTTTTTTTGACTTGTGATCTTAATTTTAATAATATTAAAATTATGTAAAGCTAACATCACTTAAAAACCAGCCCAAGGCTCTGGGCGACCAGCTCGAAGACGGCCGGGTCGCTCACCAGTAGCGAGTGCTTCACGCCCGGGAGCACGATCTTGTCCTCCACGACGGCGTCCTCGAAGGGGTCGTTCAGGGCGCAGACGGTGAGCACGGTGGAGTCTCCGTCGGCCTGGACGAAGGTGGGGATCTGGCTCAGGATCTCCTCGTACCTGTCCACCGGCTTCTGGTAGACCACGTGCAGCGGCGTCTCGCTCCCGCAGCCGACGATGGAGACGAAGCGGAAGTCGGTGTCGGGCTTGAGGACGATCTTGCCCCTGCGGATGTCGTGGACCTCCTGGTAGGGCGTGAGGCTCATGCCGTACATGGCCCTGTCTACCGTGCCGGCCGTGTGGACGTACTGGGTCAGGTCCAGCAGCGACCTGTCTTCGGTGTCCAGCTGGTTCCGCACCGAGGTCCACGGGCCGGGCGCGCTCTCCACCTGCGCCGTGCAGGACTTCTCCGTCTGCGGGCCTCCGTGCTGCTGCTCCATGAAGTACTGCTTGGCCAGGTAGAAGTCCAGCAGCTCCGGCATCTCCGATAAGCGTCTGGTGCCCGCGACCTTGTTCTCGTGGTAGAACTCGGGCGAGAACTGGAGGTCTCCGCCGACCCGCATGAACTTGCTGTCCAGGTACTTGTACTCGCGCTGGCCGAGCGAGTGCCAGCTGGACTTGCCCCAGACCGAGAAGGACTCCCAGGCGTAGTCCTTTCTGGCGAAGTCCGAGAGCGTGGGCGTGTTGGCCTCGAAGTCCTTTTCGATGAGCTCTTCTGGCTTCTTCTTCGCGTGGATGATCTGGGACACGCTCTGGGCCACCTGCTTCAGCGGCGACTCGGCGTCGAAGTCCAGCTGGATGGCGCCGCGCTTGCACCCGCGCTGCATGTTGCGCATGGTCTCTTCTATGAACTCGTCTTTGAGCATTCTCTTGCTCACCATCTTCTTCGCCAGCACATATAAAACGTCTGGGATCTCGTCTCCGTACACCTCGTCATTAAATTTAATCAAGTCGTATTTAGGGCTCTCGAAGCCGCACTCTGGCTCGTTGACTTGGATTTGTTGGGTTGAGCTGTTCAACTTCTTCAGAAATATTTTGTTTATGGGTCCGTTAAAGTTTAAAATATTTGATAGGAACGGAGGAGTTCCAGAATTAGTTTGCTGTCCTTTACAAATACAATGTTTAATTGACAGCTATAAGTTATACCCTAAAAGTGTTGCAAGAGGCATGAACCCGGAACCGCCGTCAAACGGGGTACCAAGAGCGATGAATTTCGATATGTCCTCCTCGAAACCAGGATGGAGGCGCAGGTACGTCTCCGTCAGAACTCCTCCAAGTGAATGCGCAATAATGACTACCTTCTACCCAGTTAGCTCTTTGACGGTGTGAACCAACGCGTGCAGGTCGGTTTGGATGCTGGGGTGGCTCATCATCTGCCTCCAGTCGTAGGTGAAGGCGAAGAGGTTGAACCCGAGTTCGTAGCCGAAGTTGTTGACCAGGTAGTTGCTGAACTGGCCGAAGTAGTTCGTGAGCGCCGTGTTGTCGAAGATCTTCCGGTCCAGCAGGGCCGCGTCGAGGAGGTGGTCGCAACCCGCCATCCCGCGAACGGCGTACACGCGGCCGTGGTCCTTGATGAAGCTCTCGTACTGCCGGGTCTCGTCGTTGAACTCGCCCCAGAGGTACTGGCTGAACTTGGTCGGGGCCTGCAGAGACGGGTTTATCCAGGCCGAGTCGATCTCGCCTGTCTTCGAGTTCTTCACCTGCAGCTTCGAGCCGAACAGGCCCGGGATCAGTATTATCGGCTGCAGCGCTTTCTTGCCAGCGGATATAAATTCGTAGTTCACATCGTAATCAGTGTTTTCACAGTATTACATTTGATGTGGTAATATTTATTAATAAATCACATAGTCTATTAAATCATTTGTATCTGTCATAATCTATTAAGATAATCTATTGTATTATTAACCATCATCTTGATTATAACGAGAAGATTGAAAAAGAATGAAGAAGAATAATATTCGTTCACTTATACGTATATAATGCATTTATGCCATAAATTTTATGATATCATATGATTTGTAGTGTATTTTACCTATATTAATTTGTATTCAATGTAATTTGTATTCTCATTCGATTAAATAATTGATTTTTCTTGTATATACAAATGTAAGATTAAGATTATGGTAAAATAACTAGTATATATTTATATATTGCGTTTAGATGTATTGTTGGATTGTTGTTGTTGAGTGAGTCATGTTATTAAGACGAGGAGTTTAAAGCTGTTTAAGATCGGTTTTACTCTTTTGTCTCACTCTAAAACATCTACTCAATAATAAAAGTTAATTCTATCTATATATTATACGTGTATAATAACATGCAACTCCCCTACTCAACCAAAAGCTGTTATCAACAAAAAGATCTCCAAAACAAACTCCATTAGTTCGACAGAGATAACGGAGATTCTGTGAGCAGGTTTGACGAGTGATAGCGCCGTGCGTGACTTCTGGTTAGAGAGGAATGTTGTTGGTTTCTTAGTGATCATTGGTTTAGAAAGTGAGGGAAATGTGATGAGAAAAAGGATATATCAGTATAGACGTAATTTATGGTGTGATGTTTTCATATATTATACGTGTATACGGTAAAATCTCACATATATATATATATATGAAATACGAAAAGACTCTTGGATAGACACAGATGGTACTTCATCAACTATATATGTGTAATAAAATTTAATTAGTGTTATTTTCGCGCATTTTGCGATAATGCAAGATTATTATATAAAAGTCGTTTGCAGCAGTTATTCTGATCCATTCCACTCCAATCTATGCAGGATCAGTAAGTTGAGACTGCGTTTCTCCAGTTTTTGGAGGAGATGGGTACGAACGAGTCCCAGCTCGACCGCATGCTGTAGAAGTTCAGCACGAACGAGAGCCGTGTGCAGTTCATGGAGTTGCAGAAGCAGTCCAGCTTGATGTCCACCAAGAAGTCCTACACTCACTTTGTGAGCATGCTGAACTAAGCGGTAACTGATAATAAGCTCCCAGAAGTAGCCATTATTCAGGAATTAACGCAGTATTTAACCGATAACGCATTCGCGAACTAGTTCAGGGAGCACCAGGGAATGCACTACATATTCACCCTCATTGAGAAGAACCTGAACAAGATAAACTTCTGCGGCCGTTTACCGTTTTTATTTCAAGAACAACAACAAAATCTGAACTCAAGCGCGTTCATGAACGTTAACTCATCACCTCAGAGCTCTCCAGTTAAAGACAAAGACAAAAACGTAAAAGTGGACAAAACACTCGAAGCCCAAATCCCAGTACTGGAAAATCTCTTGTACCAACTCCTTGTATGCTGCAGAAAACTCATGGACTCGAAGGACGGGATGAGGCAGGTGCTCACACACCCATCCGCACTCACGTCACTGTTCAGAATTCTTTGCGACTCACACGTGCAGGACTGCAGAGACGTCTCACTTTTCATCATCTCCGTGCTCTGCCTACTACCACCAATGTACTACGCAATCGGCGCGATCATGACCGCACTGGACACATACGCACTCTCTAGAGGCGTCTCACGCTACTTCGTCCTGCTGAAACTGGGCAGATCCGTTTTCGGACGCCCAGGAGACGTAGTCACACACGCACAAATTCTATTCCTGCAGTAAATTCAAATTATCCTAACAAATACAACAAATCAATAATTTAACGTTTCAATCTGCTCCAGAATGGAGCTTAGAGCCGAGATGGACCAAGCGAATTATTAACAGTTCGACAAAGAATTTGTTTAGCAACTGCAGTTTTACCTGGCCAAACTCACTATGAACGACACAAGCAACAAATTTCACGCATACCTCAAAAGCTTGAAGCAAAATATGAAAGGAACAGTTCCTAATAATTATCTAGATTTATTAGATGAATACATGCACGATGCCAAAACACCAGAAAATATTAAAACAGACTATATCGCAAGATAAATAGTCGTTATATTTAGACTCAGAGACGAATTCGCCAGACAAGCCGAACAAGATTAAGAAGAGTACGAACAACTCACTAACAAAGCTATGCTCAAGCTAAATAAAAACTTTAGCGTATTTTAAGCGCTTGAAGTATTGGGAACTATTACAGACACACTACCACCTATAATATCAGCAAACTTATAAGAAGCAATTTTGGACTTGATAACAGTTGCCAGCGACTGTGATATAAAAGCTCACAAACATATCGACTATATGTTTGAAGCTCTTAAAAACTTTACAAAATAGCTAGTCAATTTTAAATAAGAAGCAGATGAAAACGGAATTGAAAAAGCTATAAATTATTCAGCAGAAGGTTCATAGCTTGGACAATTAACAGTTTATGATGTTTTATACCGTCCTGAAAAACTAACTGCTTATTATGTCATCTAAGAAATTGAGTAAATGTTAGGAGAAGATGTGGTCAAACTAATATAAAGATCGAAAAAAATGGCACTGATGAATAAAGATTTTAAATCTGGTCTTACAACACATGGTTTAGCCACATAAAAAACTCTTAGAATAATTTCATAAGAAGACTATGAAAAAATTGAAAAAATATAAAAGATTACAAGTGAAAAGGAACAAGTAATATAAGCGCTATAACGTGATATATCAGAATTAATAAAAGAAAATAAAATACTTAAACTTGGTCTTGAAAAAGCCGGAATTAATTTTTACGCCTTAAAAAATGATCCACAAATTAAGGCAAAACTCTAACAAAGTTTAGGTTCATCAACTTTATAATTACCAAGGGAATAAACTATCAGTAGTTTCTAAACTATTGATGTTAATGCTTTTGTTTAAAAATCTGGTCCATAATCCATATCTATGGCCGACTTTTCTGCAGCTTCACAACCCTAGTTCTAGCAATTTAATGCCAAATAAGCGCAATCCGTAAATGTAATATCAAACAATATATTACCACCATCAGGCGGCTTACCACCTCCACCATCAGGCGGCTTACCACCTCCACCATCAGGCGGCTTACCTCCTCCACCATCAGGCGGCTTACCTCCTCCACCATCAGGCGGCTTACCACCTCCACCATCAGGCGGCTTACCTCCTCCACCATCAGGCGGCTTACCTCCTCCACCATCAGGCGGTTACCTCCCTCCACCATCAGGCGGCTTACCACTCACCATCAGGCGGCTTCCTCCACCATCAGGCGGTCTTCCACTCCACCATCAGGCGGCTTACCACTCACCATCAGGCGGCTCTCCTCCTCCACCATCAGGCGGCTCACCTCCACCATCAGGCACACACCTCCACCATCAGGCGGCTTACCTCCTCCACCATCAGGCGGCTTACCACCTCCACCATCAGGCGGCTTACCACCTCCACCATCAGGCGGTCTTCACCACCATCAGGCGGCTTACCACCTCCACCATCAGGCGGCTTACCTCCTCCACCATCAGGCGGCTTACCTCCTCCACCATCAGGCGGCTTACCACCTCCACCATCAGGCGGCTTACCACCTCCACCATCAGGCGGCTTACCTCCTCCACCATCAGGCGGCTTACCACCTCCACCTGGCTTTATGTCACCAGGTTTACTCCCTCCAGGTGGAATGCCCGGGATGCCATTTAGCTCTCCAACTCCATAAAAACCTAAAAAATTAGAAGTCAACAAACCATCACAGCCATTAAAGTCGTTCTTCTGGGACAAATTAAAAGATAACGAATTAAAAGACGATGTATTATGGACATCTTTAGGAAAAGATGATATAAAATTAAATGGAAAACATATGGAGATATTGGAGCTTAATTTTATGTAGAAAAAAGAAATAAGTATGTCACCATCTAAATCTATGGAACCTAAAAA
Source organism: Hexamita inflata (assembly GCA_963988835.1). Classification (NCBI taxonomy): domain Eukaryota; phylum Fornicata; order Diplomonadida; family Hexamitidae; genus Hexamita; species Hexamita inflata. The sequence continues at coordinate 181,622 of CAXDID010000902.1, read as the reverse complement.
ACCTTAGCTGATTTCTATTTTAGATTCTAAAAAATCGTAAGCAATAGCTATTGCTCTTTAGAAATTTAGACTTCCAATTGATGAAATAGTGCACAGAGTATTAGAATTAAAAGATATTACAGATGTGGATTCCGGTGTCGATACTTTAGTAGTTTGTTGTCCAACACAAGAAGAAATTAACTAAGTTACCTCATAACTGACCACGGAACCTGATTTGGAGAAATATGCAAAACCTGAGTAATATACCGCAAAAGTTTCAGTATTCCCCAAGTATAGCCAGAGATTATTAAATTGGTAGTACATGAAAGGTTTTAACTACGAATTATCTAAACTACGTCCATCTTTTAATATAATATAAAAATTCTTTGATGTAATTTTGTATAATAAATCTTTCTAGTAAGTGTTATAATTAATGGTGACTGTTGGTAATGTATTAAATGCAGGTTCAAATAGAGGTCAGGCGCTTGGGTTTAAGCTAAAGTCAATGATTAAGTTTGCAGATACGAAGGATGTGAATGGTTCGTCCATTTTGACGAACGTGTTGACAATAGCGAAGGATCTTTAAAAGCAATCGCCTGAAATGGAGGATTTTATAATGAAATTCAAAAACGATCCGGTATCGGTTGATTTGCTTTTCACTGATGAAAATGATCTTCATATTTACGCGGTTGATTTGTTCCAGTTTATTACCTCTCGTGTAAAGAAGACATCGTATCCAGACGAAACTGATAATTTCAAGCGGTTTTCGAGCTTCTTGCAGCAGATAAAATCTTCGCAGGACATGTTCGATTCGTCAGCGAATGACGCGTATAAATCTTGTGTTCAAACGTTCCTTGAAACGGCCGAGTTTTAAGTTGAAAAAATTTAAACGCAAATCGATGAAATTGATTTTAAAATCGTTCAGGCGAAGAAATCATTCGCAGAACCGAATTCGCTCAAATACGAAGAGTTCATAAACTACTTCTTCGAATTCGGAAACAGCTGCGACTCAAGCCTCAAAGAACTACAAGAAAGAGAACTGAAAGAGCTGAAAGAACTCATGAAAACAAAAACAAAAGCCGTTAATAACAACCTAAAAGACGCAATCAAAGAAATATAAAAATCTGGGATGCTACAAGTACAAAAAGATATCGAAGTAGACAACAAAGCAGAAGGCCTGATGGACGGACTCATGAACTAATTCATCAATAAAGGAATAAAGAAGAGAAGATGACTAATAGTGATGAATTATATATAGCTTATTTTACAATTGCATTCTATTATATATATATGCTTCCTTCTATTATATATATCCCGGCTCACTCTTCTATTATTACTTACAATGAAAGTAAAACCTTTAAATATTACACCATTTTACAGAAATTCATTTAATATATTATTAATAGATTTTATTAAATATCATGTAAAACCACACCAAACTATATGTCTGACGACTTTAGCGTTTCTGATAAAGAAAAAGAAGTATACGATGACAATTCATTATATTGCAAGGAATGCGGAACTCTTATCGAACCAATAGCGGTGAAAGAAAGCGTTGAAGGACATGATGTATGGTAACTTTGGAAGAAGTGTCCAAAAGCTAATCCTGAAAATCCTGGACATTCATAATTATTATTAACCGATAAAACTTAAGTTATAGTATAAAAAATTATTAATCCAGACTCAATAAATGATGTTACCGACGACAATTTTACACAGCAAGAGATTAATTCATTAATTAATAATACTTTGTACTAAAGATAATATTTGCCATGTAATAAATGTAATAAGAAAACTATTTAAATTAGATATTAAAGATAAACAAGCACAATGAAATTTTATAGTATTTGTGTTTAATGTTAAACTGCAGTTGATTTAGCATCAATTATGAAGTGAGATAACATTTATATTATAAAAAGGAAAGTCATATGAGTTTCAAAGATTTCGCTACCATTTCAAACATCTTTTGGTCGCTCATCATTGGGAAGTGTTGGAATCCTTATACAACGATCTTGTCCTCCACGACGGCGTCCTCGAAGGGGTCGTTCAGGGCGCAGACGGTGAGCACGGTGGAGTCTCCGTCGGCCTGGACGAAGGTGGGGATCTGGCTCAGGATCTCCTCGTACCTGTCCACCGGCTTCTGGTAGACCACGTGCAGCGGCGTCTCGCTTCCGCAGCCGACGATGGAGACGAAGCGGAAGTCGGTGTCGGGCTTGAGGACGATCTTGCCCCTGCGGATGTCGTGGACCTCCTGGTAGGGCGTGAGGCTCATGCCGTACATGGCCCTGTCTACCGTGCCTGCCGTGTGGACGTACTGGGTCAGGTCCAGCAGCGACCTGTCTTCGGTGTCCAGCTGGTTCCGCACCGAGGTCCACGGGCCGGGCGCGCTCTCCACCTGCGCCGTGCAGGACTTCTCCGTCTGCGGGCCTCCGTGCTGCTGCTCCATGAAGTACTGCTTGGCCAGGTAGAAGTCCAGCAGCTCCGGCATCTCCGAGAAGCGTCTGGTGCCCGCGACCTTGTTCTCGTGGTAGAACTCGGGCGAGAACTGGAGGTCTCCGCCGACCCGCATGAACTTGCTGTCCAGGTACTTGTACTCGCGCTGGCCGAGGGAGTGCCAGCTGGACTTGCCCCAGACCGAGAAGGACTCCCAGGCGTAGTCCTTTCTGGCGAAGTCCGAGAGCGTGGGCGTGTTGGCCTCGAAGTCCTTTTCGATGAGCTCCTCTGGCTTCTTCTTCGCGTGGATGATCTGGGACACGCTCTGGGCCACCTGCTTCAGCGGCGACTCGGCGTCGAAGTCCAGCTGGATGGCGCCGCGCTTGCACCCGCGCTGCATGTTGCGCATGGTCTCTTCTATGAACTCGTCCTTAAGCATTCTCTTGCTCACCATCTTCTTCGCCAGCACATATAAAACGTCCGGGATCTCGTCTCCGTACACCTCGTCGTTAAATTTAATCAAGTCGTATTTAGGGCTCTCGAAGCCGCACTCGGGCTCGTTGACTTGGATTTGGTCGTTGCTTTTAAATGTTCTTTTCACAAATACTTTTTGTATTGGTCCACTGAGATGACAACCGTTCATTAGAAAAGGAAGAGTTCCAGAAGCGGTTTAAGCTCCTTTTGCAATGCACTATGCAAGTGGCAAACGTAAATTGTAACCAAATAATGAAGCCGAAGTCACGAAACCAGAAGAACCATCAAATGGTACAGCGAGTGCAACGAACTTGGCTATGTCGTTGTCGAAATTCGGGTGCAGGCGCATGTAGGTATCCGTTAGAACACCACCAAGAGAGTGGGCAACAATAACCACTTTCTAGCCAGTTAGGGCTTTAACTCTTTATATGAGTGCGTGCAGGTCGGTTTGTATACTAGGGTGGCTCATCATCTGCCTCCAATCGTAAGTAAAGGCGAAGAGGTTATAACCGAGTTCATATCCAAAGTTCTTGATGAAATAATTACTGAACTGGCCGAAGTAGTTGGAGATCCAGGTGTTCTCGAAGATCTTCAAATCGAGAAGCTTCGCGTCGAGAAGGTGATCGCAACCTGATATTCCACGAACAGGATACACATCACAAAATTCTTTGACGTAGCTGTCAAACAGTTTTGTTTTGTCGTTGAATTCTCCCCACATGTACTAGCTAAATTTAGCTGGTGCTTGTAAAAGGAAGGAGTTGATCCATGCTGAGTCTACTTCGCCAGTTTTAATATTTTTAGCTTCTATTTTCGAAGCACCTACTCCGGGTATCATAATTATCGGTTAAAGTAGTTTCTTTGGGGTAATCAGTGATATAAACTCAAAGTTACTATTGAAGTCATTATTTTCAATATAATTGATTTCCATATGTTTGATGTGTTTGTTTAATAAGTTTATTTAATAAATATATGATTCTAACACAATCATCATTAAACTACACTACAAATATTTAGAAAATAATCATATAATCATTAATAACTGTACTTGACACATGAGTTGGCACATAAGTTATAAGTTAAATACATACAGTGTTTTCAAAACTATACAACATAAATCCGCATTTAAGAGGGGTCCTTTTTCATTTAAAGGAGCTATTTGGAGGGACCCCTCTTATATGCGGATTTCTGTAGCATGATGTTAATAAGCTCTATCATTCAACATAAAATTAATAAGAACAACTCACATCAAGAATAACAAAAAAACGTATTAATTTTTAAGCTCACATAAGTTTCAAAGATTTAGCAACCAATTCGAACATCGTCTAATCGCTCATCATTGGAAAATGTTTCATACCATACACTGTGATCTTGTCCTCCACGACGGCGTCCTCGAAGGGGTCGTTCAGGGCGCAGACGGTGAGCACGGTGGAGTCTCCGTCGGCCTGGACGAAGGTGGGGATCTGGCTCAGGATCTCCTCGTACCTGTCCACCGGCTTCTGGTAGACCACGTGCAGCGGCGTCTCGCTTCCGCAGCCGACGATGGAGACGAAGCGGAAGTCGGTGTCGGGCTTGAGGACGATCTTGCCCCTGCGGATGTCGTGGACCTCCTGGTAGGGCGTGAGGCTCATGCCGTACATGGCCCTGTCTACCGTGCCGGCCGTGTGGACGTACTGGGTCAGGTCCAGCAGCGACCTGTCTTCGGTGTCCAGCTGGTTCCGCACCGAGGTCCACGGGCCGGGCGCGCTCTCCACCTGCGCCGTGCAGGACTTCTCCGTCTGCGGGCCTCCGTGCTGCTGCTCCATGAAGTACTGCTTGGCCAGGTAGAAGTCCAGCAGCTCCGGCATCTCCGAGAAGCGTCTGGTGCCCGCGACCTTGTTCTCGTGGTAGAACTCGGGCGAGAACTGGAGGTCTCCGCCGACCCGCATGAACTTGCTGTCCAGGTACTTGTACTCGCGCTGGCCGAGGGAGTGCCAGCTGGACTTGCCCCAGACCGAGAAGGACTCCCAGGCGTAGTCCTTTCTGGCGAAGTCCGAGAGCGTGGGCGTGTTGGCCTCGAAGTCCTTTTCGATGAGCTCCTCTGGCTTCTTCTTCGCGTGGATGATCTGGGACACGCTCTGGGCCACCTGCTTCAGCGGCGACTCGGCGTCGAAGTCCAGCTGGATGGCGCCGCGCTTGCACCCGCGCTGCATGTTGCGCATGGTCTCTTCTATGAACTCGTCCTTCAGCATTTTCTTGCTCACCATCTTCTTCGCGAGTACATATAAAACGTCCGGGATCTCGTCTCCGTACACCTCGTCGTTAAATTTAATCAAGTCGTATTTAACACTTTCAAAACCAAATTCGGGTTCGTTCACTTTTATTTGGTCTTCGCTTTCGTGGGTTCTTTTAATAAAAACCTTTGAAATGGGGCCGTTCAAGTGACAAGTGTTGAGGAGAAACGGGAGAGTTCCTGCTGTTGCCTGAGCACCCTTGGCCACACAGTGGGCGATTGGGAGGCGCATGTTGTAACCAAGGAGGGATGTTTGGGTTACGTAGCCAGAGGCGCCGTCGAAGGGGACACCGAGGGCTATGAATTTTTGGATGTCGTTGTCGAAATTCGGGTGCAGGCGCATGTAGGTATCCGTTAGAACACCACCTAGAGAATGGGCAACAATAACCACTTTCTAGCCAGTTAGGGCTTTAACTCTTTATATGAGTGCATGCAGGTCGGTTTGTATACTGGGGTGGCTCATCATCTGCCTCCAATCGTAAGTGAAGGCGAAAAGGTTATAACCGAGTTCGTAGCCGAAGTTCTTGATGAAATAATTACTGAACTGGCCGAAGTAGTTGGAGATCCAGGTGTTCTCGAAGATCTTCAAATCGAGAAGCTTCGCGTCGAGAAGGTGATCGCAACCAGCTAGACCCCTAATTGGCTTAACATCGCAATGATCCTTTACAAAACTCTCAAACAGCTAATTTTAATCATTAAACTGACCCCATAAATATTAGCTAAATTTTGCTGTTGTTTTTATTGTTGAATTCATCCATGCACATTCTACTTCACCTGTTTTTATATTTTTAGCCTCCATCTTTGAAGCACCTACTCCTGGGATCATAATTATTGGTTATAAAATCTTTAGTGGGTTCTTTGGTGTTATTAACTCGTAATTGAAATCAAATTCATCAGATTGAATATGAGTTATCTACATTAGAAGTGGTATGCTAAATTATATAGTGTAATATTTATAAAGTATAATATTTTGTTTATATTTAGAAACTAGGATGATATTAAATGATAGTTAATGATTGAAAACACAATAAAATGAAAAATAATTTATATATAACATGTAGATATATGGTAGTATCTTTTATTTCATGAATCTATTGTACTAAATAATATGATCTTTAATAATATTAGATCTTTCACTCTATTTATCTCATTATCCATCCTACATTGTGCATCGCCAAATATGTCTTTCCGAGCAGTTCGTGTGTGTTAATTAAATGTCTGATGTAACCAGCATTGTTTTAACAGCATTCTAGAGTGCAGTCATCTTCAATTCTTTTAAATGAATTGGTATGAGCATTGTTTCTGGCGAAATGCATGTTTTCGTTTGTTAAACCAATTTCTTCTTCAGCAAGAGTAGTTTAAAAGTTTACAACTAAGCTCATTTTTGATTTGATATATTTTTTGAAAAGATTAAAGTCGTTTTAAACATCAAGAATGACTTAAGCATTGAGTTCAAGCGCCTTTTCAGCTATTTCAGCGGATCTAGTGAATACTATTTAATTTTCAGTTAGTTAGAATTATTTTGTGATGAAAAATGCATTGAAATCAGTAAGAGAAGCTATTTCTTGTTGAACTTTTGTTCTAGTTATATTATCTTTAAATTGATTAAATTATTAGTTGGGAGCTACGATAAGGTCAGCGTTTAATTGTTTCAATTATTCCATATCAACTTTCAAAGCACAAGTTGATGTTGCAACTGTGTAAGTATTAGATTTTTCTTATAGTTTGGAGCCTTCTGGATATACTAAAACAAATCTATTAGGTTAGGAAATAAATTCTTTAACGTTTTATGAGCTGTATTTCAAAATATCGTATGTTAATGCAAGACCCAATGTGTTCTTTGGATCAATTTTGTTTAATAATGTTGGTGTCAAGTATGATTAAATTCCAAGTGGTGCGTTTAGTAATACTTTAGGGATTTACATTATGTGGAGTGTATATTTCATTTAATATATCGTAAATTTGAATGAGATTATAAAAGCTGATTTGTTTATGTATTATTTGTACTTTATCTTAATATTATTTTGTTTTTATAGTTATACATCACACCGTAAATTACGTCTATAATGGTCACATTTTTCTCCGATCATCACATTTCCTTTCCTTCCTAAACCAATGATCACTAAGAAACCAACAACATTCCTCTCTAACCAAAAGTCTCGCACAGTGTTATCACAATCAAACTCCGTTAGCCCTTTCGAACTTGGAGTTTGTTTTGGAGATTTTTACAGATATAAGAATTAATTATCTACCCTATTAATTGATATAAGTATATAGTTATATTAAATATGTCCTACCAATTTTCACATCAAAACCTCCCAGTTGTCAACATCTCCGGTTACTTTCCCGTTTTCGACGAACGCCCATCTGTGAATACCGCCAGAAGATCCGTCTCTGAACGCAGCCAGGTGTATCATTTTCTTTCCGAGCTCTACGGCCTGGTTCCTGTCCAGGTCCATCTTGAACTCTGAGTCGGCTATACCGTACACATACGTTGAGCCGGAGCCGGACATAACGATGTTGTCCTCAACGAAGGTACCGCCTGGGAGGACCTTGAAGCAGTGGTAGCCTTCCTCATCATAGCCGCAAACGAGCAGACCAGCGAGGAGCACGTTCTTGTACTGGTGATTGTAAATTGAGAATAACTTAGCAACAGTACGCACGAGAGCTGGCTTACCAAGCTCAAGCTCGTGCTAGTATATATTTTCTCTAATAATTCTGCACAAAAATCTAGTATCAGCAGCAGAACCAGAGCACGCAACAAGCACATGCTCGTTAAATTACACAATCTTGCGCTAAACTCTGTTCGCAATACGGGTATCGGATGAAGTTCTAGAATCAGCATTAACAATAATACCATCCTTAAATTTATAAGCTATAATAGTCGTACCATTAGAAATTTTCTTATTTATGTCCATAGAGGTTTGTGAAGTGGATGATGTACCGCGCTGATAACTAAGTAATATCGCATAATATATTTACACACCTCATTTATGACAGACATCGTAAAACTTCAAAGCCTGAACGAACTGATGCTCGCTCAAGATCACACACAGGTTTACAAAGAACTAGCGTAATAGAGGTACAAACTCGGTGAGCAGCAAAAATAATTTAAACTTAAAAACAATATCAAGTCAACAGACGAAAACTAAGATTACCTTTAACACCTATTGTTAACAAAGGAAAATTTCGATATGTATGGCCCAAATATTTATGAGAACATAAACACGTCGCTTACTTTCGAGCATAAAAAACTGGATAATCCAATTAAAATAATTGAGAGTAATAGTCGCTCGGATATTGCGTTTTAAGTTAAATAGTAATTAGAAGACCAAATTAGACTTTTAGGCGGAACGTCGGATTACTTTATGAAAAAAGAATGATGATTTATAATAGTGTTAAATATTATTTAGTTATTTATGCTTAAAAGGATATTAATCTCACTGTATGGTTTACTCAAATGTGGTCAGTATTGTGTTCGCTTCCAGGTCTCGCACTCTGTACTAAACGTTCCCGTTTTCAAAAGTAATTTCTGTTCTGGTGAACTTCATATAGCTTTTAAGGTGGTGGTCGTAACCGAGCGTTTTAGAGTTTATTACTGGCATTGGTCCGCTTAGTTCAGGTGAACTCCAGGATCTCTTTCCAAAGTCAAGCATGTGATCAATCGCACCGCCTCCAGCTCCGTTCACAAAGAAGAACTGATTATTTCTTTTAAAAGATGCGAAGATATGGTCGTGACCAGAAAGCACAGCTCTAATTTTGGAGGTATGGTGTGAATCTAGGAATTCTTCCATTTTCTTGGTGAAGTACTCTGGAGATCCATACTCTCCGGTAGAATAAACTGACTGATGAGACACAATGAACACGTGCTCGTCGTTCTAGCTCAGGTGCATATTTTCGTTCAAGAACTTCATGGCTTCATCAACTTTTGTTTTATTGATCCACTGACTGTTTATTATGTTATTTGTGTTCAATACTTGAATGAAGTAGAAACCAAGTTAGCCAATTTTCTAGTAGAAGTACGGTTCACGTAGAATTAGTTTGTCAACTTCTCCTCCGGTTAATATATCATGATTACCAACCGCCAGTATTATAGGTTTCTGGTGAATATCTCTGAAAGTCTAGGAGAATTCGTGGGCCATGCCGCCTGACGAGTAATCTCCATTCAGGAGGTTGAAGTCGTAGTCTTGGTCCATGGACTTCATGTACTTGCTGTTTCGATGGATGTCCGTCATCACCACGAACTTTCTGATAGTGCTCGGTAGGCTGTAGCTGGCTTGAGCCGTAGTAATATCTTGAACTGAGTAAGTAAAGTCCTGACTGTCAACGAGAACGTTGTGGAAACGAGTTAGCTTGGAGTCGTTTATTACTTGAGAACCAACGTTCACAATTGAAGGAGACTTACCCTTCGTGTACCAGTGAATTTAAGTTTTGTTACCGTTGATGATTGTTATTGGACCGTAGTTTATATCGTTGAATTAGCGCATAAATATTGCGAGGTCAACACTAAGGAAAATGAGGATCAAAAAGGTAACTATCTACTCAATTGACAACATTTTATTTCTTTTCTTGATGTCAATTGTTTTCTTTCCAGATACTTTGAACACAACTTACCTCATCACAAAAATGAACAGAATAACTGCTATTTTGATGCCATTGCAAAGAGCGTAAAAGTGAATTCCATAAAATGATACATCAGATCTAAAATATACACCAGTTATTATGGAATGAATAAGAATAAAGGCCAAAATAGCACATGTCATGCATATTGTTGAATAAGCCCGTAAAACTTCCCACTGTGAAATATATATTGTATCATCCTATTATTTTTCGTCTTTAGCTACTTATATATCGGACTATTATTAAATTTATTCTTTGTTAATGTCTTTCATTTTAATTTGTGGTGTGTAAATTAAATTATGTAACAATCTTATATACATAGATTATTTTGAAATACATAAAGTTTATGTATACATACTAGTAAATTCTTGACCAGTTAACCATGTTTACAAAAGTTCTAATTATTTAAACTCAGTTTAAAATTACAATTTAAATATACTATGCCATGGTAACTTCCGTAGTATGGTAATAATTTACTAGTAATTTATTACTAAAGTTATTTAACTTGACATTATTCATCCAACTAGCCATTTTGTCAAATTATAAAATATATTCAACTTTGCAAAAAATAACATAAATCACCTAAAAACTTTATTAATATCATCAACTTCTTCAAACCATTGCTTAACTTTATAATCAAAAACTGGTTGTTAATAGTCTTCTAAAACAGTACATGCCACGCGAACACAATGAGCACAACTGATAATTCCTTTCCCTACTAATTCTCCACACAGGCGTTTTTTCGTGATATTAGTAAAATCTTATTAAATTATTTCCTCGATATCTGGTTTAATTTCTATTGCTGCTTGGATAGCACCACAAACTTATTCTGTCTCACCACAAATTCTAGGTTTTTTGCATCGTTCGTCGTCTGGTCCATAAAACGCAGCTATAACTGACTAGTAGGCATCATAATCGAATTTTGGTGTTCTGAAAAACATCATGGCTTTTTAAACCGAAAGCGGAATATGGTTCATTGGTGTGGAGTATGATCAAATTGTCATTTTATCTGCGTAAAATTGAGTTGCGCTCTTCTATAAATATTTTCGCTTCCTTTTTAATTTAACAAATGGATGAGTAGATCGCTTAAGCCAGAGCACAAATTGCAGAATTGGATAGAAGAATTCGTTTTAAAAAGCTGCACAACGAGCAGTCAAATACAGTTGAGATCACCTTCGAGTAGATAATTGATTTTTCGCAAGATTTGTACAATAAGTTAACTGAGAATCCGTTAGTGTATTTGTCGACTTTGTAGAATTATTTGTCAGAAACCATCACGTAGTCTCCTCAGTTGATTTTGTCTGGCGATCCGATTGGTTCTCGCGTTGCGATTCCTCGCGATCTTTCTGCCGAGCAAATGTGTTAAATGTTCAAGGTTATTGGCATTGCGACTAAAACGCAGCCTCCGCAGCCTTCTTTGTAAAAGCTGGTTGTGTACGACCCGACCACCAAGACCCACTCTGACAAGAAATACGACGACCCGTACACAACATTGAATCCGCAGGCCCTCCAGCAGTTCATCCCGAGGCAAATAGACCAGCAAGAGCGTGTGTACCCCCTATCCAGCTTCATCTCCGAGCAGAGGATCATCATCCAGGACTGCCCCGAGCACGTACCCCAGGGCAGAATCCCCCGCTCAATCCAAGTCATCTTCACTCGAAACCTCGTTGACCAGGCCAAGGCCGGTGACCGCGTTGAAGTGGTCGGATGCCTCCTCCCCACCCCGAACTACGGCCCAGCAGAAGCAAAAACACAAACTGTTCGCGTTTTCTTCCTCGCATTCTCAGTCAAAGTCGTTCAGAGAACTAGAATTCTCAAGCAAATCATCCCAACGAACGAATTCAACTCGTTCCTAACCCAGCTCCAAAACTGCGGAGTGCCCGGGATGTCCACGTCAATCCCAGCGCTTGAATTACTCGCAGCGTCAATTTCGCCTTCCATTTACGGCCACACGCTGATCAAGAAAGCAATCGTGCTCCAGTTACTGAGCGGGGTCAAGCGCGTGGTGAACTCAACCAGAATCCGCGGAGATATCAACATACTGCTCATCGGCGCACCAGGATGCGGAAAGAGCTAATTACTCAGAGCAGCACTCAACCTATCACCAATCGCAATGTCAGCTTCAGGACGCGGAGCATCCGGAGCCGGTCTCACAGCTGCTGTTATAATCGACAATAACACCGGAAACAGAACACTCGAAGCCGGCGCATTCGTACTCGCTGACGGAGGCGTACTAGCCATCGACGAATTCGATAAACTGCAAGCCTACGATCGCGTTGCAATTCACGAAGCTATGGAACAACAAACGGTATCAATTTCCAAGGCCGGAATTCACGCCACTTTGAACGCACGTTGCTCCGTTCTCGCAGCCGCAAACTTCATCTACGGCGGATTCGACTTTGAAAAAACAATCGCTGAGAACATAAACCTCCCAGACTCACTCCTGAGCAGATTCGATCTCATATTTATCGTACAGGACGACTAAGACTACGATGCACAAATTAGCAAGCACGTGGTCCAAAATCACATGAAATCAGAGCCATACGTAAATCAAAATCAACTCCAAGCTCCAGTAGAACAAGTGAAAACATCACAGACAAACACAGCCAAGAACGCACCATCTGGCATGTTCGCAGATTTACCAGTCACACACTTTTTGGTAAATCAACCACAACACCAGCAACTTCTTGACGCCTTCAAAAAATATACAACATAACAAGTATCCCCACAAAGATTCTTACTTTAAAACTTCTTCCTGAACAATCTGTTACAATACTGCAAACATCAATCAGAAGACGCTCCATTCCTATCCAAAGAAGCAGTTCTAGCTGTCGCTGAATTCTACGCAAAACTCAGAAAACACGAAGCACGCGGTCTTTTGGTTACCGCAAGAGCTCTAGAAGCCATGATCAGATTATCAACCGCCCTCGCCAAACTTAGCTACCCAATCAGAGATGTTACCAGAGAAGATGTCATTGAAGCTTACGTCCTCGTTCGCCACAGTCTCTTTGGTGAAAGCGAAAACGAAATTCGCAGAACAGTTAGCGATAAACACAAACCAAAATAATAAAAAGACAACTTTAGATACGATCTATTCATCTAAGCGTTTGGAGATATTATCGAAGAAATTGGTGAAAACTCAATAGATGTTAAGGATCTCAAAAAACTCATGAATAAATGGTTTGATGATAAGACCTAACTTGGAGAAAAACACTTCACCACTGAAGAATTTGATTAGTTTGTTGCATAAATGGCAAAAACTGTTAATGGAATGGCATTATAAAATGGTGTCATATATATTTGAGTGATCATTATTCAATTGTCAATTATCTTAATTAATATTTATATCTGAAAATTTATATCTGATGATGAAATATAAAATATAACCAGTTTCACTTATTCTCTATTTAAAACTATTTTCAACAAATTTGGCATAATAAAAAGTTTAATAAACTGTCTATTCGAAGATGGTATCATTCAAACATGAGTTTTTCTTATAATTTGCTGTTATTAACTTTATCCCATTCTTATAATTTTTTAAATAGAGGGCCTTACAGTTATAAATTTAATTTATCTTAGAAAATGGCATAATTTAGTTTTTCTCTGTCTAGTTCATAATTATTTTTAGTTGTTTGTTGCACCTTAGTTTTAGGAGCATCTAAATTACAAATGCATTTTAGCATTGATGCTGTTAGAGTGTCATTTCGACGTAAACCAGAACGTATCGGGGCCTATTTTGTTTGAATAATACTTGATTGAGGCTCAATGCTAGTTTCAATTTGAACTTACTCACACGATGAAGATTATTCAGAAAAACATAGTGATATAGTACCTGCGCGTTAAGCAAACGATTAAAAATTTGAAAATAGTTTATCTGCTTAATTGGTTTAACTAGTTTATTAAAAGGGCTGTTTTTTAATAAGTTTATTTTACTCCGTTTTCATTTCTCTAACTAAATTTGTTTTGAGAAGATTTTCCATTTGATTTTATTTCATTGCAGATTAACGCACAGGCGTCTATTTTTTGACTTATATTTCATGAACACGCATAGTACTTTTCATTGGAGCGGATGTATATAAATAGATTGTTTAAACATAAACTATAATTGATATTTTAATAAGCATACATATCCCAAATTATTATTAAATATTACTATTATGAGCCGATATATAAATATTACTATTATTAGACTCGATGCTGTTAGGCTCGACGCACTATTAACCAACTATTCAAGTTCTGTAATTGAGAGTTGTTATAAATATAAAGTTTCAGATAGTTTTCTTTCAGGAAATATATATTTGGCGCTTCTTCTAGACGAAGGAGCATACCTTTGATGCCCTCAAAGGTTTAGAACACGATACTGATCCAGTATAAACGAAAGTTAAGTGAGTGGGATATATTTGATATAACAAAGGAGTCTGTGAAGATGGGTAAATATTTACGTTCATTCGAGATTCTGTTACTATGCTGAATCGCGGTTCTAGTTTGAGTTCGATACTACATACAAGTTGTATGATACACAACTCTTACTATTTAATGTAAAAATATATTGAGATATTACAGTTAAATGTATCATATATTTATTTTTTATTATCTTTTCCAGTTCCACCTCCAATGAATAGAATTGCTCACGAAGCGCTTCTAAACTTAGAACAATCTAAAAAACTAAAAGTAGCAATGTGGATAGTATTTAGTGTAGGTCTTTTTGTATTCCCATTACTATGGGTGGCATGGTGTGTATTTGCGCCTTGGAGTTATGGTAACAAAGAATTAAAAGTCGTTTATAATTCGATTAGAATAGCTGCTGTAGGATGGATAATAGCATGCTCTATATTTATAATATTATCAATAGTGTTTATTTTCAAGTTCTTTAATGAATACAAATGAACAGTGATAGTTTATATATTGGTGTTTCTGTCGAACAGATTTGAATATTTTAAATACATAGACAATTGAAATAGAAATATACCTATATAGTTAAATATATATTACATGTATTATTTCAAAATTGAGTTACTAACAACGCAACATCTTTTGTTTTTTATAAGGAGTACTATTTCGCTGACAAATACCATGCATTTTAACCCCGTTTGATTATAAATCATTCAAATACAACATTCAAATACATTTTGGATACATTTCACTTATAAGGGGGTTGAAAACGGACCATCCCCTAAAAGTGAAAAGGCTACCCTCTTGAGAGGTAATGTAGTACTACAAACAAGGTTTTTGCAGTAAATTAACTATATATATCATTTTATATCTTCAAAACAACGAATAACACATTTTATTCCACTCCACTCTACAAAAACATGTAAACGTCATTTCAGCTTCTGCACCTTCTTCTTCAGGCATTTCTTCTCGTGAATTTCTTCAGCTACGAGTGCCCGCATTAATTACCTCTAACTTTTATTGCGTTTATCACCTCTTTAATTTTGTAGATATTTATATCACTTTTGTTCGGGGTAAAAGTGCTTTTAATGTTCTGCTCCGCGTCATTTCTCGTCGTTTCTGTTGTTTTCGCCGTTTAAAAAGGAGCTTTTTACTTCAACATTCTGAGCGTCGTTTTGAGCGTGAACGTGTTCGCGATTATTAACACGGGCTTGAAAATGATAGAAGTGAAGGTAATAATTTACTTAATGGTGTGCGTAGTTTTGCACTTTGTGCTGACTGCTGCTAAATATGCACCAAATGGGTATTTAGTTTTGTTCGCAGCGCTAAATCTGATCCTGAGCGCATTAGTTAAGGACTAATTCAGAATACAACACTTCAAAGGCAGAAAAGAGCACGTAAAACGCTTGATAGACAAAAAAGTTGGAAACGGAGAAGAAAATGAAATACACACACAAGAAGAGATTAAACTGGAGTACAAATACAGCAGAAAAATACTACTCAGACCAAAAGACATAGTAAACGCAATGAGATATAACTACAACAATAATGTAAAAACAAAACAAACGCCATACTTCGCACTGCTTGATTTTTTGCAAGCTGCATAGCTCGCAATTGGTTGCATTCTTATGTTGCAAACAAATGAGCTGTAGATAATCGGGCTACTCATTCCATTGCACATCTTCCTCTGGATTTACCTAATAGAAAATAGAATCTAACTCACATTACGATAAGCTATTCTATTGGCACAAATTATTCAGTTTTTTGGGCTTTTGCTTATATTTAGTAACTTTTAAAGCTCTTTCAGCCAAAATTTAGGATTAAGTTTGCTGATTAACGGGTATGTATTTTATTTAGGATATTCTGTTTTGTTAAGATATCGCAGATAGCTTAGCGGCGAATATTTAGTCACATCATTTGTAAAAATAGACTTATAACTGGTTTACATTAGCTTGGTACTTTTATGTCAGTTTGTTTTATTTGATTATTTGCGCGTGTATAAATATCAGTTGTTTTTAGTGTCAGTTATTTCATTTATACTGTCTTTGTTAATTAACCAAGTACTACTAGTTCATTCTGGTGACATGCGTAGGCTGTTGATTTCGAGGTGATTCTCTTTACATTAACCATATATTTCAGTATTGTAGATTTTTGGAGTAAAGTATGTAATTTTTCATTTCGCTTCAATGGACTAGGCATAGATTTAGTATCGGGTGCGTCGTACGTGTTGTGAGATGTTGTACGACAGGAAGTGTATTTTGTTGCCATATGGTCATTTTAAGTCATTGAGAGAGGTGTATGACCAGTCTTTCGATTCTTTTTGTCAGCAGTATCCTTCTTTTGCTTGGTAGTTGATAGTGAATTCTCCTAAGCAGAAGATTGCCACTTTGTGCCTGCCAGAGTTCAAGGCTGCTCATGAGCAGACGATAATAGACACTGTGAAGCTCCTTGACCTGAATCGTTTGATTTTGATCGTGAATTCGCAGCCGAAATCGAATTAGATGACCAGGATATTTGATATAGAAAATAAACACAAAGTTTAAATTGAGGTGTTCACGAACGAGCAGCTCGTTCTGAACGTGACGAAGCACTTCCTCGTTCCAAAACACTCCGTTTTAACAGAAGAGGGTAAACAACAGGTTCTAAATAAGTACTAAGTGACCGAGAAATAAATGCCCATCATACTGAGCTCGGACCCAATCGCAAAATACCTGGGGCTCAACAGCGGACAAATGGTCCAGATCAGCAGAGAGAGCGAGCAAGGCGGAAAATATTTGAACTTCAGAATATGCAAGTGAAAATTATTGTGGATTTATTTTTTTTAAAAAAGTAATGGATTGCGGAATCAAACAAATGGTTCTATTACATCTGAATTGAAGAAAAATTAAAATACTGGACAATTCTAAACATTTTAGTCATTTTAGTTCTAAACATTTAAGTAAACAATAAAGTAAACTTTGTACAATACTAAATTGTAGCTAGCTTCCTCATTATTCATATTTTATAATGCACTAATATTTTTATAATCATTTGTTTAACTAGTAACTAAACACTGTCACTGTACAAATTATCTGCATTATTACGTGAATTAAACACCACTTCAAATAATGTTTACATTAATACTAAACTTTGAATTCCAAATGACTTTACAAACAGAAGATCTTATGCCATGTTTTTCACCGAAAAGTTATATCAGTGGAGATATATAAACACTAACTTTAACTGCAGTTTTGATACCACATCCATATGCCAATACATTTTGTGCAGCTGCTAATGGTTATTCTTCATCGTTAACAATATAATTTTACGATACTATAGTTGATAATTTGGTGTCTATTGATACAATTACTTCAGGATCTTTTAATTATCATGCTACTTAAACAAATTATATTGTATTTTCGATAGCAACAGCTCAATTACTTTACAAAATACTTGCATAACAAGCTATTTCATATACAGCTTAACTATCCATGACTTCTACTTCTGGTGTATTTTAAACACCATAATTTACACAAATTAATTCTACAAGTTGTTGGAATAATTTTTAACTAAATATTTCTGCTACAAAAAATGCTGAATTTTTATCAGTTGAAGTTGAACCGAATTTTTGTGATTTTCCAAATACAGCCACTGATTTTGTAGTATAATTGGTTATTAATACTTCAATTGAAATAGAAATTAAACCAAAATTGGCTCCTGGATTGGACGAATTTTTTAGTTTTGCTTATTTGGATTATGTAGGATATCATCACACATAAACAAAAAGATTTCACTAAATTTGCTCTGAACTAGTGAATACCACACAGAAAGCTAATTGTTATATGATAACGTAGAATATGACAAAATTTGCTGATTTAAGAATATATATGTAGGTATCATTTACATATTTGGGATTAAATTAAATAATAAGATCAGACATTACTACATTTACAACTCCAACAACTCAGGCTTGCATTACAAGTTTATCTCCAATGGTAAATGTTATGAATTTTAAAAATTTTGCCTTTTAGTACAATGAGCTAACAAATTTAGGAGGATGTTATGCTGTTTCTGATTATGTTTTAATGGACTTAAAGCTATTTATTGCTGATGGCACTATTATTTATCTTCATAGAAATATTACTATAACGTAGTTAATGTAAAATAATTTCTAATTATTTGAACTAAGTACAGGAGACTTTAATTAGTAACTATAATTATCACTTCATTATTAGTTGCAATTAACATATTATTTAAGTTCTGATATCGTAGTATCTCATATAATTTAAAATACACCTACTTAAACTTGTTTAGAAATTAAAAATTTATACGTTGGATCTTCAGGCTCAGTTAAATTTGAAAATGCTCCAATTGATAAAGCTTCGTGCCGATCAGTATAGTTATAAAAAAGCGTCAGGATGTAGTTTATTGTTGTTGAAAACGGAATTGATGTAATATATGGGGTGTTTGAAAAAGTAGTCGATTTAGATTTTTTGATAAATATGAGTTAAATTGAATTTACTTGTGAAAGTGATATTGGTGATGCAACAACTGATATAAAAGGTACTTGTTAAGATAGACTAAAATTATATAAAGATAATATTGTAACGGGAAAACGAGTTGCGTTTACATTTAGTGTTCCTACAAAATTTGATTATTCTGAATACACTTATTCTGAAGATTATACTCTAATTTATGTTGCGATAGGATCGTATTGTGGCGGACTTGCATTATTTGGAACATTATTTTTGTTAATTCTTGTTTATAAAACAAAATAAAAGGATGAGTGATAATATCTAATAATTAATTATATTATATGATATGGTATATTGTCATAAATTGCATTTAACAATAAAATCTTTAATAAATCAATAATAACAAGACCAAGTAAAGCCAATTAATAATAGACATAGAAAGTAAATTTTTAATATTATTGCAGTTCTAAATTACTACATTAAATATTGTTAAATAAGTAATAAATAAATATATAATATTGAGATATAATGTGCACAAATTCTAAAATATTACCACTCTAAAATAATGATAGAATAATATTCCAGTAGAATTACAGACAGAAAACTTAAAATAGAAAATTATAACGAATTAGAGAATTTAGATTTTATGCAAAGCTTTGATATAGAATGTTTATGTTTTAGTAAGTGTGCGAACATTGGAACAAGACTCAAGTTGAAAACTGTTAAACAACTTACATTCGAATAGTGCAACATTCACAGTGTATAAAAGTTACAACTAGAGAACCTTGAAGTTCTAAAAATTAAAGACTAAGACCAATATGATTATAAGTTTGTTCAACATTTAACTTAGTTTTCTAAATTGAAAGAACTATGTATAAGTGGATATAGAGACCTTAACATAGATGATATTTCATAAATGGTTGAACTCAAAATTATAAAGTTAGAGTACTGCGATCTAAAATACGTGGACGCATTAAGATAACTTACTAAACTGGTCGAAGTTCATCTTACTGGTAATAAGAACATCAATATTAATACTCTTCAGAACTTGAATCTTGATGTATTAGATTTAACTTATTGCAATATTATATAAATTGATTCTTTGGTCCAAATTGCCAACTTGAAAGAACTATATCCTAAAAATAACTATATTTAAGACATTTCTCCACTTTAATACTTAAAACAATTGAAAATATTACAATTGAGTAATTGTAACCTTACGAATATATAATATTTGAAAACATTAACAAAACTAACAAAATTAAATATTCATGGTAACAGCAAAATAGATATTACTCCGGTGCAATTCCTAAATAAGCTTATAGTACTTGATATTAGCAATTGTGAACTATATAATATAGATTCCCTAAGACCATTAGTAAATTTGGAATAATTGGAAATGAAAAGAAATTCAATTGTATATATTTAACCTTTATAGAAACTTTAAAAACTGACATAACTATAGGCTAATGGAAACTTATTGACAGATACTCAAACCATTGAGTTGCTTCCGAATTACAATTCGTTTAAACTAAGCATTTAATTAATAGCTAGCAATGAAGAATTAAAATATGCTAATAATTATAGAGACATATAAGCTCAAATCACTGCTCTACGAAATATTACTGCAAAATACATTAGATATAAGAAAAATTTAGTAGTCAATATAGTTGCATTAATAATTATTTGTATTGGAAACTGACTCATTCGACAGCAAACTAGAAAATATCTGCTTTTTTCATACACTTTTCAGGTTGTTATACTTGAATAATACGACGAGTTATAAACATCATATTAGAAAATTTGAAATTACTAAATTCTCAGGTTCACCCAAAATTACTTTAATAATTTAATATATCACAGTTTAATTATATTCAGAACAAATTCTAGAATTAGCTCCTGAAAATAACTCAGTTACTTCTGAAACTGAAACGGGAAACTGAAAAACGGGTTCAAAAGAGGGAAATTCACCTTCGAAAGCGTTTTCAAAAACACATTTTAATTTATGTTCTGGTTCAAATAAGTTACTGAAGACGAACGGAGCTCCTCAGACATGAAGAAACTGGACAACGAGAAGAGATCGCGTTGCAAGTAAATGTACTCCTGTTGAGTGAAATTATTTTGCAGAATAATAATTATTTCCTGAGGAAAAAGTGATTACACCTCGAACTTATTCAGTAAAATTTGTAAATCAGTAGATTACAAAAAGGGATACACCCAGTCGTGCAGAGCGGTATTTATTTGCTTCACCCTGAATAATTACTCGACTTGTAGTTATATCGCGCCTTAGACAACCTGCAAAACCAAAATCTCGAACAAAACATCATAGCAATCGTGTGGAATGTTTTATATTTGATCCAGGAAATCAAACCCCAGAATTCTGGTTAAAGTCTTCAACTCTTGCACAAAATCTGAACGCTGGCTCAAGTTCTGGCAATACTACTGCACGTTGGAATATGATTAATTAGTCAACGCCATGTTTAATAAATACAACTATATCCTAGTTGAATGCATGTGGTTGCCTCCTTCGTAGTAAATTAACGCCTCTTGCGTCACACATTTCAAATGCTGAAGCAAGTTAACCAGAAATTCATCATACGCACATTGCAGAAGATAATACTACAAATAAATTTGAACCGAACTGATATCGAATTTGTGCAACACTATCAAACCAATTATGCACTCTACTTCGCAAAAGTCAGTGTTTAACCTGTTAAGAATTAAATTAGTAGTTGCTTCAATGTACTATTGGTCGTTATTGCTGTATAATAATAGAATCGAAAGCAATATCTGCTGTGATGACTAGCTGACCACCCTATGCTAGTTCCTAATCGAATTTGTAACTGTTTTGAGTTGGAACTCAGTCATGTGCCATTGGAATAGTTAATTTAATACTGCTTCAATCTGAGCATTTGGACAGTGATTGATAATATTACAAACAATCATAAATACTTCAACGTGATTATCGTTTGTAAGTGACAGTTATAATTGGACCAAAGCATACTTTTGGGATTCTTCAGAATACTTTTAGAGGTCTAATATTTGTTCAATCTATTTTGAAGTTTGGATACTAACCTAATGAGCGTCTAGGTATTCTACTTTAAGATTTTGAATGTATTTGAATAGACCTGTAATTTTGTACAACATAATTAGAATTATATTGTTAAGTTCTTCGTTGAATATATTTACAGTATTAATCAAAATTTCATAGAGACTTTCTTTCAGTTAGTCTTCCTTAGAAAACGCGTCGTCGAGAATGTCAATTATGTAATCAACACACAGCTAGTTCTACGGGTTAATTTCACTAATCAAAAGAAACAATTAATTTAATTATAATTCGTTGTGTAGTTGTTGCTTGCTTGTTGCCAAATAATTTAGGTAAGCTATTTTCAATTAAATTTGTGCGTTTTAGTTAATCTCGTCTAAAAAATATAACGAAAACACCTTTTAAACGTCTGTTTTATATGCATTGATTTGAGTAATTAGCTGTGTAAGTTCAGTGCTAAAATTACTGGTAAATTTATATTCTTGGTTAATTAATACATTCAGTTGTTCTAATGCAACAGAAGCCTGTATAACATATTATGACTTCAGTTAGTTCGGCGGATACTCTGTGTTACCAGTATACGAATAGTTGTTGAGTTATATTTCTTGCAATAATTAAATATACAGACCGGATTGACCATATTCTTGCGAGATCTACTTATTTATAAAACACAAGGACAATTAACAAATAGAAGAAGTGCTATATTCAAACTGGATTGCGGTTTACATGTTACATTTATAGTAAATGTGTTAGCACATCCTAAGTAAAAGAAGCTACGACTATAACGTAAGCGTATTTATATTTTTGAAATATTGAACTATTTCAGTAATTTCTTCAATATTAGGATTCAAATCGTTTAGAAACTACTGTATATTAGTATAGTTCAGTAATTGGTTTTATCTGTTAGCCAATCCTATCAACGAGCACACTAGGCACGAATGCAGGGACCTTTTATGAAGACAGCTCATTTGTAGATTGGAACGGAAAGTTTAAAAATAATTAATCACATCCACGTTACTTGATAACAAGTTTCAACGTCCAAAGCATGTTAAAGTAAAACGTAAGTATTTGCGAAGTTTTCATTGAACCACTCTCCTCTACAAAGTGTGTATTTTATGTTTCTAGAGAACGTGCGACTGAATACTTCAAATTGCATGTTCCATATTTCAGTGTTACTTGCGTACACACCTGCTAGTTTCACGCCTTTAAATATTTGTACGTCTAGTTATTTCTAGCTGATAATTGTGTACGTATCAATGTGAATTTCGTTTGCGTCGGATATTTTGAGTAGTTGTACGACTGGTTATATGTGAACTTGTTTTAGGTATAATTGCGTCATGTTTGGGTCTTGTTATTCCTCAAAGTAGTCTTCGTCTTTAACGACCACGAGGTCTTTTTTCTGTGTTTTGAGCGTTTCTGAGTACAAGTTCTCGCATAATAAATATTGGTATTGAAGAGCGTTTAGCTATCGCAGTCCGAGTCCCTTTTCAGTTTGTACGATATTTTTCTGCATTTCCCGGATTATTTCTCTATTTTCTCTTATATAATACAATTAACTTATGAAATCTAGATAGAAATAATTTGAAGCAAAATATTCACAGACATGAATCATAAAATTATTTTTATTTTTAGATATTAATGTTTTCCTCTATATTAATATTCAAACAATTATATTCTATGTCTCAGATATCTTGTAATAAAGTACTTGAAATATAAGGGTAATAATATACATATTGTAATTAACAATATGGTTTAAATCAACATACTATTATTGGTAAACTTATAACATAACAAAATAATACAAATATATTTATTAACACCAAGTACACATAATAGACACTCATACAAGTATATATGTTTAGTTTAAATTAATTTGCAGTTTTTGGATTTGCAGATAACAGCCACTCGATCAGCGGCGGTTTGATCAACGTGAGCCTCAACGTAAACGTGAGCCAAGCGGCTCTGGTGTGCATGCAGTGCCAGCTTGCGGTGAGCGACTCGCAACTGGTGTTCATCGCCGGCGGGTAGGTGCTGTCTGCGGTGTGCATCAAGGTCCTTTCATCGATGGAACTAACAAACACTTCGGTGCAGCACAGGTTTTAGTCCCTCCAAGCAGCGGGCATCGTTTCCCAGATAAGCGAGCCGTCGCTTACAGTTTCCTTGGTAGACGTGAAGCTGAACGGATACAACTCGGAGCGGTCTCAGAGCAGCGGATACTTGATCTCGAAGCTGTCAGTTTCCATTTCTGTAATCATAGCCAACCTTCAGGCGTGCGCTACCGAAGGTAACGCTGTGGGCTCTGGGCTCGTGTATCTGCAGCTAAACGGCGACGTCCTCTCGACCTGTTTACAGTCGTGTCCTGTCGGAAGTTTCTACTCCTACGGCGTCTGCGTCGCCTAGTTGGTGCACGGAGAGATGCAGGACAACAGCACGCTTGCATGCGTGGATCCGTTCGAGTTCGATGGCGAAGCAGCTGAGTGCGCGTGCAAAGACGGCTATGTTCTAAACATAAGCCACTGCATCCCGATCGCGA
This sequence comes from Hexamita inflata, assembly GCA_963988835.1. Classification (NCBI taxonomy): domain Eukaryota; phylum Fornicata; order Diplomonadida; family Hexamitidae; genus Hexamita; species Hexamita inflata. The sequence continues at coordinate 157,422 of CAXDID010000902.1, read as the reverse complement.
TTTCCATCACGAATCTGGACACTACGATGAAGTATCTGAACAACCAGACCAACACAATGGTTGAGCAGCAGAAGCAGCATTTGGAATCCATGATAGTCGGAAACACCTCGATGATGAGTTAGTATCTAAACGGCAACATAACCAACTTGAGCGCATCTGTGTCGCAAGGGTTGGCAGATGCGCAGAACGACTTAGCCAGCAGCGTAACCTAGCTGCAGTAGCAAATCATAAACAGCATGGACGACGCCCAAACTATGATGGCCAACAACCGCAGCGTGGTCGAGAGCCAGATAGCGGGCAACATCTCATGGCTGCAGGAGACACTTTACTAAAATGTATCAGACCTAAACCAAACCATCCAGCTCGAAATACAAGTCGTGAACCAATCCGCAATCCAGATAGCCGGCGATCTGTCGGATCTCAAATCTGGTGTCGCTCAGATAGTGGCAGATCAGATGAGCAACAACGCAGACCAGCAAAGCCGAATTGCCGCGTTACGTCAGGACGTGCAGACGCTTCAGAGCGGCTAGCTATTGCTAACTTCGGATCTGGCACATGCGAATTCTTCGCTCAACACTCAGATTCAGACTGCCAATACTTACGCGAGCTAAATTGACGCGAGGGTGGCAAGCCTTGCCTCCCAGACAACTAACCAATACGATTTGCAGCAAACCCAGCTTTCTGACCTGGATCGACATCTGGCCCAGAACGTCTCAGATTTGAGCGCGTCTGTTCAACAGCAAGTGTAAATACTGACTCAAGCGGATTCTGCGTTGCAAAGTTCATTTTCCGCGCTTCAAGGCCAGTTTTCTTCGTTTTCGTCTGCTTCAGTTTTGAACAGCACAAACCAGTTGAGTCAGATCAATTCTTTGCAGTCGGCTGTTTCGTCTCAGCAAACCGCTTTGCAGCAATCGTAATCAGATATTTCGACAATTAACACTTCTTTAGCTTCTCAACTTAATTCTATTAATTCTTAATTTTTGTATCTTAATTCATTATTTAACAGTTTCAACTCAACAATAACATCACACTACAACAATCAGTAATAATATGCGTCCAATATATAAGTTTTTAGTTCAAACATTTTAGATCATTTTTCCAGCTTATTAACAAGTTTTAACAACCTAATTTCAAATACGAACACTCAACTTCAAGCTGAGATTCAAACCAGAATTGCCTCAGATTAATCTTTTTAAATGGATTTGAACACAATTTTAACGAACGCCCTCAACAATAAAAACACATTATATACAATAAACTCGAGTTTAAACGCACTTGTCAACAACATGTTTACAAATGCGAGCTAAATATACGCGACCAAGGAGGAAATATACAGGTACTTGTGCTTGAAAAAGGCTTCACACAATTACGTAAATGGGGTTTGTATTTTGGTGTGTGGATCAGGGGCAACTGCAAGTGGAGAGATTTGTATTTGTAGTAATTCTAATTTGGTTTATACTGGAGGAATCTGTTAGTTAGTATGTGGCTCAGGGGCCGTAGTATAGTCTGGAGTTTGTGTTTGTACAAACGCTAGTCTCAAATATATTAACGGGACATGTACTATTGTAGAAGAATAAATATGTAAAGAAGATAAAAATGGAGTTAAATTACCATGTTATATTATTTGATAAAGTGAGATAAAGTATTTATAATTTTCCCATTTATTTATATAATCTATATTATTTTCTCGTTAATTAATAGATAACTTTAACTGCAATTTAAAATAATAACTACTATTTAAAATATGTACAATAATATTTTTGGAGTTCTTTTAAGTTTAAGTTAAGTTAGTTTATAATTTGTGCTTGTTATTGCAACTTAAATACTAAAAATAAATAATATATATATCCCACTCACTTAACTTTCGTTTATACTGGTTCAGTATCGTGTTCTAAACCTTTGAGGCATCAAAGGTATAATAGTATAATATATACTGTAGTATATATGTGGAGTGAAGTATTACTATAAGCATCTGAAATATTAATACAACAATAATTTGATTTAATACATCAATACTCAACAACCAATATACAAAAATTCTAAAAGCAATATTGTTTATTCATTCACACTAACTTTGATGCAATACTCGAGTCATTTAAATTTAACGTAATTAATACTGAAATTAAATATGAAACAACAACAATCAATATTAAATGAAATCACGTAACTGTAACCTTATCATCAGTACTAAGGCCCAATCTCGTAAATTATGACAATCCACAAATCCACACTTAGTTACAGTATGAAATTAATATATACTGAAAATAAAGATAGAAATATATCGGCTCATTTATAGTTAATTTTTAGATTATGTATGCAGTAAACTAGTTTACAATATAGCTCATATTACAAAATTAGCAAAATACTGTTTCTATTTTGTTCTCTTTTGAATAACTAAAAAACTATTGGAACCATTAACCAAATTAATTATTTATAATTTTTAGATTATTAAAACTCACCCTATTCAAATTTTTTAAATGTTGACAATTACTCTATTTAGAAAGAAATCATAGTAAAATAACTCATAGTAAAATATAAATCGTTAATTGTGGTGATAAGATAAAGAGTTAAGATTACAGTTAAGTGAGGATCATTGAAGATTGATGTATGAGATCTAATAATGTTAGAATGACATCTCAAAAAATTAACACTAAAAATATAGAGTCCTTTATGTACATAGTTACAGAAGTAAAGAACGCATTAAAATGAAAATATCTTTTTAAAATGTTCTTGTGATTGAAGTAATCGATTATTGAGTGGATGTTTTTGAGATGTACCAAAAGAGTGAGCCGATATATATGTTAGATATTGTTCTGTTTAATGAAACTCCATACATCTACTATTAATATGTTGGAGTTTTGAATTGAAACCAGAATGGTTGATTTATGTTTAATTGAACAACTGTTTTAGTAAGTATGCGGTAGAAGATTAATTGAGTTGAGAGGTTTATTTTATGTTATTAATTTTGTTGAAACGAAATAATGTTAAGCTTGTCAGTATTTCCACTTCGCACCTAACAAAAATAATGCCAACAATGAATGAAAGCATCTATGAAACCCATACATAATTATTTACTCCATAATTCTACAATAACATTAAAACTTTGACTGAAGTAAGAAAAATGTAGAAATATGGAGGGCATTCTAGATTAACTAAATCAGAATTCGATAAATACTTAATGATACTATTTACAATGATGATATCAGGTAAAGAGCGAGGATCTGTCTAAGATAATTGGTCTAAGAACACTAAAATACGCAATTAGTTTATAGCTGATGAAGTTGGAATGTCTTGCAGAGAATGGGAGGAAATACATTCGAATGTCTGTTATGGTCATATTAAATTGTTATTAGATTAACCTGAAGAAGAAATCGATACAAATTTAGACGGTATAGAATCTGATGAAGAAGAATCTGAAAATTCTGACTATGAATATGACGAAGATGATCTAGAAGAACTAAATAAAATATTTAATGATCATGAAGAAGAAGTTTTGAGCTAAAATAAACCAAAAGAAACCAAAGTTCGAAATTCTGTATCAAGAGTTTAAGATTTTATGTTACAGTTACAAAGCAAGTTTCGAGACATATATACAAAATATCCAGATTATTTTCTGGGTAAAAACCTTGTAATAGATGAATAACTTATCAAATTTGCAGGTAGAATATTCTTTTTATAGTATAATCCTGCTAAACCAGCAAAAAGAGGTATACTTGTAAGAGCTTGTGTGGATACATTTACTAACTTTATATTATCAATGGATTTATACGCAGCTTCGTAAACAGTACCTAAAGGTGAAACAAAAACTCTTGATGTTATTAAAAGACTTATTGATTTTCCAAAATAGCCTAACTGCACACTATTCTGTGATAATTATTATGGTACAATTGACGTAGTTGAGTATATTAAATCAATAGGGCTTGAATATGTTGGAACTTTTAGACCAAGTCGACTTGGTAAAGAATTATCATAAAATTTAGAGAAGTTGTAATTGAATTAAGTTGTTTAATATCCTGTGTTTAAAGAAGTAAAACTAAAGAAAACGACTAAATAAGTTCTAGTTAAAGATGTAAACGTCCTTTAATGGTAATGCAAAAAGTAGAAAACTTTAACCATGATATATACAAAATCAAAATTTGTGAAATAACCCTGTTAAATGTAAGAATTTGTAAGTTCTCGTGGTATTCCCAGAGAACAACCTGAAATAGTTCGTTACTACAATAATAATTATAAAGGAGTTGATTACGTAGACCAACTTACAAAAAATATTAAGTTTCCAGGACGATGTACTCGTTGGACCACAAGGATGTTTATTTATTTTATGTAAGTAATATTAGTTAATGGGTTTTCTTTGATGAAATTATTGCATCCAGAATATAAAGAAATTAAAATAACGGATTATGTTGAAAGCATAATTGATTAAATGAAAATAAATCTAACAAAATATGAAATTAAAGCTACACCACGAAAAATTGAAGGTTGTAACCAACCAGTAGTAAGCCCAATTAAAGGACCAGTAATAGAAGCATATAAACACTATCATGTATATACAAAAGTAAGTGCGTAATGTGTCGGCTGCAAATAATGTAATAGCAGATATGTGTGTTCGTGCAAAGGATATCATTTGTGTCCAGAGTGTTATAAAACGCATATTAGTGAATAAAATGACATAAGAGGGTACACACACATTTATAAAAAATGAATAAAGTGATTTAAAATACGAATAATATGTTTTAATATATATTGAACACAAAAATAGTAATTTACCTATTAAATGGTTGAAGTCGTTTTCGAGAATTTTGTTAATTATTTGCGAAGTGGAAATACTGACAAGCTTAACATTATTTCGTTTCAACAAAATTAATAACATAAAATAAACCTCTCAACTCAATTAATCTTCTACCGCATACTTACTAAAACAGTTGTTCAATTAAAGTTTACGATTTATGTTTATACTGTAAAATAATGATACACAGGTTTAACCAAAAATCACTCATACAAGCTGCGATTTGGTCGCATACGTTGCCGCCGCATAAATGTTAAAATCGTTTATTTGCTTTTGAATCGCAGCTTAAAAAGCAACAATCAACGCGTTTGTGTTCACATTTTAATTCACTGCGTTATTTATTTGACCGACAATTGCACTGTCGTTCGAAGATCTGTAAACGGCCTCTTAATTTATTTAAGAAGTGAACGTGAGCTGTTAAATGGAGGTGTTCAAGTTGTTTAAATTCGTGTTGGTTTATTAAAGGTTTGAATTTAGTGTTACTAACTGGGATTATTAAGATGAGTATAGTGAGGAAAACTTTGAATCGATCGTTGTGAGTGAATTTGAAAAAGTATTCGCCTAAGATTGAAGAGAATTCGCTTAATTAGCTAAAGAAGTGTTAATTGTCGAAATATCTGATTATGATTGCTATAAAGCAGTTTGCTGAGACGAAACAGCCGACTGCAAAGAATTGATCTGACTCAACTGGTTTGTGCTGTTCAAAACTGAAGCAGACGAAAACGAAGAAAACTGACCTTGAAGCGCGGAAAATGAACTTTGCAACGCAGAATCCGCTTGAGTCAGTATTTACACTTGCTGTTGAACAGACGCGCTCAAATCTGAGACGTTCTGGGCCAGATGTCGATCCAGGTCAGAAAGCTGGGTTTGCTGCAAATCGTATTGGTTAGTTGTCTGGGAGGCAAGGCTTGCCACCCTCGCGTCAATTTAGCTCGCGTAAGTATTGGCAGTCTGAATCTGAGTGTTGAGCGAAGAATTCGCATGTGCCAGATCCGAAGTTAGCAATAGCTAGCCGCTCTGAAGCGTCTGCACGTCCTGACGTAACGCGGCAATTCGGCTTTGCTGGTCTGCGTTGTTGCTCGTCTGATCTGCCACTATCTGAGCGACACCAGATTTGAGATCCGACAGATCGCCGGCTATCTGGATTGCGGATTGGTTCACGACTTGTATTTCGAGCTGGATGGTTTGGTTTAGGTCTGATACATTTTAGTAAAGTGTCTCCTGCAGCCATGAGATGTTGCCCGCTATCTGGCTCTCGACCACGCTGCGGTTGTTGGCCATCATCGTTTGGGCGTCGTCCATGCTGTTTATGATTTGCTGCTGCAGCTAGGTTACGCTGCTGGCTAAGTCGTTCTGCGCATCTGCCAACCCTTGCGACACAGATGCGCTCAAGTTGGTTATGTTGCCGTTTAGATACTAACTCATCATCGAGGTGTTTCCGACTATCATGGATTCCAAATGCTGCTTCTGCTGCTCAACCATTGTGTTGGTCTGGTTGTTCAGATACTTCATCGTAGTGTCCAGATTCGTGATGGAAATCGCGATCGGGATGCAGTGGCTTATGTTTAGAACATAGCCGTCTTTGCACGCGCACTCAGCTGCTTCGCCATCGAACTCGAACGGATCCACACATGCAAGCGTGCTGTTGTCCTGCATCTCTCCGTGCACCAACTAGGCGACGCAGACGCCGTAGGAGTAGAAACTTCCGACAGGACACGACTGTAAACAGGTCGAGAGGACGTCGCCGTTCAGCTGCAGATACACGAGCCCAGAGCCCACAGCGTTACCTTCGGTAGCACACACCTGAAGGTTGGCTATGATTACAGAAATGGAAACTGACAGCTTCGAGATCAAGTATCCGCTGCCCGGAGACCGCTCCGAGTTGTATCCGTTCAGCTTCACGTCTACCAAGGAAACTGTAAGTGACGGCTCGCTTATCTGGGAAACGATGCCCGCTGCTTGGAGGGACTAAAACCTGTGCTGCACCGAAGTGTTTGTTAGTTCCATCGATGAAAGGACCTTGGTGCACACCGCAGACAGCACCTGTCCGCTGGCGATGAACACCAGTTGCGAGTCGCTCACCGCAAGCTGGCACTGCATGCACACCAGAGCCGCTTGGCTCACGTTTACGTTGAGGCTCACGTTGATCAAACCGCCGCTGATCGAGTGGCTGTTATCTGCAAAGCCAAAAACTGCAAATACATTGATAGAATATATACCCAATTATATAACTGTTTATTTCGTGTATTTTGTGTTTATGAATATATTCGCTGAATTTTACAAAATTGATACCTACGTATTGATATTATGTTGATTCAGTCCTAACTGCTTACTACAATAAGAATATTATTAACCGTCAACTTCTAAAATTTTTTTGCACTAATTCATCATCATTGAAGGTTGCAATTATTTGAATACTAATATAGATGATAACATTTCAATAATATAAAATAAGAAAAACAATATTTACAATAAATTTCAACTCGCTTTGAAAATATGATAAATATTATTAGAAAACGTCACTGTAAACTTCGGAAGAGTTTTACTACATGGCTTGTGAAGTAAACAAAAAGATTCTAAAAAAAAATTCTAAGATTTCGTTATAATTCTTTATAATATTTTATTATAGCTTTTTGTTCATCCATTTAGGAATTGTACTGGAGTAATATCTATTTTGTTATTACCATGAATACTTAATTTTGTTAGTTTTGTTAATGTTTTCAAATATTATATATTTGTAAGTTTACAATTACAGCTTTTTGTTCATTTAGTTATTTGTGTTCTTGTTTGTTTTTATTGGTTATTAAACATACTATAATTCTATTTATTTAATCTTATTTTCCTAATTATTGAAATTCTATATCGTCATTGCCAAAATACTTTATATTTTATAGTTATCATTTAATTTTATTCAAAACAATTTCCAAAATTAGTTCCTAAAAATAACTCAATTTCTTCTGAAACTGAAACGGGAAACTGAAAAACGGGTTCAAAAGAGGGAAATTCACCTTCGAAAGCGTTTTCAAAAACACATTTTAATTTATATTCTGGTTCAAATAAGTTACTGAAGACGAACGGAGCTCCTCAGACATGAAGAAACTGGACAGTTAAAAGAGATCGCGTTGCAAGTAAATATACTCCTGTTGAGTGAAATTATTTTGCAGAATAATAATTATTTCCTGAGGAAAAAGTGATTGCACCTCGAACTTATTCAGTAAAATTTGTAAATCAGTAGATTACAAAAAGGGATATATCCAGTCGTGCAGAGCGGTATTTATTTGCTTCACCCTGAATAATTACTCGACTTGTAGTTATATCGCGCCTTAGACAACCTACAAAACCAAAATCTCGAACAAAACATCATAGCAATCGTGTGGAATGTTTTATATTTGATCCAGGAAATCAAACCCCAGAATTCTGGTTAAAGTCTTCAACTCTTGCACAAAATCTGAACGCTGGCTCAAGTTCTGGCAATACTACTGCACGTTGGAATATGATTAATTAGTCAACGCCATGTTTAATAAATACAACTATATCCTAGTTGAATGCATGTGGTTGCCTCCTTCGTAGTAAATTAACGCCTCTTGCGTCACACATTTCAAATGCTGAAGCAAGTTAACCAGAAATTCATCATACGCACATTGCAGAAGATAATACTACAAATAAATTTGAACCGAACTGATATCGAATTTGTGCAACACTATCAAACCAATTATGCACTCTACTTCGCAAAAGTCAGTGTTTAACCTGTTAAGAATTAAATTAGTAGTTGCTTCAATATACTATTGGTCATTATTGCTGTATAATAATAGAATCGAAAGCAATATCTGCTGTGATGACTAGCTGATCACTCTATGCTAGCTCCTAATCGAATTTGTTATTGTTTTGAGCTGGAACTCAGTCATGTGCCATTGGAATAGTTAATTTAATATTGTGTCAATCTGAGCATTTGGACAGTGATTGATAATATTGCATACAATCATAAATACTTCAACGTGATTGTCGCTTGAAAGTTACATTGATAACTGGGCCAAAGCATACTTTTGGGATTCTTCAGAATACTTTTAGAGGTCTAATATTTGTTCAATCTATTTTGAAGCTAGGATACCAACCTAATGAGCGTCCAGGTATTCTACTTTAAGATTTTGAATGTATTTGAATAGACCTGTAATTTTGTACAACATAATTAGAATTATATTGTTAAGTTCTTCGTTGAATATATTTACAGTATTAATCAAAATTTCATAGAGACTTTCTTTCAGTTAGTCTTCCTTAGAAAACGCGTCGTCGAGAATGTCAATTATGTAATCAACACACAGCTAGTTCTACGGGTTAATTTCACTAATCAAAAGAAACAATTAATTTAATTATAATTCGTTGTGTAGTTGTTGCTTGCTTGTTGCCAAATAATTTAGGTAAGCTATTTTCAATTAAATTTGTGCGTTTTAGTTAATCTCGTCTAAAAAATATAACGAAAACACCTTTTAAACGTCTGTTTTATATGCATTGATTTGAGTAATTAGCTGTGTAAGTTCAGTGCTAAAATTACTGGTAAATTTATATTCTTGGTTAATTAATACATTCAGTTGTTCTAATGCAACAGAAGCCTGTATAACATATTATGACTTCAGTTAGTTCGGCGGATACTCTGTGTTACCAGTATACGAATAGTTGTTGAGTTATATTTCTTGCAATAATTAAATATACAGACCGGATTGACCATATTCTTGCGAGATCTACTTATTTATAAAACACAAGGACAATTAACAAATAGAAGAAGTGCTATATTCAAACTGGATTGCGGTTTACATGTTACATTTATAGTAAATGTGTTAGCACATCCTACGTAAAAGAAGCTACGACTATAACGTAAGCGTATTTATATTTTTGAAATATTGAACTATTTCAGAAATTTCTTCAATATTAGGATTCAAATCGTTTAGAAACTACTGTATATTAGTATAGTTCAGTAATTGGTTTTATCTGTTAGCCAATCCTATCAACGAGCACACTAGGCACGAATGCAGGGACCTTTTATGAAGACAGCTCATTTGTAGATTGGAATGGAAAGTTTACAAATAATTAATCACATCCACGTTACTTGATAACACGTTTCAACGTCCAAAGCATGTTAAAGTAAAACGTAAGTATTTGCGAAGTTTTCATTGAACAACTCTCCTTTACAAAGTGTGTATTTTATGTTTCTGGAGAACGTGCGGTTGAATACTTCAAATTGCATGTACCATATTTCAGTGTTACTTGTGTACACACCTGCTAGTTTCACGCCTTTAAATATTTGTACGTCTAGTTATTTCTAGCTGATAATAGTGTACGTATCAATGTGAATTTCGTTTGTATCGGATATTTTTAGTAGTTGCACGACTGGTTATATGTGAACTTGTTTTAGGTACAATTGAGTCATGTTTAGGTCTTGTTATTCCTCAAAGTAGTCTTCGTCTTTAACGACCACGAGGTCTTTCTTCTGTGTTTTGAGCGTTTCTGAGTACAAGTTCTCGCATAATAAATATTGGTATTGAATAGCGTTTAGTTAGCGCAGTCCAAGTGATTTATCTGTCTGTACTATTTTCTACTGCATTTCCCTGATTATTTCCTGTTATTTCTCTATTTTCTCTTATTTTTCGTCCACCTTATTCTCTCTCTGTTCTTTATTCTCTTTCAGTTCTTCTTTATTTGTTTCTTTAATATTTGTTTCTTTCACATCTTCTTTTATTTCATTTTCATTGATTTTATTTTCTTTTTCTTTCGCTTCTTTTTCCTCTTCTTTCTCGAATTTAGTTTTTCGGTCTCCAATAACTCCGATTAATTTTCCTTAAATCTTTTTGAACTGATTTGAATTAATTTTGTTCGTCTCGTTTTTAAGTAAGAAAAACGCTTCTTTGCACATTCGCGTTCTCATTGAATCTAAATGCTAATGGCAACACACCCGGACGAGCTCCAAATCGTTCGTTTCGCGCACCTGTACCGCTCCCTTAGCTTGAATGAAACAAGTTGGGTGATAAGCGCGCTTGCACTTTGACTATGAGCAGGTAACGATTAATCCTGGTAGTTTGCAGAAATCGCACGCACAGTCGGACATGCACTTCATGAGAAAGGTTGGGTAATCAACAGGGGGAAGTTATGCGACAGATTCAAATTAATACTAAAACGGAGCGAGCCTGTAACAAATGGTGTGCACAAAGGCATCGTAAATTGGAAAGCCGTGAAAAGGCAAAGATTGACTGCACAACACACACGCAGGACGATTTAACCTGCAATACTCGCAGATGTACTCTGGCGCGTCCACAATCTCATCAGGCAAATGAGCACACGATAAATGCACACAAGAATCGCACTTATCACAATAAATTATCGGAGAATCGTCCACATCCGCCGAAAAACAAATCTCGCAGAAATCCTCGTCGCCTATTTTCATTGAAGCGAAACAATACTCATATTAATATAATATACACAAAATACAAGGCAAATGTGAAAATTTCACTCCATATGTCAAAAACCATAACCGCTTTAATGATTGAATAATTTGGTAATCAAATACCAAAATTTGAAACTGACAGATATTCAGAAATGATTCTTTCATAAGCATTAACCAGTCACTTATAAATTAAAAAATCTAAACAACAAATTATATAAAATTTAACCAAATAACTACACGAACTCAAAACTGAAAATTAACTAATGGAAGCTTAATGTAATTAGTTAGATAAATAAGCTCCGGCATTCACAATAGCTAAATGCGCTGCATATGTAGGTGCAGTTGTTCCAACCTGTGCTGAAATTATGAAATAAGTATATATAATCGAAAAAGATCTTATTATTACATAAGAAAAAGTAAATGAAGATGAGATAAAACTTAAATAATTTAAATAAAGTAAAATAATGGCTGATTAATTACATCAACAATTATTGTCATATTTAGATCATAAAATAAAACTAGACATAAAATAAGAATAGTTATTAAATGAAATGAGTCGCATTAAGTAAGCATCAGAAGAATACGAAATGTAAAACGCTTAATTAAAAGCATAAAAACGAAACTTAATAGATGGAATCGATATCTGCGAAATAGAATCTATGCTCTCGAAATTAGAAAATAATATGAATAAATGATGATTTGTGAGTTATTTTCAGTTTATTTGTAAGACCTGAATCACACAAAGTTTATTATGCTTTCTCTGAGATCGTCTATTGATACGAAACCAAATAGAACTGATAATTCATCGGTACTATCTATAATTTCATTTATTTAGAAATTCAATTCTGCCACATCTATATTAGTTAAAGCTTGTTTGAGGTTAAGTGCAACTGTTCTAATGAGCACAGATGTGGTATCTTGATCCAATGATTTGGTGACATCGCACAAACATTTGGATGTAAATTGTATTATAGTCTTACATTCACCTTAAAATTGGTTCATTTATATTACATAATGTAACTCCATTAATTATTGCGAATATGTAATTTAAAATGTTTGTATTATTAAATAATAATGATACAGTAGTAATTGAATCCTTGTTTGTTCATCAACAGCCTTTAAAATGCTTTAAATAATCAATGCGAATCTATCTGTATCCTATTTTGTGAATGAAAGCGCTGAAACGTAACCAAATTAAATGAAATTGTATAGAACTTTTATTAATTAGTCTTTAAATCTTGTTAAAAATATGACAATGGATTCGTGGAAAAATTATGGAGCTGTTATAAATAAATAGAATGGATTAACAGTATTGTCCTCTTATGAAAAGAACGTTGTGTAATATTATAAAACATCTTTTGGTATTGGATGTATATTTTGATTACACAAAATATATGATAGACCGTTTTCTTTATTTTGTTATTGTTAATTTATTTGCTTATTCATCATAATAGCTTCGAATAACACAATATTTGCGTTTTGTCTATTGATTTGAATTATTTCAAATTATTTTTGAATAAATTCATAATCAAATTCTTACTAGTCTAGGAAGAATAAAAAGTCGTTTCTGGTTTAAGTTATTAAATCGCTAATTTCTTCGAAATTAATATTTTCGAGTAGAATGAGCTTTTAGAAGCAGTTTACACGCATTATACTAATGTATTCATATATTATTTTGTCTTCTTTTAAGTATTCAAAGAACGCTTTCATATATTCATGTTTTAAGTGACCGTACGACTAAAATGCGTCTAAAGACAATTGTTGGCTATCAGTTTCTTTGCGTCTAGACTTTATTTGTTATGATGCGATTGAGAATAGATTGGAGAGGAATTCGCGGAAGAAGAACAAAAACAAGTAGCTTCCTTGTTTTAGGTATTTCAGGCAAATAACTGATATGTATTTGAAGTAGTACAGTGGTTGTGTTTGGAATATCAAATTCAGGCTGAAGCATGCTAGTGGTTTGAGGAGTTTGGATAGGTGTCCTTTTTTGTGTACTTCGTTTTCAAGTGATATTTCGAGGAATTTGAGTGCTTTGACGATGAACATCTTTTGAATCAGTGGGTGTGCGCTGAGGAGCATATCAAAGTAAATAGATGACAGGTCTGTTTATTGCACTGAGTCGAAGATGAAGTTCGCGAGTATTTGCGGGAATTTGTATTGGTACTGCAATAGTTGCAGTTTAAACTGTTCTGCGTTCTGTTTGTTCATACGCATTTGCATTTCAATGAGTAGTTTTTGGAACTGCCCTTGGAGTGCTTTTATTTAATTATTTGGTGGTTCGTTATTTAGTTCTAAAAGCAACTGAATATTATCGCACATTTTATCAATTTTTTCGCAGCATATAATCGGGCAATTCACCAGTGGGAGGGCAAAAATCAATTTTTGGATATTTATTTCGCTCACGAAAGTCATTTCCTCGGCCGTTTACTCGTTCAGAGTGTTCACAACGTGCTCGAACGAGTCTTTTTCGGCCGTTTTCAGTCTCAAGGTGCTGAATTTTGAGGCCAAAAAGGTGTTCTGGGTTATGAATTGGGTGAAGGGGTTTAATTAATCCAGGCTGTTTATAACGGCAAGTTTGATTATTTTCGTTTAGAAGGGGGTCTTGTACTACTGGGCTAGCAGGAGCGGGCTGGTGATGAGGTCCTCAACCTGCTAAAAGGAGCTGGAAATGAGGAAGGCGATGTCCAAGAAAGAAGGGGACTGGCCTGGAGGGTACTTCGGAACTACGAACTGGAGCTTCTGCGCTGAGATGTGATAGTAAATCTTATCGAACACGCTTTGAATGACAGTGTTATCGGCTGGTGAAGTATCTGCTTCTGGAACGAGCGCAGAAAGCACCTCGTACCTCTATTGAAGCGGATAAAACTGGAGTATTTTAACAATCGAGTCAACTTACTGCTCGAAGGACTGACCGTTGAGAAGGTAATTCTGCACCAAGGAGAAGTCATAAGTCTTGTCCTGATAAAAATAACCCTTAAGCTGGACATAAGCGGATAATTTCGGATCAAGCAGAATATCCAACTTTTTCCTGCGCAGGAGCAGCTTAATCACTACCTCCTCGCATATCTGCGTGTTTCCGTAGTAGTTTTCCTGCAGAATTCGAATAAATTAATCAGCAGTTGTACATGACGCAAGCTTAATCTATGCATCTGTCATGTTCGTAAAACAATCCACCATTTCACGAGTCTGGTATATGTTATTCTTGGAAATTCTATAATCGTAGAAAATATCAATAACCATTTTCGCATTTAGCTTCCGTCTATATTAAATCTCAAATGCGTCCAAAACTTTATTCATACCAGCTATTTGCTCAAACTTAAATTAGGGGTTAACTATTTCACCCAATTAGCTCAATACAATGGCCTTTTCGAAACTATAAGATTTATCATTTTGACTAAATACGAAACAATCTGCCAAAAAATCTCTGGCATTAGCTCTATATATCTCAGGAAAATACTAATCTATTAAACCATTTTAGTTCATTTAATGTGGAGTGATATATACATGGTATATTACAAAAAATATCATTTAACTCGCATAACACTTCAATGACGAGTTTTACCCCGTAATTAATTACACAGACCTCCTAACTCAACATGACAGCTGATACATAATCCATATATTTAAATCCAGCATAATTCTTTTAATAAACTATAATTCCAGTATCATAACTTGAATCTATAGTTCCTCCGAATTATTGTTCATTAAACTAAATTAATAATGAAAACACTATGTCTAACTCCGATTCAATAAAACAAGGTCCTTGTCCTTTTAAACACTAAGGATGCAATGAAATAATTTTTGAATAAAACGAATAGAAACACATTTAATCATGTTAGTTTTCAACGGTGAAATGCCCGTATTGTTTAGTTTAAGGAATTCGCGCTACTTTTGATGGCCATTTCGCGGTTTGTTAGTAACTTCCGTGTTAGTGTAAGCTTTGTAATTAAAATATATAAATAACAAAGATAGCAGAACATGTTCAATAACTACATCCAATATGCACGTTTTGTAATATTAGAAAACAGAGGGTTGATGATCTATATCATCAATAACATAAATGCATAGTTCCAAATTGTGATGTTCTAGTTTCTGATTGTACTCTCAAATCTCATTTGTAAGACTGTAAATATGGCTATATTCATACAGCTTATTTAGTTTAACGTAAGAAATAAGCAATGCAATTTCTTTAATAAAAATAAAATGAAAGTGCAAGAATTGAAAGTGAAATTCAAGCATTAGAAAAGGATTTAAGCTTAAGTAAAGATATCTAAAATAAAATGAAAGAAACACAGTTATAAAGAGATCGTATCAAAGCGGTGGAACAAAAAACTAGTTTCAATTTACTTAATATATCTAATATCATAAATCCAATTGAAAGAGTCAATATTACATACGAATTATTAAAATAAGCTATAAATTTCAATCAACAAGAATAAGAAACATATTTATCTCCAAATAATATTAGTTGCGATTAGAATATGAAAATTGAAATCTAATTAAGAACAAAATTGCAGTTTGAATACGATATTTTAGAAATAAAAAATATATATGAACCATATATGAATCAAATGTCAAATCTTTCAAATGTAAATAAATTAATGCTATCATTTGCCATAATATTGAAACATTATTTAATAGAAAATATTGATCGAGTTGTTTCAGACATAGAATTGTCAATACACAAAATATTTGAGTAATTTTATGATTAAATAATGTTTATGTTAGAACGTAATATGGAATTTAAAACAACATTCCTTTTAATATTTGAGGTAATATTTGATGATTTTATAAATCTATAGTCATAACAACTTAAAAAACTAAATATTAATGTGGAAATGTTAAAATTTTTCGCATTTAATTAACAAAATATAAACGAGTTAAATTTGTTATAAAGTGCGAAACCTGTAGTCCAAAGTCTTGAAGTAATTTCTGAATTAGTATAAGATTTAGACCTACCAATCATTAAATATACATAATACGATTAGACTTTACTTTATTTTAGTTCTAATTCGGCAATCGTTACTCTTAATTCTATGGAAAGGACTTTATTAGATTAATATGATTATATTTATACTAAATCACAAGATTAATTATTTCTGTTGGGAGTTAAAGTTTTTCTTAGATTAAATTTATGGGCCTCCGGTTAGTTTATGGCAAGAGTACTTATAATAGATCCAACTATCAATACTAAACTATTGAATTGTTTAATTCCATAAGATTCAGTAAAACTTCACTTTTTAAGCAATTATGGATTTTAATCTACAATTGATATTGAACCAATTATAGCTAGACTTAATAATCTTCAGGACTTAAAAATTTATTCAAAACCAACATAATTTGAAATTACTTAAAATGGATTAATATAATCACTACCAGTATCTTTGGTATCATTCGAGATACATAATTTGCGCTTTGCTGGTGCTGGTGCCGAACTATGCTTAAATTTACCATAACTGCGAAACTTACATTTGAATGTGGAGCTGTGTTATCCAAGTCAGTTATAATTTATGTAATAAACTATAACAACCTTAAAACTTTGTTTAAAATCTAGTGGTTCAAGAAAAATGCTTTATGAAGCTGATATACCGTTGTTGTTTAAAGGGATTAGATAACTTCAATCTCTTGAAAATTTTGAACTTGATTTAAACTTTGATTTCAATATTTCGGCTCGTGGAGCTTTAGAACTAGTTTAAAGCCTTAATTCTCTCAAAAGACTTGAAACAGTTATTCTTATAAAAACTAATTTATAAAAAGAAGCCATAAATTAATTATGCTCGCTTTAGTTGAAAGAAACTGGAAAACTAGATTTATCGTTTAATTACTTGGGTAGTGTCGAAACTAGTGAGCTCAGGTAATTATTAAGTTAGAAACTCAAAGTATTGGTTCTAAATAAAATAAGATTAGATAATGAAATTTTATAAAAATTAGGAAAAGACTTTAGATTTAAATGTCAAATACTTGAAATAAAAGGAAACAAACTCAACGAAGATGATGCTAAATTGCTTCAAAAGATGTGCTCAGATTGTGTTCAGGTAAATATAGCTGGTAATTAGTTACAGCCTTCACCAGATTTAAAAGAGCCTAAATGGCTTTTTGAGTGATCTAAATAAGAATTATTTGCATTAATATTTATTCACACTTCTCAAATGAGCCAAAATTTGTGCGAATATTGTCACCAAACAATGATAAGTTAGAAATTGGTATAGTAAACCTAATAACTTTAAGCATTGTTACCTTCTACGTCTGCTCTTATTTAAAAACATTATAATAAAGTTATTACATCAAAATAATAAGTAGTAGATACAGTAGTTGCGGTAAACCATACTAATGAAACAATAAAAGTTCAATTAGAAAATAAAGAAGTATAAACGAATGAGTTTGTACTCAATGATATTCCTATTAAGGAAGTCGTTAATGAACAGAATCTCGAATTAGATTCGAGACTCAGTAATCAAGCAACTGTAATTCAAGCATAAACAGAGGAGATAGAAATTTTAAAAAACAAGCTAACTGAATAAGCTTAGAGTTATATTGAAGAAACGTAAAATAGCAATAAATTATAAGCAATAATACACGAAAATAATGTTGAAAGGGATAAATTATTATATTAAATAAGTAGAATGAAAGCTGAGATATCATTTCTGTAAGAGTAGATGAAGTGAGCAGAGTATTATTTTTGTTATATTTTTTATCACCTTGTTGTTAATAATTCATTATACCCCAATTTTGATTTCCGGCTATTGTATATTAGCCGGCGTGACCAATTTTATAGCTTACCTTTGTATTTCGGTGGACGTACCAATAATAGCAGCGAGTTATTGAACTGAGAATTTGTATATGTTCATTTCGACCGTGTCATAGTATTTTTGTTTGAATTCAGTGAATTCTTTAACTATTGTTTCACTTTACAGAACGAATTGGCTCTGTTTTATTTGACCTATTTTTTGGATTACGTATCTAGCGTTATTGAAGATAGTAGCCACAAGTGTGAGTAGTTCGTTCATTTCAAGCTCTCCGACTAGTTTTGTTAAATTTGGAGCCACTGCTGAAACTGCTGCTTCTGTGAACACGCAGCTTTAACCTATTGCGATTGCAAGTAGGGTTGTGTTTGCGATTATTTGAGCGCTTATGTTCTTCGTTTGGCAGAATTTGGCGAATTGTGTATCGTTCATGATGTATTATTGTATTTACGTGTTTGGTTTTACAATTTTACTTTTTTATATTTTTGGTTCTGTTTTGGTGTCTTTTTCCTTTAATTCGTTGTAGATTTTGTAGATTTTGTCGTGTATTTCTATTAAATGAACATACAATAGATTTTATTAAAGGTTATGGAATATTTAGCTCGGCTAATATAATATTAATTGGCTTTCAATAGCCGGGAACTGTTAATGAAATAAAGTGAGCTCGTGTTTGTTAACCATTTCCTAGTGCTTGGTTGAGTTAAGGTAGTTCTTCAAATTGAGACTGAGTTCGTTACTTGGTACCGTCTTCTATTGCGAGAGTTTCAGGTTAATTAAGGATATTTCCATTTTAAGTTTTTAATTGGTGAATTTTGTGGTTGAAAAGGAGCCGTAATTCTTGACGAAAACGGGAATCTTCGAGTGGAGGAGCTTGCTCACGCGCATGGGATTGATCTTTTCGAGGATGGACTGGGCTTCTTATATTTGCTTTATCATTTTCTGCTGCTGCGTTTCCGAGAGCTGGTTGGTTGCTTACTTTTACTGGGCGAAATAGTTGTTAATTTGGTAGATTAAGTTGGCCGAGGGGTTTAAGTGGGATATCTGCTTTATCAAGTCTACGCGCAGTAATTCAGTAAGTGCATGCGCGAGGCGCTGGATTAGGAGGTTGTGGTTGCTGAAAATGGAGGAAGGGAGGTTCATTCCACGCGCTACACTCTTAACAGAATCAATGCTATTGTACGAAAATTCCAGAATGTGCTTGTGAATTATGTTATACAGCGGGTGCTGAGTGATCACAGGCGGAACTACCTGCACAATCGGAATTTACTCTTACTTCTCCGGTAGCGGATTCTGGGGCAAGGGGAAGGATTTCTCTAGATTTTCAATTATTTAGTCCTGTTTGAGCTTCACACTGCTGTTAGTGAGCAACTGCTGTTTATAGTTTGAAGCAACAGCAGTTATAGTTCTGTTGCATATATAATCCTAATTAACGGTTAAACGCTGGTCC
Organism: Hexamita inflata; assembly: GCA_963988835.1. NCBI lineage: Eukaryota > Fornicata > Diplomonadida > Hexamitidae > Hexamita > Hexamita inflata. The sequence continues at coordinate 138,013 of CAXDID010000902.1, read as the reverse complement.
TCGTGGTTCATTTAGGAAGAAAACAATGGGGATGATAAATCAAACTGAGATAAGAAACTTACATACCGTTTCTGCTCAGTTTACTCGTCCTAATTTTTAGTTTAGGTGCTGTTTTAAGACAGAACTTGTGCTGCGTGCAATCCCTACTACAGTGACATGAATGATATGACCAGAGGCTTGCCATCAAATAATATTTCAATAGAATGCATCTTAGAATTCATCTTACTTGATTGGAATGGAAAAATATTAAAATACATTAACCATCGCATATTAACCGATTTGCAACAAGATCATTTTCCACTCTATTTTCCACTTCAATTCCTTTATGTTAAAATTTTCCTCGCGTATAAAACCCTTATTATATTTTTTATTGATATCCGCAATTTGACACTGGCTATGATTGCATCACTATCAAATAATCATAACTCTATATTATATTATTTATATAATCAACTCCAGAAATAATCATTAAATAATCTATAAATTCAATCACTTGCAAATAATAATTACGTTTGCGCAGAATATGATAAGCATAAGTTCAGGAAGTTTTTATTATAACCCACATGCTTAAGCGCAATTCCAGATGTTAAAAAATGGAGGGTCATTTTGCTGCTTAATGAGATTTTAGTAAACTAGCAGGATTTTAATTAGTAATTCGACTGGTTACTTGTCTAATGAGTTTATACCCTGAATCAGCAGATGTTCGCACATATTTTTGATTAAATTACAGTTAAGGATTTTCCCACTATAATTGGTAATTGATTGTGATGTAACAAGTTATACTTTGGATCCGTTCCAGTTTTTGTAGTCCATTATGCTGACTGGGTCGCAAATTAATTTTATTGTGGTAACCCGAATCATTTCTTCTTTAAAGATGCTTTAGAGTGATGCGAGTCCGAAATTTACGAGTGCTTCTTCCATATTGTTTGAAAGCTGTATTTTTGTTGACGCCAGCAGTTGTGAGAAGCTCGGCTGTGCTGCTCTGCACAATTAAAATAGAGCCGGCTCATTTGCTCTGAATACGCGCTAAAACGGTGTCTAACACAATTAAAGTTGGAAGTCCTGAATAATAATTGGCATTTAAAGTTCAACCTCCTTCAAGCACTTATCCAAGCTGATTGTGTATTTTTATCCGTGGCTCCTGACCTATTCTGGTGTGCGCGTACCAATGAACTGTGAAATCTTCGCTATTGGAGCTTTTCCGAGAGTGTAAATTGCTTGGAGGTAACGGGCGTGCTCCTCGGCGTCCCAGTAACGTTTCACTGTCGTGGTCGAGGACGCGTTCACATTTTAAGGCTGGGCGTTTATAACAGTTGGGAAAATTGTGTTCTGAAAGGAGCTATTTTGCTTTGGAATTGGTTCGCTGGCTGGCTGCTCATCGTTTATTAGGGAGGTTTGCGTTTGGGATTGCATTTGAAGAAACTGGATTATCATCTTCTCTATGTTCTGAAACCGCGAGTTCAGGCTGTCAGACTCGGTCCTGAGCTGCTGCACCTCCTTACGCAAGTCGTTCATGCTCATTCGCGGAGTGGTTAACGAGAATAATATGTTTAAATGTGAATATATAATTTTTGCGTGTAAAAGAATCAAAGTCAATACCTATAAATACAGACGAACATAAAATACAGAAGAGAACTGATGGAAAATGTTATGTGCTTTGATTTAATCTCAAAGTAATATATGAACTAAAATATTCACTGTACAGTCTGTTCGAACGTGGTAAGAACCGAGTTCGCTTCCAGGTCTCTCACCTTGTATTAAATCTTTCCGTTCTCAAAAGTTACTTCGGTTCTGGTGAACTTGCGGTAGCTCTTGAGGTGATAGTTGTAACCAAGTGTTTTTGAATTTATCACGGGCATCGGACCGCTTAGTTCGGCCGAGCTCCAGGATCTCTTTCCGAAGTCGAACACCGGATCTAAAGTGCCGCCTCCAGCGCCGTTCACGAAGAAGAACTGGTTGTTCCTCTAAAAAGAGGTGAAGACGTGGTCGTGTCCCGAAAAGATGGCTCTGATCTTGGAAGTTGGGTGCGAGTCTAGGAATTCCTCCATCTTTCTCGTGAAATACTCGGCTGAGCCGAACTCTCCAGTCGAGTATACTGCCTGATGAGAGACGATGAACACGTGCTCGTCGTTCTGGCTCAAGTGCATGTTTTCGTGTAAGAACTTCATGGCCTCGTCAACTTTTGTTTTGTTGATCCACTGGCAGTTGATTAAATTGTCTGTGTTTAGCACTTGGATGAAATACAATCCGAGCTGGCCTATTTTCTGGTAAAAGTGCTCTTCTCTTTACACAACTTGGTCGATGTCTCCCAACGCATCGTGATTACCCACCGCCATGATGATTGGTTTCTGGTGAATATCTCTGAACGTCCTGGAGAATTCGTGGGCCATGCCGCCGGACGAGTAATCTCCATTCAGGAGATTGAAGTCGTAGTCTTGGTCCATGGACTTCATGTACTTGCTGTTTTGGTGGATGTCTGTCATCACCACGAACTTTCTGATAGTGCTCGGCAGGCTGTAGCTGGCTTGAGCCGAAGTGACGTCTTGAACGGAGTAGCTGAAGTCAGAGCTGTCTACGAGAACGTTGTGGTAGCGAGTCGGCGTGGAGTCGTTGAAGACCTTGGCGCCTACGTTCACAACCGATGGCGTCTTGGCCTTCGTGTACCAGTGAATCTGGGTTTGGTTCCCGTTGATGATCGTTATCGGGCCGTAGTTGATGTCGCTGAACTGGTGCATGAAAACTCCTAGGTCAACGCTGAGAACGACTATGAAAACAGAAAGGTAGCACAAATTGAAGTGTAGTATGTTGTTGCGTTTCTGAATCGAAACGTTTCCTTTTCTTGAGCATTTCTTGGACACATTGCTCATGCCCAGGACGAATATGCACGCGAATATCTTCAAGACGTTAAAAAAGGCGTAGTTCAAACTCCCGTAAAAGGAAACGGACGAATTTAAATACACCCCAATTATCGCAGCGTGAAATATGATAAAGCCAAAAATAATACTTATCAGCACAATCTTGGTTACTTAAATGCACTTAGTATCTTTTACGCGTCCACTCTTAAACTCGTGCTCGTCGTCGCCGTGAGCTATGATCATGTTTCTAGATATTTACATTATTGAGAAGTGGGATGTTTATTTGATATTTGAATATAATTTTATAGAAAATAGACAAAGTTATTTATATAGTAAATTAAACAAATACCATTCAAATACATTCAAATTCCATTAAAAAACTGTATGTTTTTAAAAATATATTATCTATTTTGCTATTCAAGTTACAAGAATGTGTTAAACACAAATATTATAAATGCTTATATTATTAAACACTTAACAAAATATAATAATAGTATAAATAATATAATTTATAAAATATGGAGTTTATTTTACAGTATTTCATCAATTATATTAAAAAGAAACAATAGTTATTTTAGTATATTTGAATATAATTTTATAGAAAATAGACAAAGTTATTTATATAGTAAATTAAACAAATACCATTCAAATACATTCAAATTCCATTTAAAAAACTGTATGTTTTTAAAAATATATTATCTATTTTGCTATTCAAGTTACAAGAATGTGTTAAACACAAATATTATAAATGCTTATATTATTAAACACTTAACAAAATATCATAATAGTATAAATAATATAATTTATAAAATATGGAGTTTATTTTACAGTATTTCATCAATTATATTAAAAAGAAACAATAGTTATTTTAGTATGAACTAAAATATTCACTGTACAGTCTGTTCGAACGTGGTCAGAACCGAGTTCGCTTCCAGGTCTCTCACCTTGTATTATATTTTTCCGTTCTCAAAAGTTACTTCGGTTCTGGTGAACTTGCGGTAGCTCTTGAGGTGATAATTGTAACCAAGTGTTTTTGAATTTATCACGGGCATCGGGCCGCTTAGTTCAGCAGAGCTCCAGGATCTCTTTCCGAAGTCGAACACCGGATCTAAAGTGCCGCCTCCAGCGCCGTTCACGAAGAAGAATTGGTTGTTCCTCTAAAAAGAGGTGAAGACGTGGTCGTGTCCCGAAAAGACGGCTCTGATCTTGGAAGTTGGGTGCGAGTCTAGGAATTCCTCCATCTTCCTAGTAAAATATTCGGCTGAGCCGAACTCTCCAGTCGAGTATACTGCCTGATGAGAGACGATGAACACGTGCTCGTCGTTCTGGCTCAAGTGCATGTTTTCGTGTAAGAACTTCATGGCCTCGTCAACTTTTGTTTTGTTGATCCACTGGCAGTTGATTAAATTGTCTGTGTTTAGCACTTGGATGAAATACAATCCGAGCTGGCCTATTTTCTGGTAAAAGTGCTCTTCTCTTTACACAACTTGGTCGATGTCTCCCAACGCATCGTGATTACCCACCGCCATGATGATTGGTTTCTGGTGAATATCTCTGAACGTCCTGGAGAATTCGTGGGCCATGCCGCCGGACGAGTAATCTCCATTCAGGAGATTGAAGTCGTAGTCTTGGTCCATGGACTTCATGTACTTGCTGTTTTGGTGGATGTCTGTCATCACCACGAACTTTCTGATAGTGCTCGGCAGGCTGTAGCTGGCTTGAGCCGAAGTGACGTCTTGAACGGAGTAGCTGAAGTCAGAGCTGTCTACGAGAACGTTGTGGTAGCGAGTCGGCGTGGAGTCGTTGAAGACCTTGGCGCCTACGTTCACGATCGATGGCGTCTTGGCCTTCGTGTACCAGTGAATCTGGGTTTGGTTCCCGTTGATGATCGTTATCGGGCCGTAGTTGATGTCGCTGAACTGGTGCATGAAAACTCCTAGGTCAACGCTGAGAACGACTATGAAAACAGAAAGGTAGCACAAATTGAAGTGTAGTATGTTGTTGCGTTTCTTAATCGAAACGTTTCCTTTTCTTGAGCATTTCTTGGACACATTGCTCATGCCCAGGACGAATATGCACGCGAATATCTTCAAGACGTTAAAAAAGGCGTAGTTCAAACTCCCGTAAAAGGAAACTGACGAATTTAAATACACCCCAATTATCGCAGCGTGAAATATGATAAAGCCAAAAATAATACTTATCAGCACAATCTTGGTTACTTAAATGCACTTAGTATCTTTTACGCGTCCACTCTTAAACTCGTGCTCGTCGTCGCCGTGAGCTATGATCATGTTTCTAGATATTTACATTATTGAGAAGTGGGATGTTTATTTGATGAACTAAAATATTCACTGTACAGTCTGTTCGAACGTGGTCAGAACCGAGTTCGCTTCCAGGTCTCTCACCTTGTATTATATTTTTCCGTTCTCAAAAGTTACTTCGGTTCTGGTGAACTTGCGGTAGCTCTTGAGGTGATAATTGTAACCAAGTGTTTTTGAATTTATCACGGGCATCGGGCCGCTTAGTTCAGCAGAGCTCCAGGATCTCTTTCCGAAGTCGAACACCGGATCTAAAGTGCCGCCTCCAGCGCCGTTCACGAAGAAGAATTGGTTGTTCCTCTAAAAAGAGGTGAAGACGTGGTCGTGTCCCGAAAAGACGGCTCTGATCTTGGAAGTTGGGTGCGAGTCTAGGAATTCCTCCATCTTCCTAGTAAAATATTCGGCTGAGCCGAACTCTCCAGTCGAGTATACTGCCTGATGAGAGACGATGAACACGTGCTCGTCGTTCTGGCTCAAGTGCATGTTTTCGTGTAAGAACTTCATGGCCTCGTCAACTTTTGTTTTGTTGATCCACTGGCAGTTGATTAAATTGTCTGTGTTTAGCACTTGGATGAAATACAATCCGAGCTGGCCTATTTTCTGGTAAAAGTGCTCTTCTCTTTACACAACTTGGTCGATGTCTCCCAACGCATCGTGATTCCCCACCGCCATGATGATTGGTTTCTGGTGAATATCTCTGAACGTCCTGGAGAATTCGTGGGCCATGCCGCCGGACGAGTAATCTCCATTCAGGAGATTGAAGTCGTAGTCTTGGTCCATGGACTTCATGTACTTGCTGTTTTGGTGGATGTCTGTCATCACCACGAACTTTCTGATAGTGCTCGGCAGGCTGTAGCTGGCTTGAGCCGAAGTGACGTCTTGAACTGAGTAGCTGAAGTCAGAGCTGTCTACGAGAACGTTGTGGTAGCGAGTCAGCGTGGAGTCGTTGAAGACCTTGGCGCCTACGTTCACGATCGATGGCGTCTTGGCCTTCGTGTACCAGTGAATCTGGGTTTGGTTCCCGTTGATGATCGTTATCGGGCCGTAGTTGATGTCGCTGAACTGGTGCATGAAAACTCCTAGGTCAACGCTGAGAACGACTATGAAAACAGAAAGGTAGCACAAATTGAAGTGAAGTATGTTGTTGCGTTTCTTAATCGAAACGTTTCCTTTTCTTGAGCATTTCTTGGACACATTGCTCATGCCCAGGACGAATATGCACGCGAATATCTTCAAGACGTTAAAAAAGGCGTAGTTCAAACTCCCGTAAAAGGAAACTGACGAATTTAAATACACCCCAATTATCGCAGCGTGAAATATGATAAAGCCAAAAATAATACTTATCAGCACAATCTTGGTTACTTAAATGCACTTAGTATCTTTTACGCGTCCACTCTTAAACTCGTGCTCGTCGTCGCCGTGAGCTATGATCATGTTTCTAGATATTTACATTATTGAGAAGTGGGATGTTTATTTGATAGATAGAATCATTTGATAATATTATGATCAAGTAATAAAACTCAGTTTAAAAAGTTATTTAAACAACAATTATTTTTGTAATTTGAAATTTGTTTAATTGTTAAATTGTTTTTATAATATAATCATATCATAATTATATTAGACGATATATACATACATTTCCTACTGCACATATTCATTAAGTTGGAAAAATATGTAAGTTGGAGACTATCTATAATGTATTTATTATTATAGTTTTAAAAAGTAAGTTAACCAATAATAAAAGTAATTTAATCAATAATTTGTTTAGTTGTTAATATATTTATATTTTATTATCATAATATTATATCATAATATTATAGTGGTATAAGGCTAAGTATACATATTTCTGCACTAATTCCTTAAGTTGGATAATAAAATGACTCACTTAACTGTAACATCAGTCACTAAGGCTCAATTCAATTCCTTAAGTTGGATAATATAAGATAATATTTAGGTTGGAAACTATCTATGTATCTTGAAAAGTATCTATTATTATCATATTTGCATAAAGAGTTTAATGTATAATATTAACAGTACGTATGTTAACAGTACATTGAATATGTTTCTCACTACGCAAGTAATTTTCAGTGCATTTATTGTTATATTTGCGTCATAGTTTTGATTGTAATAAAAGATTGAAAGGAATCTTTTGATTACTATTATTTTTGAAAATATGATTTAAAGCTTAATCTTAGTATTTCACACACATACGTAAAGTCAAGTAAAATCTAATAACTACTACACTCGCGTATATACTCAGGAAAACTAGAAAGTCAATGCATGTTTTTTGTACTCAGAATTTTCTTCTATTATGATAACATGAAGAAATAACATGCTTACATTATTAAATGTTTTAAATTACATATCGAGTCGATCATCTGTACTGACTCTTGAGAGAGGATATCAACGACTACGCGAGAGTATCCAAGAGTCTATTAATGTGAGTATTAGTGAGTAAAATATATATTGTGAATAAAATTTTAATTGAATTATATTATGTATTTAAAATATATAATTTCTAATTTAATATTTTCACTTCAATGCCAGGTTGTTTTAAATCATGTAAAAAATAACCAGAAATATAACCTTAAGAAGATTAAAATTAGGAAGTTATACCTGCGTAAATAAATGATTAATAAACATAAGAATAATAAAATGAAATAGAATAATCTTTTAAAGACAAATCACTAAGTAAACATTTAACTCTGCATAGATTATCTGCTAACGATGTGGTCTAAGATATTTAGGTGGTAGCTTCCGAAAAACACGAGTTATGGGATTTAAATATGTAATCATTCAAATCAACAAAGTCTATTGGATCACCTCAAGCATTATAAAATTTAGATAATATGTTAGCTTCAGTTATCAGTGAAAATAAGAAGGTTGTAGATATAGACTAACCTATACTTGTTTCAACTTAACACAAACCTCCAAAAAATTAAAAGTATTCTAAGCCTGTTTTAGTTTTAGATATGGATGAAACATTAATTCACTCGTCAGTTGAAATAGTTTCTTAATAGCATCAAGTGTTTAAAGTGCCTATAACGCCAAATACCTAACATTTATAAGTCGATTTTTCAAGGAAAGATTGCATTCCCACATATGTGCAATTTAGAACTAATTTGTTTGCTTTCTTGAAAACAGTAAATCAATCATATGATATTTATATTTGGACCATGGGTTCGTAAGAGTACGCTGATTTAATTTTAGATTACATTTCTGATAAGTGCTTGTAATTATATTCGATCAAAAAGATTTTCAAAAAGAGATTTTATAAATCAAGCTGCGGCGAAGATGGCTTGAAGGATTTAGATAATCTGGATATAGATTTATAAAGAGTCATCGCAATAGATGATTCTAAAAAATCATTTAGACTTCATCCTAAGAATTTTATATAGATTCCACCGTTTACTGGTGAACAGGATGATTGCCTTTAATAACTAGGTCAATTTTTGCACGACTAAGCAAAGCACGATGATATTCTCCAAGACTTAATGATAGAATGGTTAGAGTGATATTTTTCATGATTTAATTTTAAACTAATCTAAAATATTAATTCTACATAAATTTAGAATCAAAAATTAATGTAGATGATAATTCCAAACACAATCGAACAGAACTCTAAGCAGCATGACTTTTTGCAGAAGCAACAAACAAGTAGGTAGTAAGATTGATAAAAAGATAGTTGAAACCAGGTGTTAAACTTACGTTTAGGCCAACTCATATGCATTTTTTCATGTATACGTATCTTAAATAAAAAATATTAAATATGTATTCATTATTAAAATTCAATTTACTATTCCAACAAAATCATATGTTTAACGATATTTTAATGAAATATTATACAATTAATAAGATAATAAGTTACTAAGATACACTTCACTTTGATACGTAGTTAACTTAAGATTTTCGAAAGGCAAAAATAATTCGTTTCCACTTTATTAATAAAACGTTTTTGAAAGAAAGTCACTTCTTTGAGAACAGAGCGATTTTCTCCGCCATGGTGAGCGGTCTGTTCGGTTTCTCCGTTTTGTCCTCCGTTTTCGCGGTCGTTTGTTGAAGTTTAGAACCGGTTTTAACCTCTTCAATCGTTTTCTGCACTTAATTATTTGTAATTGTTGGGTTCAAAGTAACAGTTTGTTTATTAGGGGGTTGAGAGGATAATTGAGAGGCTGAAGGTTGGGTGGGGGAGGAGAGCTGCTGGCGGGCGCGCATGAGGTCGATGGGTGCGGATTCGGGCTGAGAGGGTTTCTAGTCGGGTTTGTTTGATATATTTTAGGGCTGGTTTTGGGCAGATGAAAATGGTTTTGAATCTGTTTATTTTACGGATTCGGCGCTTAAAGCTGATTTAGTTTGACTTGACTGAGTGTTGTTTGAATTTAGAGCATTCTCAGATTTTTCAATTGGTTATGAAGTAATGTGTTATTTTGATTCATGAGCTTGTTCATGAGCTTCAGTTACTTCCTATTTAGTGACTTAAGTAACTTACTATTTTGCTTATTGCTGTGCTTGCTATTGAGCACTTTATTTAGCAGCAGCTTTAAGCTCTAATTATTCAAGCTTTTACTAAAGTTCTGCAACAGAAAGCTCCTTGTTCATTCTATCCAATTCAGTCTATTGTTAAATCATTTAACTTTACAAATCTTTCAGTTTCTAAGTGTTAGACTAGGCCTAGCCCAGCTTCAAACCACCGAAAACCATATCGGGCTGTTTTGAGCTTTGCTAACCGTCCAATAAACCAAGTTCAATAAGAGTATCTGACAAATCAGTCAATTTTAGCTCCTTGATTGTCACACCATTGGTTAGTTAAGCTTTAAGCATGTTCAGCTCATTCACGACATTTTCAACTTTACATGCAAATTATTCATCTAAACTCATGTTAGCTTTAATTTCTTTCTTCATGGCTATAATTTATCTACTAAAACTAAGTCTCAATAAATTATCGTAAAATGAAGCAAATTATGGGCATGTCAGTAAATCAAGTTACCCCATTAAATCAGTAATAAGAACAAATTAATCGTTAAAAGATGGTATAGATTACAAATATGAAGACTCTGAATTGAACGAAGTAAGTTTATTGTGTATATCTTTATCTATCTAAATGAATTCATCTAATCTTTATGATCTATAAGTATTAGCATTCTGTTTAAGTTTGACATTTTGTGAATATTGTATTGAATGCGTTTCAGTATTAACAATAACTAATGATCCATGTTGAATTGTGGCAATTTCATTTGGAGAATAATGAATAAGTTAATGTGTTGGTATAAACTTACAGAGATAAGCTAATTCGAAAGTTTCAAAATATAAAATATAAAGATCTGAACCTGATGACATTATAAAAGTGTTTTCAAAAGACAAGAATCCAGTGATTTATAAATCACAGTGTATCTTTGTTGTTACAATCTTTTGTGTTATTATATCTACTTGAATCAACTAATTATTGTCGTACTCATAGTAATTGCCTGAAAGATATGCAGCTGGTTAAGCATTATATAAAGTATTCATTTCTAACTAGGTAAGTACGACTTTATCTCGTAAACATACAGTTAATAAATATTTTCCTTAACGTATAGCAGCTTTCATATCAGGCATTATAAATGATATAGATGGACCACTGGTTGGCAACTGAATTTTAATAGCTCTTTTAATATCCATTTAGTTGGATGTGGTAATAATTAATTATTTAATATTATACAAAATTAAATATTAATAATTTTTAACTTCACTTCTTTGAAAACAGAGCAATTCTTTCTGCCATAGTTAATGGTTTTGAATTTTAAAGTTTATCAACAATTTGAGCAGATACTTATGTAGTATTTTTCTTTTAAATTTGAGTTTAAATGTTGGACACTGTAATATTAGAGGTTGGTGTTAGCGTTTATTAAATTTCAAACTATAAATTACTTTACGATTCACTTTAATTATTAACCGTTGATTAGTTTGTAACTGGATGAATTTCAAGTGGTTTTGATTTCTCAACATTATCAGTTATTTATTTAATTTTTGAGAGTCGTTCTAAATCGTTTAATCGAGTTTATAATTGTTCCAAACTGGGTTCAGACTTGTATTTATTAATTTCAAATTATTGCTACTCAATTTACTTTTTTAGATTATTAATTATTTCTGCATTCGATAATTTTTAGTTGAGTTTCACACCTGCAAATACCATCTCTGGTTATGTTTTAACTTTTTAACCTTCAATTAAACCTAGATCAATAAGTGCATCATGTAAATAATTAAGTTCTATTTATGATGTTGTTGCACCATCTGTTAACTATGCTTTAATCAAGTTTAATTCGTTAATTGTATTATCGATTTAGCAATTAAATTTCTCAGTGTCATTCATATCTTGCTTAATTTCAGTTTTTGTGGCAATAATGTTTCTTGTAAATTTGAAAGTTAATAAGTTTTCGTAATATTATACAAAATTCAAGGATTAAAGTAGATCAAGCTAACCAGAAACATCGGTAATAAGTAAGAATTAATCGTTAAACGAAGGAATTGCTTGTAAATAGGAAGTATTAGAGGGGAATTAATACAATTTATAATTAATATTTGAATCTATTTAAACGAATTCGTTCATTTTTGATCTAAATATATTACTATTTTGCTTAAACTTTACATTTGATATTTGTTTGACTTCATATATTTATGTGTTCACTACGTAGAGTGATCCTTGTTTAGCTGTTGCTATTTCATTAGCTGAATAATGTATTAATGAGGTAGTTTGAATAAATTTACATAGATACGCTATCTCATATGTATCTATATACAATATATACAAATTTGATTCAGAAGAAAGCACAAATATATTTCCAAAGGTCAGAAATGCAGATATACTCAGTTAACAATGTATCTATGTTTTGGTTACACTGTATGTTAATACATCAATTTTAGTAAGCTCATTGTTGTAAAATTCAACATATGTACCGTCTAAATATGTTGCTGGATAATTTTGATAGATAACACCTAAATCCATTTTGTTGATTATACATTTGGTATTTAAACAAACAGTCATCAAAAGGTTTGCTTAACGTACTAAAGCTTTCATTCCAGGGAGAATGAAAGAAATAGAAGGTCCTGTTGTAGGAAGTTACACTTATATAACTCTTTTAATTTCCATATTGTAAAGTGGGAAGTGTATACAATATATCCATATAAATATTTTGTTTATATAAAGGGTACATTAAAAAAATATTAATATACTCAATATTTAACATTCACAATCTTAGAGTAAGTTTACAATCCATATAGTTAAATAAACTTTTGATCTAGATATTAGAGTTAATTATGTTAATTATGTGGTATATTTGAGTGTACAACGCTATTTTTATAATCTATTCAAATCAATATACTCTCTATTCAATATACTATTATTGTATATTGAAGATATATAGTTAGCAAGATATATAGTTAGGTTAATGAATTAATGATTCGATTCAAATTATGCATATATCAATTTACTACAATAATTATATCACTAATTTATTAATACTGAAATCATATTATATTAATGTAATTATATATACTCCTGAGAAAATATAGCTTATATTTTTGTGTATGCTTGGATTCAATCCAAGTTGGATTGTGGTAGTGTTATTGATATAGTGATTTTGATATAGTGATTTTTGCATGGATCATCATATTATAAGTTAGATACGACCCGAAACTTCAGGCGTTTTGATGTGGAAATTTCAAAAATTAGATAAAATATTAAATATTTTTTACTTCAAAAAATGCGGTCATAACATCACTAATAAAACCGCACACGCTCCCTGTTTGAATCGCTCTTTTTATAAATCACATTACTGTCAATAATCAATGAAATGTCACAGTTATTCTTCATCTTTCAGTGTTAAGTATTCGATCCTGCTTTAGATCTCATCAATCTCTCTGTCAAGATCCAATATTTGCTACGCTTTGTAATTTGTATCAATTTTGTCGTTTTTATACAAATCTTTAACCCTTTGATTTAATTTATCCTTTTATTTCAATAAGTTTAGGATTTAAATCTAAGTTATGAGCTTATCCTTTGTAGTCATGAGCTAATCCTTTGTAGTCATGAGCGTATCCAGAGTGGCAATGAGCTTATCCTTGTAATCATCCAATTTTGTTTATTGATGAACTATTTTCTTCAACTCCTCTGAAAATGAACTTTTTATGGAATCCGCAGAATTATCATCGTTTGACATTAGGTGAAGTGGAAATTAAATATAATTTCAGTTCAACTTATAATTTCAGGTGCTAACACATAATTTAAATGATGATAATAGGTAATATATATAGCCATCCAACATAATAATGTTAGTTCAAGTGCCGAACTAACTTAGGTTGTCTGAGGAGGCTATTCAGAGTGACAATCCTAGAAGATGAGGTATGATGTTGAGATTAGTTTATGGTAACGTTATGTGTAACTAAGTTTGGATTTGAAGATAGTCATGATTAATAATGACTATGGAATGATTGAATTGAGCCTTAGTACTGGTGATAAGGTTACAGTTAAGTGAACCATTTTATTTTGGTGTATGTTTATATTTTAATGTTTATTCTCACCTCAGACTTATTGTTCGAGTATTTTGATTCTTTTTATGATATCATCTTTTATTTTTTATTGCGCTTTCAACTCCAAAAGCTCTTTCTTCTGTTTCTCAACTTTGGCGGTGAGTTCCGCGATCTCCTTCAGCTCAGCCTCGTTCTGCTTCACGCTGTCACCCTTCCACTCCCCTAGCAGTTTTTGTGTTAGTTCCTTTGCATTTTGTTTTCCGTTTTCGAATAATTCGAATCCGTTTTCTTTTAGGATTATTAGTTCGTTGATGAAGTGGTTAATTTGCTTCGCCGTTTCGTTTTCGCTTTTCTTCTCAATTTGGACGTTTGTGGCCTTAATAGTTTATTTACTGAATCTAAGTGTGAATAGAGATTCGAAAGCCTAATTGAACACTGGGCACTAGTGGAGCTCCATGGAACCAGTTGAAGTGGTAATAAGGAGGTACTAGTCGTTCAAGCTAGGTCTGGACTCGGATACTGATGAATCGAATGAAATAAGTGTTTACTTGTTGAAAACTAGAGATTAATCAACGATTTGAATGAACTGCTGATTTGCTATGTAGGTTATCGCAGATTTCAAATTTGTTGGCTACTTCACGAAGGTGTGTGCCTCGGTATTCAAAATATACAGCTGATTATCAGTCACTGTTGCCAACTCGTTCTTCGAATGCTAGAATATGTACGGACCGGAGTTAAACGAAGAAATTAACACAACCTCAAGCGACTCTAGATATACACAATACAAATCGTTCTTAGACACTATAAATAACACATTCGAATAACTGTGGAAAGATTGCGCCTCCAATGGTATAGAAAGCTGCTTGTTCTGCTTCTAACCCAGCCAAGTAACAAACTACAACTGAGAACCATTTAATTCTATATATTGACCTTTAAATAACATCGCGGGCTAACTACTATAAGTTTAATCCATTTGAATTTCAGATAGCACTTTTTTATCGCGCATAGACACTATAAGCAGTTTATCAGCTTGTCTAACCAAAGTCTTCATTTCAGGCAATATAAATGAAATCGAAGGACCTGTTGTATTAAGTTATACGGCAACTAACTTTTTTACTTCCATATATAAGATGTGGATTTTACCTTCATTTTCAGCTATATAATAAGTAAACAAAATAATTCCACTTCAAATTTATGTCCGCACTACTCTTGAAGTCACTAGATTCAACTATTGACTCAACAAAGCATAGTTATAATAATAAATATACAGAGAAATAAGTTAAACCACTTTAAGCGCCTATCTAATCACTAGATCCCGATAGACAATTAAAAGTTACTTAACAACCCACTTAAATGTTAAAGTAAAGAGCATATAATAAAAAATGGGTTGTAACTTCATAAGAACAAAAAGAACTTGAAACGATTTAAAATAATTATGTTACAAATTAAAATTTGTTAAACAGCTTATATTCGCCAGATAACTAATAATAGTTGCTTGAAAACTTAAAAAGCCACATTGATGATATTTTAAAGCAAGATCCAGAAGATCCCGTTTTTGGAAAAACTGAATTTGACGAAAATCCGATTATTGATAAACAAAACATTTAAATCAATGAGCTTAGTAATGATGCGTAAGAAATTGAATTAGAGTTAAATACTCTCGACGATTTAGAAATGTTTAACATCGCATTTGATGGATATTTGTAATAACTATTAGAATAAAAAACAAGTGTAGATAAAATTGTTCCAGCTTTGAAAGAAATTAAAAACTACTACGTTACTAAGATATCCAAAAAATCACAGTATTAGAAAGCGTCAGAAGAAGCAACTAATAAAATGGATAAAATGGTTTAAGATTTACTTCAAGAGGCTGCTGTTCGCAATAAGTATGTAGCTGAATTAGAATAAACATGTTCAAAAGCTCAAAGTGATTTAGAATACGCTAAAACATTTTAAGAAAAATATGAGTTGACAACCATAAAGCTAGCAGGTGAGTTGTCAGTTGTTTAAGCACAGTATGATAATCTTCGAAGAGCGACAGTAACTACTTTATAAGAATTATCACGTGTAAAATAGCAATTGGCTGACACTTAAACGAGACTAACAAGAATGTCAAGTTTATTGCAACGATCCAACAAGCAGCTAAAAATTTTATCATAATAGAAGGAAGAGATAGAGTAAAATATTTTAACGTTATCTTCTGATAAATAGTCATTAACGTTTAAGATTAAGTAGTAAGAGAAGCACATTTTTGATTTGTAAGAAAAGTGCGGTGATTTAAGACATGAGCTTGATGACAATAGAAAAGAGCAATAGCTAAAACTTAAAGAGCAGGAAACTCGCCCGGTAGAAGTTGAAATAGACGACTAGCTTAAAGGTGCCATTGATGCCCTATTGAAGTTTTCAACCGATGAATATTAAGATGAACTACAAAAAGAGTTTTCAATGGATAAAATGCAAATGAAGTAAGTTAGATTGCTTATGCAAAAACTATAGATGGCTCAGAACTCAGAAGAATTAGCAAAAATACTAAACCCGGAAAAGAAAATGATCAGCGTGAAAACAGTTGAAGTACAAACCATCGAGGACTCATATTTACATAATCTAATGCTGAGGAAGAACGAAGATGCGATGAGAATTTAAACCGTTGGAATGAACGCACATTACGCAATGGGACTCATGAACCAATAAAATTTGAACGGGTAACCATCAAATACACCCTCTCAACCACTTTCATTCGCAGTTCCTTACGAAAATAAGCTCATGATGAACGAGTTCTCATCACTTTATTATTAATGCAACTTTGATGCTGTTAATGTGCTATTCGGCTCATCCTCAAATGATATAAACTTAGAGAAGCTTAAATTCTACGCTGGACAAAGCGAATATGGGCTGTTGAAACTAATTGATATATTATCAACCATAAACAATCTTCTGTGCAAAATACCACCGTCGGAAAAGGGATCGCTGAAAAGAGACATTTGCGAACAAGCAGCAAATAAAAACCTTGTCAAATTCTAACTAACTATACACAAAGCATACTAAGACAGCATATAAAATAAAATGAGCCCGCCATAAATTAAAAGAATGCTTAACGATCTGGTTAAAAATATGCGTAAACACCAGGAAATAGATGACGACATTATGGAAAATTTCAATTAAATTTTACTTACTATTATTATTATTATAGTAGCGAATCTGGAAATGTTAATATTCGTCTTCCTTAAAGCGAATAAAATGGTAATCCAATGAATTTCAAAATGGATCTAGAAAAACGAAAATTACAGATTAAAAAGATATAAGACTTGAAATTCTTAAAGAGCTAAGAAAGTTCTGATATGAAATCTGGTAAAAGTAGCATAAATGATTTTACTGTTCGATAAATTAGCGATGAACATGGGATACTAGGTAGTAAATTGCCTGGAATCAAAGAAGATAGTACGCAAATGATGAACGCAAGCAATGTAAGTAGTTCTGATGAATAAATAAAAATGTTAGCTTCAACAACATCATTACTTATGTCAAATAAACCTAAAAAGTTGAATTTTAAAGTTAAACCAGAAGAAAATGTTTAAGAAGTTAGATCCAGATCTATAATGCCATAAAAAACTCCGTTTGAAGACGATAACAAGTCAAAAGACCGAGCTAAATCTTTATAAAAATAAATGCCATAAATTACAAAACCTCCCATTGCACAAAAAGCCAATTAAAAGCCATCATCAAAATAAAATAATCTCAAAAGTGTTAAGAATTCAAGTTAACTTAAAAACTAAAGTCAAGCTATTGAATAAGTAGCCAGATCACGATTATAATCGGCCAAGCCAAAAGTTGAACAAGTTGATTCAACAATTTAAACTTAAGGTGCTACAGTACAGTATGCTCATGTTAAATACTTAGAAATGCCTCACGACAATAGTGTAATAGAACAACTTTAAAAAGATATTGAAAGAGAAATTTTACTGGAATAACAAAGAGAATAAGTATTCGGTATTATTAATTCTGACGCGTTTGAAACTAAAAAAGTTGATAAAGTTGTATAAACTTCTTCTATTGGAGTTTAAGATTAGTATATTCAAACTATGGAAACACTAGATGATATAATTGATGACAATGGTGTAGCCAAAGATGTTCTAAAATTATTTGACACGACTAATCTTTAGAATTTTGATCCTCGAGCTGCAACAGAATAGGTTCATAAAAAACTGTTAAACACAACAAACTTTGAGGAAGGACTTCGTAGCATACTGTTAACAGACAAATAAGTTGAGTAAAAAGCTTAATTTATGCTGAAAGATTTTGCCAGCAGTAGGCCCAACCATCTTGTTAAAAGTCCAAATACAGATTCAGAGGAAAAAACGGTTAATACCTTCAAAGAATAGTTAGCTCATTCTGAGAGAGTTTCATTCGAATTAGAACCTAAATCAATAATCGACAACCGGGTTTCAGTGATTTCTCAAACGTCCAGTTATCCAAATATCCAAAGAAAGAAAACAGTGGAAGAGCCTAAAACCAAGAATAACAATTCAATTGAAATAGTTTCTCCTCTTTAAAAATCATTGTAATTAGCAGTTCCGAACACTTCAAATTCACTTGAAATACACCAGCTTAAAAAGCTGATGCAGCCAAAACCGCTCGATAAAGACTTCAAAGTTTCAACGACAGTTACAGCTAACGGTAAGTACATACCAAAAACGCACAAAATTGACGCTGACGACGCCACAGTCCTGGTGCAAATATACGAGGAGAAGAGGAGCCAAATTGAAACAAAGGAGCTCAAAATAAACCTCCTCAACCTGAAGAAGATAATGACCGAGGTGCAAAATTCGTACCTCGAATAACACCCGCACGCAGGAACGTTCCTTGAAATTCAGTGCAACTTGGAGGTCCTCCCCGTTATGTCCCAGTTTGTCCTCGTTCACTTCAAAGACCGTTTGTTCATGAAGTACCAACCACTTGATTCAGAGTCAACAATTGACGGTTCAACCAGACTTGCCCCTTGTATAATCGGCGACTTCCACCTGAAGGACTTTAAGAGACTTCAAAATAATACGTTAACTGATTTCAACATCAAATCGGGCAACGTTAAAAAGAAACAGGAAGAAGAAAATGTTGAGCTGGATATACTGATTCCGAAACTGGTGCAGTAGATTACACGCGTGCGCCTTAACAGCTTAGCATAAACACAGTCGGAGCCGAATATGTTCAAACTCATGCACAAATACTTCAAGTTCGTTCCTAAATACACTAAATTCAACAATGAAATATATATTGAAATGCCATACAAAAATATTACAAGAAGATCACTACCATGGACTTTACGCCTTGCACGTTAAATACTAAACATGCGCACTTAAATGAACTGCTCATTCGTAAAACAAATTGAAATAGAAGGAGCACTTCTAACTGTACAGAAAGAAGCAGATTTTGAGGTATTCAAACGATAACTGTAGCGATAAGAGTATGAATCTCTATCCGGCTTCACATGCTGGTTTATCCACAACAAATACGGTTAGAATTCGGTTTGTGTGTAACTAATGCTTTCATTTTTGGCAAATCTGGCTTATTATTAGTACGAAGACAGCGAGTTGTATCTATTCACTAGATTCCTGTTTGATGATCTAGATAACGAATTCTTTTAAACCTTCATCGAACTAAGAAGAATTTTGAAACTACACGAACAGGAACCAACTGCTCTAGAATTTATTCACATTGATGTACTGGAAGATTTAAACAAATAAGTGTTCTAAAATTGGGAGCCTTCTAGACATATATTATTTATTCAGTAAATTTTTGCTGTTTTGTACTCGAAAATGCAGCAAGGAGAGAGCAAACCAAGTTTTGCTATAGAATTTTCTGAGTTAGCAGGGCTAATATTGTTTAGTCTTAGTACATTCCGACGATAAGTGTACAATTAATGTACATTAACATATTAATATTTATTAAAAGAAGCAAATGTCGAATACTTATCTATGGGAGGTTTTAGGCAATTTTTGTAAATATTACTTCCAGAATGGAACAGTCAAACTGTTAATGAAGCATACTATGTTTTCAACACAGATGGAAAAATTACTACAGACTCGATTTCCAAGCTTTTCAGATCAATGCAATTGAGTAGATTCGTCAAACTCTAAACTGATCTACTAAATAAAGTAACAAGTCTATAATTGAAAAAATAAACGGCGAATATGAGTTAATTATATCAATAAATGCAACAAGTGGTTCAAAGAATGGTGACACATTTAGAGGCCAACAACGCTGAGGCGGCCATTCACTCCGTCAAAATGCTAAATTAATAGATTCAACAAGATATTTTTGTGTACGATGTCGCAAAAGCCGTTATAAATTGTGGGAAACTGCTAAGTGCATTTGTGTCTGCCACAGTGGAAGCTAAAGCTGAATTGGGTATAGTCACAATTGGTGGAAGTATTAGTGCTTTAAAAACATTTTTAAAAATAGTGAAGTGATTTTTTGGGTTTATATATATATCACTTCCTCGAAACGGCACAAACAGACTTCATTGAGACTTTCGAAAGCAAAACATAGGCTCTCGCACGCCAGTGTTTCCACTTTCAAAACGGGCTCAACCCGTCATTTATGCCCACTCAGTAAGGACCCAACAGGGCCCTCACGGAGTCGTCAGCGAACCAGTTTTACCTGATTCGCTAACTTAATTTCCAGAAACTGGTTCTCGCGTCTCAGTTTCTCTTTGCTCGTTATTTCCTTCGGCTTGCACGGGAGGTTGTTCCGTTGTATTGGCATTGCTTGGTGGTGGTTGCCTTTGATGCACTGTTTCATTAACTTGATTAGGTACCTGGGGTCCTTCTTAGTTTATTTGATTTTGCAAATTCCTAATTTCAGGGTATATTGCCGGTGGTAGATTAACTTTTTCCTAGGGTTTAGCTTCGCTGATATCTTCCTTAGCTCTCTATTGTTAGATGAACTATTTCTGATATTCCATTTGGAGCTTCTTCTTCTAGGCTTTCGTTAAGATTGGCTTGGTCTCCTATTTTGCGTCAGTAATCGTTTTTTATTCATTTGGACCAACTTTTGGCTATTCGACAGGCTTTTCTAAGACAGGTTATTTATCCTCTTTCTTTTTCTAAGTTTCCTTTTGAGGAGACTTTGCATTCGATTGGGGCATTTTAGTGGTCTTTTGATCTTGTGACTTTTAGACTGGGGGCTTTTTCTCTTTCTGCTTCTGAGCGTCCTTAAGCTTCGTTTTGTCAGGCGCTTTTTCTTCGATATTCTTCGTAGGTTCAGCTTTCTAACTTACTTCAGTCTTTTTCTTCTCGTTTTCAGGCTGGGCTTCGGCATTGTTTGTCTTTTAAGTGATCTTCTTGTCGTCATGCTTCTTTTTGGTTTCTTTGAATTTACGCATCACTGCCGCCGCTGTATCAAATTAACTTTACAATTCTCTTTACAGTTTGGCGATCTTCTCTTTGAGAGACTAAATTTTCTTGTCATTGCCTTTCGCGTTGGGGATTACTTTGGTCTGGGTGGGTTTGTCAGGTTTTTTCTTTGTGGACGTGTCCTCCAGTTTATCGTTGCCTTTTTCTGCTGTTTGCGTGGACTTCTTTTTAGTCTTTGTTTTGTGGGCTTTTTCAAAGTTTTTCTGTCTTGGCTTTGCGGGCACTTCTTTGATTGGAGATTGTGTGGCTACCTTCATCATCCCTTTTTCGTGAAGGTAATCAAAGATTTTCCCGTAGCTGTCAGTGTGTTTGAATAAAACATCACTGTCCGCTAGGGAGGCAAAGCGGTTGGCACTTGGTTTCTCTACATCGATCTCGCTATGTTTTTCGCCCCGTTGGACTACTTTCTTTCTATACATAAGCTCGGCTCGGTGTGTTTGAGAGGTACTTATCATGTAGCCAATCTCTTCATAAATTGTCTCGAAATTAACTCGGAGTTCTTCCAAGAATTCTCTCGACTTTTAATGAATGGTGAGATTCTTACCGATTATAATCGGAATAATTTTGAGCGGGTTACCATTTTAATCCTTTTTGTCCCGATAATGCTACTCTTTGAGAGCGTAGTATTTATCAAGATCCCAAGTGATTCCAATATCCAAATAAATCTGAACTCCGTTGACCACACATGACAATATTTTAATAAATAATCAGCAAGGAGCATTTATTTTATAATATGTTATATATGAGCAAATATGTGCGACGAAAATTAATTTAACATTTTCACTTCTTAAATGAATTTGAAATTAAATTTTTTATGTAATGACTAAATAATATTGAATTAATAGTTTAATAAAATCGCACTCATTACTCAAATCGAGCACCATAAAAATTTTATAACTTTAAAATATTTATTAATCCCAATTCAAATGTTGTAATTTTAGTTTCCAGAATTTGAAAACTATGAAAAATATTAAAGTTTGTACTTTCAGCAATTTAACTAATATCTAGCATGAATAATTCCTTATATTATTCATATTCTATAATTTTAAGCATTAAATTTACAGGGCATCAATAACGTTTTAAAATAGAAACTAATAAAATCTATATTAAACTTGAGATACAGGTTCAAGTGATAAGCGGCTTCGTTAATTTAAAGAGCATACTTGCTAAATTGAAAATTAAATTAACTCAATCACTACACTTTTATTTGAGATATTTTATACAGTACTTATTACAATAGATTGAAAAAATATTATAATTGTTGAATTAAGGAATTCTGTTACACTGTATTAATACTTGACATTTATCCTTACTATAATTTATTTCATTTTCATTTTCCACTTCTAATTTTCAAAATGTAGGTGGAGATATCGTGATTTACAAATATCAATACATTGGTCAGTAATTGATTTTCCTATTTAAAAACATTCATAGGTATTATAACTCAAACCGTTTTTAATTCTCCTGAACAAATTCATAAAATATTATGAATTAGCATTTCTAACTTTGTAGTATAGAAAGTGAACTGGCGTCTGATCGAAATCCGAAAATCAGAAGGTCTAACTACAAAATTCAATTATAATATAACTCTATATAATACTATTGAAACAAGACCTGGATTGGCTACAAATTGTAATTTATTCCACACCAAGGTTTTGAACATTTTGTTGATTCAAACTAAAGTTTGGTTTGAGTTACAAAGTCGATCGTTACAGCTTTAACCTTTTACATTGTCAAGAATAAGATGGCATAATATTATCTTTAAATATTAATTCTCAAGAATGACCAAAGTGAAGTTGAGGATGAGTCGAAACATTCTCTGACCAATATAGTGCATAAAGATTGTCTATAGTGCCAGCTAACATTAATGAACATTTTGACTTGACTCATATTCAACTCGTAAACAGAGATCCGTAAATTATATTCGTTGATGTGGTAGTAAATCAAGGTGCAAAATAGGGTAGGTGATATATATTTTAATACAAGTATAAAGCAAGTAATACTATATTTTTAAGCCAGTCTCACACCATCATTTCAAAATATTTTTTCAATCTATTGTAATAAGTACTGTATTGAAATTATTATAACAAGATTGAATTATATACTGTGGTCGCCAAGCCAACTTTGATTTCAAAAAATACTAACTATTTCAAAACTATTTTTTGTATTAATTTTAACTATATATTAACTCAATGTTTAGTAGCGTCTCCTTTCTATTTTATTACTTCTTCTAACCTTTTGGGCATAGAGTCAATCAAATGATTGATGATATCTAACGAGATTTACTCCAACGCCCTCTTTACTTCTTCATTTAATAAGTCATATGTGGTACATTCTTCAGGGGAAATGTTTGACTTCAGTGGATTCCAGCAGTGAAAAAGTGGATTTAAGTCTGGACTCATTACTGGAAAGCGATAGAGCTCAATGTTGTTAGCAGTATAAAAGTTTTTCATATACTTACTAAAATGTGTCGGGGCGTTATCTTGTTGCAACTTCAAGTTATGCTATTAAGTGATGGAAGTGTAACTTGTCTGAGAACTTAAGAATTGACAATTGAATTCATGGTCGTACCGCACGGCATAAACCATAATGGACCCTTATATCTATAGCTAATCGTACTATAGATCATGCACGAAAACAGTCCATATTTTACACTTCGAGAAAATACTTCGGATTCCACTCGTCTTTAGGTGTTCTGAGCACTCTACTCGCTCGATTTGCATAGCATTTTGAGCGATACTCATCGGTATACTAAAAAGTTCTCCAATATTCAATTGGTTGTTTCAGGTTCATTCGAGCAAAGTTCAAACTTTCCAATTTATGCTTTTCGGTAAGTTTTGGCTTTATCTTAGCAACATAGAAGCTTAAACTGAATTTGGCCAGGAGACGAGATACCGTTGTTAGAGACATGGAAATTCCACGAAGGGCTTAGTATTTTTCAGCTATGATTCGTCGAGTTTCGAATCTATGGCTCTGGCGATATTTAACAACGCGAAAATCTCAGCTTAGTCAAATTTTCTGACACTATTATCGGCATGAGAAGCTTCTAGCTTGCCTGTAACTTCAAAGTGCTTAAAATGGAATAAACAGTTTGGAGACTACATTGAAGGCAACAAGCAATGTATTTCTTGGTTGCAACAGTTTGTGATTCTGTTTCTCACATTCTCATCATTATGCGACGCTCTTGTATTGTGATCCGTCGGCTTCGTGTGTGCTTCGTCATTTGAAGGATGAAGTGAAAAAGAAATGAACCGCAGAATTAATTGAATATGTTATAATTAGCATAAATACAGTGATTTAATTTTCAAGCGCAATTATTACATAAACATTTGTTAAAATCAAAGTTGGCTCGGACACCACAGTAAAACATTTGAAGTTATGCAAAACTACTAACCGCATAACCAAATATACAATTTATACTTTCGATAATTTCAAATGTTAGTACCTATTTCAATTATTTTACGTTACTAAATATTACATATTTAAGACATTAAAAATACGATGATCAATTAAAAATAGGAAATATAATTACTTTTGTTCTTATATAATATTAGTAACACAAGAAACTTGAATTATTAATTTTGAAAGAAATTATACCAATTTCTACCAACAGCAATTTACAATTTAAATTATAACTTTGATCTGTAAGATGAAATCGCTGAGTGTATTAATTGCTGAGTGTATTAACTCAATTTCTCAACTAATAGGTTCTATAAATAAATGTAGATCATTATAATTATAATATTATGGTAAAAAATATATATTTGATGTGGATGAATTAAAAAAATTATTTAACAGGGGGAAATACCTAGTTTCTTACTTTGATGGTTGTATTATTGTTTTTAGACGCTAAATAATATTAAATACAAAAGTTCTAATCATCAGTTTAAATATTTTATGATCTTGATACTAAGTTTACGGAATAAATATCATGTAATACTATAATTACTTATTCAGACTTTATTATAACTAGAGCAATTTATAATATACTTCTAGCTCTTTAAATATAAAAGTTATATCGATTTGCTCTGATATTTTATAAATATTCAGGTTACGGTTATGTAATTAAGTAATTAAATTTATTGTCGTTGTTATTTTGGTCAACATTAACTAGTTTTTATTTGTTGATGGAAAAATTAATTATTGGCTAAAAATCAAAAAATACAAAATTGTGCTAATTCTTAAAGATGAACTTGAAGAGGTGAATTAATTAAACGATATTTATAATTGTAGTATTATTTAATGAGTATACAGAATCCGTTGAATTTCCTTTGCAATTGAATCTTATCATCTTTAAAAGTAAATTATTTGAAATATTCTTGCCCTTGATAAAATCGTTTTTGAAAAATACTACTTTATAAAATGTAAAGCGACAATATAGTTCGATATTAATTTAAATATATATCTTCGAAAATTTGTTTGAGAAATATTATGTTAAATATTAATGACTATTTTGTTCTCTTATATCAAACAATAAAATAAACAATTATCAAAATCTAATAAAATCTACAAGAGATCATTTGTACTAAAAAGCGCTTGTCACTTGAACTTTAAAATTTCTAGGAAACGATATTTAACTTAAAATAAGTTGTTAAGAATTTTGAATTTTTTGATGTTGATCATTAATGTAACAGTAGATAAGCTAAAATGAATTGGATATAATATAACTAGGCTTAACAGATTGAATCAATTATAAGAATAATCAAATTGTTTGTGTAATAGTTAGAACACAAAAATAAATGATAGAAATGGATAAATTTTAAAGTTGAATTAAAACTAAAAAATTATAATTCTGTCGCAGATATCAATCCTTACTCACATTAATATTTTCATTTCCCTCCATCTCAATTATTTTAAAAATTATTTTCATGTTTGACCACAATGCTGATGTCCGGTTTAGTCCGGTCTTCCAACCTGTTGTCGTTGTCTTTGCAGACTTTTCTGGCTTGATATCTCTTTCTGAGGATTCTTTCAAGGAAGTTTGCAAAACGATCGTGGGCGGCTATGTTCAGCTCGTTGATCTTTTTACAGTCTTGTTCGTGGCCTTCCTTGTATGGTTTTTTGCACAGTTCGCAAATTTCTGGGATTGGTGTATCCCTCACGTTGTTGAAAACCCAGTTGATCATGTACTAGAATGCCGTGTTGTCCATTCTTCTACGGCCCAGCAGTGTGTACCCTGGTTTAGGCACCGTGTCGTCGACCTGTATTGACATTTTTTCTTGGATTTTCATTTCTTTGCGTGTGTCTCTGAAGAAATTCTTAGATTTAGTCATTTTGGCGTTTATTTTGCCAATGATTTATTCGAGTTTGGATTTGGTAATTTGATCCCCATTTTCTCGAATATAGTAGTCAATCTTTTGGATTTGATCTACCTTCATCTAATCGTAGTACGCGCCGGGTAAGATGATTCCAAGACCTCCTTGGCATTTGAAGTCAAATGCAAATTTTTGGAGTGCATCAGAGGATGCATTTGAGTGGTTGTAGTGTTTTTAAAAATAGTGAAGTGATTTTTTGGGTTTATTATGATATAATATCTTCATATTTGATTATATTTATATTGTTTAACACTCATTAGGCCTGATTATTTATAATTTTATGAAATGAAAATTCGATTATATACTGATAACTACCATATTTATATTTTGTTAATTAACAGAAAACCAGTATAGATTTATTATTTGATTGATAATTTGGGTTTTGCTTCTATCAAGGTTAAAAATATGTTAAATATATGATTAATGATAAAATAATAATTTAATCGAATTATATAATTCATAAATCAAAGTATACAAGAAAATTTTGATATTTATGATGTAGATACGAATATAGCTTTCTATTTTTAAAAATCACTTAACTTCATGCAATCTAAATCAATCTGAAATTTTATAATTTTGTAATATACGCTCAATTTATTGAAATTTACGAGATTGACACGATGATGTAAGAATTGAATTAATAGTTTGATACGATATTCACATGAAATTTATAGTATTTGATATATTATATCAATTTACAATAAATTATTACTTATTTTTCAATCTTTTTGCCACTTTATATATGGCTGCAGTAGGAACAATATGTACTGATTAAGAGATATGTAAATCAAGAGCGTGCTACGTGTGCGAAAAGGCTCCTAATGAAAAGCGTTGTGCGATAACACAACTAACTTGCAGTGCAACACAAATGTCTGTTTACGTTTCAACATCTTCTCTCACCTGTAAAAAGATTGGAGGATAATCTTGCCTCTCGACGTCAGACACTACGTGTGCTTATGGATGTTTATAAAGATAGTATTATTAAACATTCAGATGTGCATTATTTTATTAAACGTGCAATAATGTTCAGTATAATGGTGCTATAAATAGTTAAGGCTAACCAAAATGTTTAAAAGCAACATTTTAGGTTTGTTCAGACTAATCCGAGTGTCTTTAAGATTGTTTAATAGAAATTAAGTCAGATACTATGCAATGCACTCCAACAAGGGGCGACTGTTCAGCAAGTGGTAGTGCTAAGTATGTACCAATGATGCTTGTTGATAAAGTAATTTGCAGGAAAGTGCAAGGAACTAGTTGTTCAACAAATGACGAGTGTGGTTAAATGTGTTACCCAGCATCTGGTTCCACATCCGAACGTAAATGTTCATCGAAGTTGCTAAACTGTTCAGGGCTTACGGGAACTACTGTTGCCGTCAATGCCGACAATAAAACAATTTGCGCTTTAAACGATGGGAAAATCTGTCCATCTCAGGGGGTTAGCCTAGAATGCTTAAATTAAAGGTGCATGCAAATTGAACACGATAGAACGACTCTGAAATGTATTACCTTGACTTCAGTATCACTTTGCGATGCTTGCAATAAAACTAATCAAGTATGCGTTACTGATGCGAATAACGATGGTATTTGTCGTGAAAGAAACGGGTTTATCGGTTGTGACCAAAATAATTGTGCAAATTTATGTTTGATTTCAAGGAAAAATGAAATGATCTGTACAATTCCATGTGAATCTTCATGCGCCAATCCATGCTTTTCAGAAAATACCGGTATGAAGCCGATTTGTAGCAAATTACCAGGAGAAACGTGTGATTTAACAATTGAAGGCCAATGTGAGTTCTCCTGCCTGGAAGTTGATACTTTCAGTCCACTTTCCTCTTCAAGAACATATGCGTGCAGCCGTGAACTTCCAACATGTAAAGTAACAGAAGTCCCAATTGTATTATCTGCTAAAGTTAATGAAATAACATTTACGATCAGCTGTGTTTAGAACAATGGTGCTGTTTGTACTAAAGATGACGAATGCGATTCAAACTTTTGTTATCCAGTCACGAAAACAAACATCAAGAGATGCTCAGATGCTCTTTAGGATTGCTCAGCTGATGCAACTTAAGTTTCAGCCCTAAAAGTTATTCAAGATAACTTAATTATATCTCTTGAAAAGTTATGTATCAATAATACTGGAGAAATCTGTGCGACTCAAGGAAATAATGTTGATGACTGTTTAAGCGGAATCTGCTCTTAAATTAAGAATGCTCCATCAACTCTGAAATGCGTTTCAACGACCTCAATTGATACCTGTATTGCCTGTGACGCTAAATAGATATGCGTAGCCGATGTAAATAACGATGGAACCTGCTTCTCTATTAATGGTGAAACCAACTGTACGACCAATTCATGCGCGAATATGTGTATTCCAACGAAGCTCAACGTTCCAACCTGTTCCGTAAACTGCGACATAGCCAATGATACATTTTGTCAAAATTCGTAAAGTAGATGCAGAGCTGAATTGACTGGAACAACTCCAACGTGTAAGAGCGATCCTGGCGAACTTTGCTCAAATCCAAACCCACTCTGCGAGTTTAAATGTATTCAAAAGAAGGGGTCAAACGATTTTAAGTGCAGTAATTAAGAACCAGTATGCTCAAATCCAAAGACAGTTCCAAGAATAGTAGACGACAATGGAGCAATAAACTGTGAACCTAACAATGGAGAACTATGCACCACAAATTAAGATTGTTTCAACAATATTTGTTATCCAGTCGCTTAATCAGATTAGTAAAGATGTGTTGCTGCCACCAAGAATTGCGGAACTGGAACCTAACCATCAATAGTCGGAATTACGGTAGAATGCAAGAAGATTGCTGGGTAAACCTGCACAAATGATCAATAAGGAGCCGATAGTTGCTTTAGTGGCATTTGCGTTCAGGTTCAAGGAGACCCAACCGTATTTAAGTGTATAACTTTTTAATCAGTCCCAACTTGCAAAAGCTGCGATTTAAACACAACCAAATGCGCTATGAACTCCAGTAATGATGGGGTTTGTTTGTTAATCAATGGTTAAACAATACCAAACGGTACTGATTGCTCTTTGTCTTGCGCAAACTTATGCATTGTATCAAAACTGAACGTTTAAACATGCTCTGTCAAATGCAATGCTTCATGTGATCAAACAAAGTGTAGATCCGATATAACCGGATTACTTCCAACTTGTTTTGCGAGCGCTGGAGAGGTTTGCGTTCCAGAAAATAATATTTGCGTTTTCGAATGTCTTGAAAAACTTGATGTAGACAGCCAAAGAACTAACGTTTTTGCGTGTAGCAGTGCTGAATCAGACTGTAGCGCTATTTAAGTTGCAGTTATCAACACAAGTGGAACTATGAAATGTTAGCCAAATGATGGCTCGATGTGTGACGTCAATACAGGCTGTTTTTCTAATATCTGTTATCCAGTTGTTTAATCTGTTGATTTCAAATGCTCTAAAACAGCTATTGATTGCACTACATCTATTGAACCTAAGATTTCAGCTCTTGATTTGACTTTGACTCCAGTTTGCATCAAAGAGGTCGGACAACCATGTTAAAGCAACTCTGATTGTTTCACGAACTCCTGTTTCTACACAGATGCCAACTTAGGAGAACATAAATGTGCTGTTAAACAAACCTGTGAAGCTAACGAAATACCGATTTATAACGACGTTGCAACCAGCGAATGCCTGAAAGCTGGCGGTCAAAGCTGTACTTTACCTGATGATGGCATTTGTGCCTACGGGTGTTTTTCGTACCGTCCAGACGATTCAACAAAGTGCGCTGGAGCGTATGAACCCGCTTGTGATGCCACTCACGTCGGAGTCATCAAGAATGTTGACAATTTGATGAAGTGCTACCTCGTTCCAGACCAGGACTGCACCAAATAGTAAGAAGAAATCTGTCAGTTTGAGTGCATGAAGGATCTTGGTGCCAATTGGACTTTGAAGTGCAGCAACGAAGTTAAAATTTGTGTCTCTCCATAGACTCCGTTCATCAGTGATTAAACAAAAGTAGTTATTTGCAAGCTGGATAACCACCTCGAGTGCACTACTGACTCCGAATGTGCTTCTAACACCTGCTATCCAGTTATTTAGTCCATAATTAAGAAGTGTGCTTCGGCTCCAATCGATTGCACCTCTTATCCAGGGATGATTTCAGCTCTGGACTTGAATTTGGTTCCCGTTTGCATAAAAGACGCTGGTGAAATCTGCTCAACTGAAGGTGTTGATGTTTCTTGCTTCAGCGGGATTTGCGCTCAGATCAGGAATGACCCACTCACCCTTAAGTGCATTCCAAAAGAGTCCATTACCACTTGTTAGTCATGTGACCTCACTAAGAAGTGCGTCAATGACCCCTCAACCGCACTTTGCTTACAAATAAACGGTTAAATAAACTGTCAAGTTGATTCCTGCGCGAACATGTGCATAATATCCAGGAAGAAGAAAATGACGTGTTCACTTCAATGTGAGGCCACTTGTGACCCGTTGAAGTGCAAGTCGGATAAAACGGGCGAGAAACCGAGCTGCAAACCACTTGTAAGCGGAGGAGCAATAGCTGGAATCGTTATCGGGCTCTGGTTCCTAATCAGCTTGTTTGTAATGATGTTGTGCTTCATTAAAAGAAGAAAGCAAAAGGAATAAAAAGATGAAGCTTACGCTAAGAACAGCAGAGAAAATCAAGTACAATCCGGTGTTTTACGCATAGAACTGGCCGGTATACGTGAATGAGATAATAAGGATTTCTATTAAACATATTTTTATCTTTTCTACATAAACGGGATTTAGTTTTTCATTTGTGAAGTGAATTAAAATTTTATTGCTCAGTTTTTGATTAAATAATTTGAATTTCAATTATATATAAATTTCAACTTGAAGAAGAAACATTATATATCACATTATGAAATGAAAAGAGAATCATAATATTGAATGACTCAGTTTTGTTGATCTATAATAGTATATAATAGTTAGATAATAGTTTAGAAACTTATTAATATCAGAATTTTGTGATGTATCATTTAAGTACAACGAATATTATAATTTATATATTCATGCGAGTTACTGCAAATATGTTCGGAAAAAATATTCTTTACAATATTTTGTATTATTCTTTGTAAATTATATAATTTAGTATATAAAATACTAAAAGACTGTAAATATAACACGTCAGGATCTAAACGTGTATTACTTCATTAATCACATTTGGTATTTAGAACTCAAGAAAATTAACTTGCACAGAAGTTTTTGCTGGATAACATGATGCATGATAACATCATTATATATCACATTACCAATAGCTATAAAGAAACGAAACACTTGACAATGATTTGTTTTTGATGTTTTTCATCAATTTGTAGTCATTTATAAAATGACTCACTTAACTGTAACCTTATCATCAGTACTAAGGCTCAAACGGCTGTAGTCATTTATATAATCTAATGCGTAATATTTCAAAATTTATTTATCACTTCCTCGAGAGCACAAACGAACGATAATGAGACTTATGAAAGCAAAACGTTGGCACTCGCATGCCCGAGTTCACATATTTAAAACGGGCGCAACCCATCATTTATGTCCACCCAGTAAATACCTTCGTTAGCGGACCAGTTTTACCAGATTCGCTAACTTGATTTTCAGAAACTGGTTCTCGCTTCTCAGTTTCTCTTTGCTCGTTATTTCCTTCGGTTTGCACGGGATGATTCGTTGTATTGGCATTGTTTGTTGGTGGTTGCCTTTGATGCATTTGTTCATTAACTTGATTAGGTTTCTGGATTCCTTCTAAGATTATATATTTTTACAAATTCCTAATTTCGGGGTATAAAGCAACTACGGTGAAATCTTTGATTACCACGAAAAAGGAATGATGAAGGTAGCCACGCAATCTCCTATTAAAGAAAGACCTGCAAAGCCAAAACAGAAATACTTTGAAAACGCACTAGCCAAAGACTAAAAAGAAGTCCACGCAAACAGCAGGAAAAAGCAACGATAAACTGTACTTATAACTTAGATATACCATAATTATAAATGAAAGTTAAGTAAATGAGACATATAAACGAAGTTGTGTTAAACTTTATATATTGACAATGACAATATATTTATCACTTCCTCGAGACAATGAATGATAAACATGGAATTCTAATATTTTTAATTGTTTAACCTTTAACACTAAAATTCATTCTTTATGATGGAATGATTAAATTGAGCTTATTATTGTTGATATTGCTGTTGCGAGGTTTCTTTAATTTCATTTTCTTATTATTTACGAAATAATATTAATGTTTAATTCAGTGTTTAAATATATGTTTAATTATCATTGGATTTTACGTAGATACATAATTTAGTAAAATAATTATAATATATTGTTTAATTTAACACACCAAATGAAGAACTAAACTAAAAAGTCAACAGATACAGAGTCAATTGCCTCATATTCCTCATCTTTACATAATAATAACTTTTAAACCGTATTATAAGATAATCCGAAAGTAGTTATTGCTAAAACTACAATATGTCAAATAATTAGTAATATCTGTTAATCATTTGCTCAGCTCACATAACTTAGTCTTGTATATTAATATTTGGGATATTAGACAACAATTTAATTTACTAAAATAAATTTATTACTTTCAGTTCTGAAATTTTTTATATTTGCCCCAATTTTAGGTTCTTGTAAATATATATTAGAGCGGGTTATGGTTGATTAATGGATGACAGCAGATATATTATTTTAGCATGCAGTCGCTATCACATCAGTCATAGGATTATCTATATTATTTATAATGATTAGTTTTGCGTCGGAACTAGCAATTATTGGTAACTTTAGTTTAATAGAAACACAATATTTTAATTTAATGGTAAAAACTATGCCAATACTATAAGTATTATAGTCCTATATTTATATTTTAATTGCTGAAAACAGATAAGACATATTAAGTTCTTTAGAAATATTTAAGTCTTTATTACACACTCTAATTTTATTATTATCCATCTTTATATTAAATACAGTAGATAAATAAATTACGTTTATTCTGTTTGCACAGGTAGATATTGCTATTAATGCCTTATTTTCTCTTATTTCTTTCATGAATATATTTTAATTTAAACAAATAGGTTCTATAACCAGTTTTAAGCTTCTAATATAGAATTTTTCAACTTTAAAAATCGTAATTTTAGTTAGAGTACTGAAGTGGATGTTAATATACATAATTTAGTATATTTGGGATATATTAGTTCTTATTTTAGCAATATTTGTTAATAGGACTGAAATAAATTAAAGAACATTATAGGGAAACTTAATCGCTATTTCATTTTTGATTTAATATTAAAATTTATGTTATTCTCTAGTTAGAGCTCTTTCTAATTCATTACCATAAATAATAAGAGCCAACTTATAAATAAAACGATATGATAGAGTTATCATATTCATGGTTAATGGGCCAACATTAGTATTGGTATTATCAACATTTATAAACACCTTATTGTTTATGATTTGTTCCAAATTAATCACAGCTGTGTTCAATGATGTATACTATAATATAAACGAGTAGTAATTTATTAATAGTTTCTACTCTGTAAAATATTTCTCTTATATAAAATATATTTCTACAGAAGCTGTTTTAAAAGTAATGTAATGTTTTACGACAAGTTATTTTGATGCTTCATCTAACATAAGTGTTTAATCGTATTTATTATTTGTGAAAGTATTATGTACTGTCGGAGTATTTATTCTGAATTTCTATGTAAATTTAGTTGATCCAATTCTGTAAATAATCGTTTCTCAGGGAACTATAGATATTTGCTGTATTCTTCCATATATGGTGATACTATTTTATCTGAACAAAGTTTAGGCTTTCAACAGCATTAAAGACATAGAAGAGCAAAGAACTAGCACAGAAAAGCAAGATACGACCATAAATTAAAATAGAAGTTCGCGTAGTAGTTAAAAACTCAATCTAAACGATAGTTAATAACAGAATGCTAGTTAGTCCAGCATTGGCTCAACTTTTAAACTGCATATTAATCAGCCGTAATCTATAGTTCAGTTCAAGGAAGCGCGTTAAGAGGAGGAACTATACGTTGACTCATTTAATGTCAGCTCAAAGTCCGATATAATACCAAGCGTAAAGTAACAAGACTTCAACAGAGTCTCAGAAACTGAAACGGATTTGGACACGTAAATCCTCGAATAAGAGCGGAAAAAACGAGCAAAACCGAAGAAACCACTCAAATTAATTGAACAAGGAAAGAACGCGATGAATGCGATGGACGCGGAACCGCTCCCCAAACTGCACTATGAACCAAGTTCTAGTGACTTCTTCAAGTGATTTTAGTTATGTAAACTAGTTCTACTCTTTTATACTCTTAAATCAATATCTATAACTCATTACGGTTTGTTACAATGCACTTTCGCTTAGATTGCTAATATTAAATGAGTTAAATTCTTAACATCACACCGTCATAATATACACATGATTAGATTGATACTCTAAATATCTTTTGTCCAATATAAGAAGGTATCACGTCTGGTCACACTTTTTCTCTAATCATCACATTTCCTTTCTAAATCAATGATCTATAGATTCTAAACAAAAAATGGCAATATAGCAACAAAAATAATAGTATTCCTAAATCCAAGTACAAAGTTAACTAATTCACTTCTTAAACAAGCATTGCACAATAAATAAAAGGTAAAGTATTGAAAGAATTAAAAATTTACATACAGATTTACAAAAAATATTTTCAAACACACTTATAAATATGTAAAATACTATATGTAATAATTTACACTCCACAATGATCGAGAAATCAGCGTACTCAGATTCAATAAGTTCAGCTATATCATCTATGAACAAAATTAACTTTAAAACCATATTACTAGATCCAATTGGACGCGTTGTTCATTAAACAACAATTGTACCAATTATTAGTCATTTAGTTCAAAGTTTTTGCGCAATAATAATTTTAGTACTAGCTTATTATTATAGCGGTTATAAATCTGTTGGAGTTATAACTGTAACACAATCTATTATTCAGCTATATCAAATGTTTATTTCATCCCCTGAATATGGTGTTTTAAGAATGGTATAACAAAGACTTATGGCAGAATAAAAATCAGCCGCGAATATTATATTTTAACACGTTTTTACTGTAAGCCTAATTCTAGGAATTATAGTATTATGTATATCTGTTGCAATATCAGATAGAATAAGTAATTATTTTTTGTCATGGTGTTCTGAAACTACCTATTTAACACTGATGATTTAAGGTATGCCCTTACTATTAGCCATATAGTCTCCTTATATTTTAATGACAACTGAAAATTAAAGCAATTATAGTTCTTTCTTTGAGATGTTTAGATCCGTTTTAGTTTTGATTGTTATATTTATTACAATTATAGTATAATAGGTCTACTCCATCAAATCAGATTTAAAAACTTTTGCTATTGTTGAATTAATTATTAATGCAATCTTTGCTCTTGTAATGTTATTTGTTGTTACACTTAACAATAAATTTAGCACAGATATCAGTAACTTTAAACTTACATTAATTGGTTTACGCGATTAAAAAATGGGAATAATATGGGTTGTAGTCAAGAAAAGCTTGTTCCATTTACTTATATCAATTACTGATGTACTTATACCGATTTTATCGATAATAATTAATCTGTAACAACAGGAAAACAACATTAAAGTTGGAAATTTTGTAGCTTTTTCATTTTTTGTAACGTACTAAGATATTTGCAATTCAATAGCATACGCCTCGAAAGCAATAATATTATAAATATTTTTACCTAATATTTAAATGAAAAGATATGAGAGAATAGCTGGCTTAATGGGATAGGGTTTTGGCTACATTATTTTATTGTCCACAATTATGAATATTATTTTATTTGTGATTTGCAACTAAATACTAACAATAGTCTTTTATGATGTTAAGTATAACGAATTGAATATGATTTTCACGGAGTCTTAATATTCAGTTGAATTGTTTTATGAAATAAAATACGTTGCAATAGAAGCTATTTTCAGGCCTCTACAATATTATGTTGTTTAAATATCTGACATAACATAAAACGGTAATTCTATGATATATATTGTGTGTATAAAATACATATCAACAATAAGTCTTTTTTTAATATCATATTTCACTGACATTATGAAATCAATGAACTATATGATTATAGCACAGGCAACTATTGATGCATCTGCTGTCTTACCATATATACTATTAGTAATAAAATTTGATAAATTAAGAGCGAAAATAACAGAATTAGAGAAAATACAATCAGTAGAAAATGCTGTTAATGATTTGGCTTCTGAGTAACCATCAAAGTCTTACAGAGAAGGGGTTTAACAAATAGAACCAATGAAGCCCATGCCACTAGGATCTATTTGTATAGGTCGTTAGGAATCTGGAATGTTTTTTGAAAAATCTAGTGAGAACACATCGGAAAAGAGGACCAAGTCAACTTCTGGTATATTCGAGAATTAAGTTTAAAGTTAGAGCTTTTAATTGATGAATAACTCCAATCCTCAAAATTCAAGCGAAAAAGTGGATAGTGGAACAAAGTGAGAATTTTAATATTTATTAATATAATCTTTTTATTTATAAATATATTTAGTTCTTCAAAACGAGAGGTAACTGTATATGAACTATTAACTTGTCTATTAACTTGAAAGGATTAAACAGGAGCTGGTAAAACGACCTTCAAATATTAGTTGAGAATCAAAAATGGTATTGTTAAATTACAGCTAGTTGTATGCTAATAAAATTGAAAATTATTATATTTTGTAAATTATTAAAAACCATTGTGAATTCCTTTCACTCAGAGCCCTTCGACCTTGGCCAGTTTCCAGACCATGACCGCTCCGATGAACTCGTCCCACTGCATGGTGCCCTCTTTCAGCTCCTTTCCGAGGTTTTCGTCAAGTGCTTGTAGCGCGTTCTCCCAGTAAATGAACGGGATGCCCTTTATCCTGAACAGGTCTAGCTTCTTCTCAACATCTTTTGCGGTTGCTCCCTTGTCCAGCTCGTAAACGGCTCCAATTATGAGATCTGTGCACACTTATTATAATTCGGCCACATTCTGGGCGTAAAACTCAACCTTGTTTTATTTTAGAACCGTTTGAATTGCGAAAACTAACGGGTGGTCCAAGTTATTTTGTAAGGATTCGTAGAAGATCTCGCGCTTGAGGCTAGCGAATTTCTTCCCGAAGGAGGCGTTGAAGTAGTCCACGTTGAAGTAGGAGATGAAATCGTCATAGCATTAGTGGAGGTCGAGCGCGTGGTGGAAGAGCTTGATTAATTACTATCTGGTCATCAAATTCAGCTTGGGCTTGGCCTGACCGGCAACCTGGAGGTTGCCCGCACCTAAATTTCTTGAGATCTTGGTTTTTTGCAATCCGTGCTGCACTGCTAACTAGCCCTTAATAATAATTAATTGCTACTGAACGCTCTTCAAATCGCTCATGTGCTTCATGAACACGTCGTGCACCTTCTACTACGCACTGTTTATTTAAGTTTCAAGCGTCTTGAGCTCGCCAATACCGCCCTTTAATGCTAATACGGACTACTCAAGCTACTAAATCCTCTCCTAGCTCTATAAACGGTGGAAATACTCGGAACCGTTTTCAAGCACCTTGGACGCGTTCTTTAGCATCAGCTCCTGATTTTAATTTAAACGCTGAACAGCGAAAGCCAATTTGTTATAAGGAGAAAGCTTCTCGAAGGTGATTGGTTTGAACTCTGGTTGAACGGTCATGACAGGCTCAATCAGGTTCATATCAGTCTGAGTGGTTAACTCCTGCAGCTTTTGCTCGAGAATGCGGGTTAAGCTTGGAACCTGTTCGTTGGAGTCCTTCAAAGTTTATTTTAACTCGAATTGGAACTGTTATAAGGTTTGGGCTACGGAGCAGAACAACGTCTTGAAGCTCAAATTAAATGAACTTGTGTGGGAGCTTTTGCTGCTGAGCCTTTGGTTTTTGGTACAACTCGCGGTAAATAATTGGAAGCAGTGCTGAATTGCGCTTGAGGGACAGTGGATCGGTTTCCTGAGCGATCTTGTCTCTAAGGTCCTTTGGAAGCTGCTTGGTCTGAGCTGGAGGAGAAGAGATGGTTAAATCCTGAGCAACCTTTGAAAGCTTAGCGCGCTCGGATTGCATGTTTTCTTGAATGTCGGTTTCTGGCTCGGCGTTGATCAACTCAGAAAGCAAGGATAAGGCTCCCGCATCTCTTTCAGTGATTTCGTTGTTCGCTGGTTGCTAAACATCAATGCGCTCCTTGAACTGGATTTCTTGAGCTTCTTGCACAACAAAGTCATTCAAAAGCTGCAATTTGAACTTCTCACTGAGTATAAATTGCTTGAACTGTTCTGCGTCATAACCGGTGAAGCTGGTTAATAAGTGCGTTAAGTTTGGCATGGCGGCTATAACTCTGGCTAAGTTTTCACTTGAGTTTATGAACTGTGTGTTTTGAACGGACAGGAATACGATTTTGTTCAATACGTCTTCGCTGAGCATGTCAAGCAATTCAATGGTGATAGCGGTGTTGTCCAGTTCTACGCCGATGAAGGTTGATATTTGCAGGTTGTTGAGGACTTCTGCTACGTGTTCGTTGGTAGATTTTTTGTTTTTGAAGTCGATGAGTTGTGCTTGTATTTTTTCTTCGAGGAACTCAGTTGCGAAGTTTTCTCCTTCTGGGAGGTACAGTGGTGGGCCCTCGAAATGCTTTTTTGAATTAGGAAGAAGAATGAAGTTTATTATTTGAATCTTACTTATATCACTGCCCGGCTCAATAATGAGTGTGTTCTCCCTCCTCATCAATACACTCATTAACTCTATTTACTATTGATTTGTAAAGTGCTTCAATCACATCAAGGCCTGGTTGAGCCTTGGATAGCTGTGCTACAATAATTAAAGTATATAACTCTGTATATACTTCAATAATAAGTTTCAACTTTACCTAACGTTGTATAATTTAACAATCAAGAAAATTGATTTCTCATTATGAAATGGAAGTGGAAGATCATAAGTAAAATAACTGTTGTTTTAGAGTAGCATCAATATATTATTTAATGCTGGGCCCGACTAACCCACTTGATTCCATTCTTCAAGAAACAAAAAGGCATTCATTATTTGTATTTTGAGAATGAAAGCGACTGTAACTACCTGAATTATAATTCTAATTAAGCGATGTACCCAAACTTCATCTTGAGCTCCCGGTTGAGATTGAAAGAAAAAGTCCTCCATTGTTTTTCGTGATTAAGAAATACCTAAAATCGTTCAGATTGACCCAGTTGAAGATGAACACCGAGGTCCTCTGCAGGTCCAGTGCTTGCGCTACTAGTTATAAATTACATATTGCGTCCGTATACCAATCATTGGATCCTCTTATTCTTTTCTCCAATCAGGCTTAACTACCATATATTTTCGAGATAAAATCTTTCATAAATTAGTTTTGTTGACTAAAACGTAGAAATTACACAGGGACATCTTAAACAAGTGATATAACTAGTTCAGATTGGTACAATATTTTATGAATTCATCCGTTGGACCCAGAAATGAAGAGAATATAAACGCTTCAGAACTGCCTAAGTTTGTTAAGTGAATTAGTTGACCTTCCCTAAACATCTTCTACCGCGTTTATTTTTGTCATTGCCGTCCTTTTAATGCATGTGGTAATTTCTATTTTTCCTTTTTGGAATATTAAATACCGACTTTGAATAGTCGATTATGGTCTAATACGATCGAAATCATATTTTTGGCCCTCTTGTGTTAATGAGTAGTTCATGAATAATCTCCAACTTGAGATTATTTATTGGAATTTGTCATCCGCATTAGAAGTGGCAAAATATTTTAATATATAATTACTCACATAGTAAACAAGAAAAAGCAATTCCACCTCCCATAACTGTAGTTTTCGTCGAGCATTTCACCTTCGTTGATTTGTTGATCATTGAGTTGAATGAGTTCTGGGCACATTCCAACGATTTCGTTTACGTATTGCTCAGCGAGGTCTTCATCAATGAATAAGTGCTTCAACTAATAGTATAGCTCAAGCTCAAGCACAGACTAATCTAGTTACAGCCTGTTTCCCTTCAAGTTGAGGAATTCAACGCTGTTACTCTGTGGTGGGAGTGGAATGGCTTGTAAATTAGCCGTTTGAATGACGACGAATTTAACGGATTCGGGTAATTGCTCGAAAACGAGTTCCAAATCGTCCGATGGGGAGCGAAAAACGAACTTTGTGAAGTTCTTGTTGTTCTCTTCTTCTTGTTTTGGTTCCTGTTCGTACATTTGAATTGGTTCAATGTCTTGCTCAACGGCGTTAACCTGAGAAGATTTTTGCATGTCAGAGAGGTCTGAGTACTTCATCTTATCGGGTGAGTTAACGGATTCAGCTAAAGGTTCCCACTTATCCAGAAGAAATTCGTACTTTGGCAGGTCAATAACCGTTTCAAGCTCGTGGCCCTCCTCAATGGCTATGTCATCAACGAATTGAAGCTTGTCCAAAACGGCAAGCTCAACCAAGCTGTTCTCGGATATATCAAGGCCAGTGATCAAAATGTATTTCCATGATTTAGTGAAGGAGTGGTTTAATATCAATAAATACAAATATTGATAATTAATACATCTTATAAACTTATTTAACAACTAGTACTACATGAAGACTAGTACTACTTGAAGTTACAAGCGAGTGACAAATATCATGTGTTTTTAACCCCGTTTTTTGGCCATAAACCCTTTAATACATATCGTAAATTATGCTCTGGGTAAAATTATAGTTGAAGCTAAATAACGTTATCAATAACACACACATGATACAAGGTTTGGGAATCTGAGTCCATCCAGGTGTATCTTTGAGGCTATTTGGATTTACGTTCTGGATATCGCTTTGAAGCAAATAAAGGAAATGCATTGAGAAGGTTGGGATACTAGCTAATAGCTTGGTCATTAACTGCTAACAATAGTTTTTGGAGGTACGACTGCATACATAATCAGAGCTATCGCTGTGTTTAAAGCAATGAAGAAGGTGATCAACGTGATATTCTACAATTATTACTGTATTGTAGATCGAATTCATGGACAGCAGGATCATGTAGTATTCAGACGATATCTGAAGATATTTTAATTATCCAAATTAACATAATTTTGTGAAAAATCCATGAATTAATCTTATTTTCTCCAATTAAATTTATCATTATAATTATATCATCCATGGAATTATAAATAATGTATCATTCATCAGCTATAGTAGCCCCTTTGTTGTCATTATAATGTATTACGAAACACGTTTCTCTTTGTGTCACACAAAGTTTATATGTCTAATTAGAGGCGTTAATTATATTTATAGTTAATATTAAAATTATTTTGACTATATATATATATATATAAGTATTCCGCTTCTCTTATTCAATGAACGATAATATCTTAAGACTTGAAAATTTAGTTCAACAACTAAATGAATGTCTTAATGAAGCAGAATTTGATTAATAAAAATATATGTATGCAATAACTAATATTGAAAAACTTCAATTAAATTGTATTTTAATAGAAAATGTAGTAAATCCGACAAAACAATTTTTAGAGTTATTAGATATAGCTGTAAATAAAATGGAAGGATACGAACTTTGGAAAAAGATTAAATTAGTTTCTGCTGCATATCAAATGATATTAATTGTATACATTTTCAACAAAAATAAAGTAATTTTAAGCAATGATTGTAAAACTATAATCACATCTAATATCAAAAAAATTCGTGGTTAAATAAAAAAATCTAAAAATTCTGAAAATAAACTTATGTTCTATCTTGATACTATAGAAACTGGAATTAATGTTCTTGATAAAGCTGATGATTAAGTTCGTGAATCCATTGTTTAATGTATTAGCTCAGTTTTAAAAATTATTTATGCTGGTGTATAAGGTAATTATGATGATTTGTTCCTAAATTCACTACAACTTGTAAATAATCTTTAAATTAGATTAAAATCAAAAGTTTCCTATTAATGGTTCTAAAAACTATTGATTTTCAATGTATCAGTTGGGCATATTGATTTAAATATTAGTTAAAACGTTTTAAATTATGTATAATAGTTCATAGAAGATAGTTTAAATGATGACTGGCACTTAACATATGCTGGACTTGATATAATTCAAAAAATATTTGAAAATTTAGGTACAATTTAACAACACTTTAATATTTAGATTAGTATTCTTGCTATATTTAGAAAATTATCAAAACATTAAACAAATAAGGATTCTTGGCATATTCGTGAAAAAATTGCAGAAATATGTATTTTACATTGCAATCATATTCATGTTTAAATATAATAAGAACTTTAACACATATTATTGGAAATGAAATAACATGAAAACAACG
This sequence comes from Hexamita inflata, assembly GCA_963988835.1. Taxonomy (NCBI): domain Eukaryota; phylum Fornicata; order Diplomonadida; family Hexamitidae; genus Hexamita; species Hexamita inflata. The sequence continues at coordinate 95,254 of CAXDID010000902.1, read as the reverse complement.
ATTTAGTTAAATTAACATTAATTAATGAAAATATTTCAGAGCAAGCAAAATAATGTTTAATTAACCAGTGGAGCCGTGTAGAAGATGAAGAAATCAAAAAATTTAAATTTATGACAGAATAATTACAATCAATACACAATATCGTAAATTCAAATGTTATTTCAACTGATTAATATTATTCTGAAGTTTGTTAACAATTACATTAAATGCATATTTATCATAAACAGCACTTAGAATAATTACTTTTAACATAATAAAACAATATCAGTACTTAACTAACATTTTAAATAATTGAAATTTCAAGTAAATTATATGAAAATTTTTCAAAATTATCTGACCTTTAATCAAATATTTAATAAATTGAACAATAACTTATAATTGGTAACGAAAAAAACATAGCAAATTTTAGATTAATCAAAGCTAAAATAGATGAGGCCATAACATCTATGAATAGTATCGATTTAAAATTATAACAATATAACGAAAATAATTAAAAACATTTTGTACAAATTAAAGATAAACTAGACAACTTATATTACGATATAAAAGCAATAAATGATCCTGTCATATAATATCAGAAAATTGAAACAAGAATTATAGACTATATTATCTAAGAAGCATAATAATATGATACTGAGTTATATGTTCCTCATTAATGCATAGATCCAAATTTCCCACAACAATAACCTTTTAACATCGAGTAAAAAATAGTTTAATTCCTAAATAACGATAATAAACAAGTTCTTCTGATAACAGGAGATGCAAATATGGGGAAAACAATATTATGTTAACACTTAACATAGTTGCTATTAAAGTGGTAATAATGGGATAATTAAACAATATTACCTATATATGTAAATCTATCTAAATTGGATAGTCCTTACACAATTTTATATAATATATTCGTCACAAAATAAATTATATCCCAAGATAATTTATAAAAATTTGTTGATTCTAGAAAATAGTTTTTACTCATATTAGATGAATTTGAAATAAAACCTGAAAATTACATTAAAAATATATATTAAGAAAATGCGTTTCTTCACAAAAACTGTAAAGTAATATTCACTTGTAGAAATCAGTTTATTTAAAATAAACCTGATAACTTAAAACTATTTTGTTCGGATGTTAATAAACTGGATTAAATATAACTTGTCTTATTAAAACAAATTTAAATAGAGCAGTATATAAATAAATATTGTTAAAAATATAATTATAACTTTAAACTTTATATTGCAAATACTTAAGATTATATAGAACTACTTTAACACCCATTCATATTAGTTAATTTAATAAATAGTTAATAATATTAGTAATACAGTAATTAGTTACAACCAAATAAACTGAGAAGTGCAATAATGGAGGATATCTTATCTTAATGGTATCAAAAAGAAATAGAAAAAAATGCAATTACTAACAATGTCGAAAATATAAAATAATAATTTATGTTATTTTCTTAAAATATTGCACTAGCCCTTTATGAATTTGATACAACACAAATAACATGTTATAACAATTAAATAAATTCTAAATAATTTACACAAAAATAAATATTATTATAATCTTTACTTAATTCTAACAACTCAGTTTAAAACTTAAAGGCGTGCCCTTTCTTCTCACACTAAGTTTAAGATGTGTTTTATTTTAATCATAATCACTTCTATTTTTACATTGTTTCGAATGCAATAATATAAGAATTGTGTAATAAGGTGACTATTAAAAATAAATCTAATATAATTTTAGTAAATAATAAAAAAAATCAAGCTAATAACTTATATTTTAATGTTCAGAAAATTTAAGAAAACAATATTATATATTTTGAAGAAAAATATATAAGTGATCATAAGTTTAAATAGCTTTTCCATAATATTTCTCATTCAAAATCTAACCCTTAATTATTGATAGCATTTTAAAATGTCAGTTTGATACAAAAATCACTTTATACTCCTTATTTTGAAAAATATAATAGAAATGAAATATAAATAGAGAATATCACAGGAACAAGAGCATCTGCTTATTAAAAGCGTGATAATATTGTAATTATTATTGTAGGCCCAACGTGCACTGGCAAATCAACACTTGTTTATAGATTTTTAGATAAAAAGTACAATCCTAACTTATGTGGTTCTATGCCTGGTGTACTAGTATATCATTTTTGTAAAATTATGATTAATAACCAATATAATCTAAATGCAAATTTAGTGGAACTTAGAAACCCAAGATGTAAAGACCCATGTGAAGAAGTGAATGTGGTGAAATACTACTGTAAATAATTATAAGCAAGTATTGTAATTTGTACATATGATATTACGAGCTATATAACATTTACAGAAGCATAGTCATATATTTACAAAATGAAAAATGAGTATAGTAATATAGTACTATGTCTTTGTGGTACTAAATGTGATGACGTATAATATATAGAAGTGCCTACTATTGTAGCCCAGCAATTTGCGTCTGATAACGAAATTATTTTTTATGAAACATCGGCGTTAGAAGATGTCAACGTGTCTGAACTATTTTCATAAGTAATAAATCTATATAAAAGTTAAAAAATAAGATTATAAGATTATAAGCAATGAAATGAATTGTGATCTATTATTATATTTGATGAAAAAATTAATTATATATTTATTTAAATTTTTGAATGAAGGATGAACTCAATATTATCTTGAACGTGATTTATTTTATGAAAGTGAACTTACTAACTTAGTTGTTAGAACTCAAAATTCCCGAATATTTCACTCAAAGAAAGCTTTAAGTTGAAAATATACAGTTGTATGAAGAGTTTTCTGATGGTTAAGAGCTCTTTCTGAACACACTTTACTTGAAGTTGTAGTAGGTATATATGGCCTCTATTCTCAGTTTTGCAGCTTTTTACACAGCCCATGAAAAAAAATAGATACAAATAGATACAAAAAAATAGATACAAAGATAGATACAATAGATTTCACTATTCATGAAAAGATAGATAAGCTGTAAGAATAATTAATTAAAATATCATAAATATCAAGTCACATGTGTGATAAGTTTGGCTAATATCAATCATTATTTTCTAATAGTGATTAACAATGAATTGCAATTTTTTTGATATTAGAAAATGAACGCAAAGCATATGATATACATAAATTATTATGATGATTGGTATTTAGATTTAATATTTAGAAAAGATACTAAATATTTAGAAAAGGAAATACCTGATCTAATAATAGCGCTATTTTATAACGCCGCTAATCATAGATTATTTGTTAACTAAGTTCTTAATAAGACCCCTTAGCAATCCTTATAAGCCTTTATAAGCTTTTAATAATACATCTAAGGCTTTCCAGATTAGTTTATTGATAAGATAATTACAGACTAAGGCAATGAATGGAAAAGTATATTTGAGTAAACCTTACTATAAAACAATATCTAACACTAAGTTATAATAAGAAACGTTAACGATCATAAGTCATTAGCTCACATTAACGGTATGGCGGCTTACGTTAGAAAAAACATAACAAAGCTTATTGACGCCCAAGAGATAATAAGCGTTTAAAGAGCGTTAGATGAGTTTATGAGCTAACACAATTTTAAAAGAAAAATACCACTATACAAATAAACACCAAACAACATATCACGCGAAGATGTAAATAACATGAATGAATAGAAAGAACAATACAATAAAAAATTTATTGATAAATCTAATGAATACTAAATAGGTGACTATGTTTAAATAATTAATAAACGCGAAGATAAAGAGAAGAAAAGACTATAAAAATGGAGTGAATAGGTGTTTTAAATATTTGATAAACAAGGTTAAACGTTTATGTTAACACCATTGAATTTTAGCATGAGTAAGTATAAAGATGTTTTAGGAGTTACTAAGAATAACACGGAAAGATATAGTGATGATTTACCATTTTCTAACCCTGTATATAGACGTAAATATTATGAATTACGTAAGGCTAAACCGAATAATGTATATTTGCCATTTGAATAAGAGGATACGCGTTTGTATCAATTTAACAAAATCAATGATTGTGTTATTGATGTGTAAAGAGTGTTTAGATCAATAGAAAATATGTAATAGTTAGATGAATATATAAATAAAAATAATAAGGCCTAAGGGCCCGGTGTTAAGCATCTTTACTATGAAATTGAAAATAATTATGGTAAATTCTTTGTCCCTATTTCCATGATTAGATACTAAAATTAAGACTTAACGTTAGCTGAATAAGAATTTTGGTTAAATAGTAAAAACAAAAAATACGCACTAACTAAAGATTAGTATAAAATATTTAAATATATACTCTATATCTGATCTTACGTCATCAGTTATCACATACCAATAACCATCCATGAATATATATTAGACTTATTGCCGCCTGAGTTAGCGTAATCAGCTGTGATTGTAACACCTAAAAGATCAGCGACAATATAACCAACATCAGCACCACCACCTGAATTACTATTTCCCCAACATGATACAAATGCAGCATTTACAGCATATTTGAAAGGTTTTGTAAAAGAAACAGATTTTTATGATAATGCCCCGCCGACATCCATCTTTCCGAATTTAATAGTCAAACCGCCATACATTGTGAAAGAATAGTTATTCATATTCTAATCACTTTATACAGAGTTTTCTATTGATGCTATTCTATTTGCTTAATCATTATTTACAGATATAACAGATGACATTTGATTTTATAAAGTTTATATATTATTGTTTTGAGATGTTTATTCAGGAATCATAGTTTATTCTAAATAATTTTTTGTTCCGTTAACTATGATATTTTGATCTATATACTTATTCTCTAAAGTTATCAATCTCCCCTCTAAAAATGGTATATTGCTGCTGCTATTTTTCAAAGTAACAATATCAGATTTGATTACTGTGACATCAGATTTGATTACTTTTATATCATTTGTATTCTCTGTGACTTTGATCATACAGTTCTAAACATTAGTGTTATTATTTGAGACATCAATTTTCATATTAGAGATATCATGATCTTATACAGAATCTTTTGTTTATATTAAAGCTATAGCATCATTTTATACTTTTTACTAAGAGTCAATAAAGGTCTTAGTGTATACATCAGACGTGTTAGCTTTAGTTGCAATTATAGTGTCCTGAGCTTATTGTTATGAATCAATAAAGACATAAATGTCTTCAGACTTTGTGTCTATCTGAGACTTAGTGTAAACATCTGATATATTTGCTTTAGTTGAGATAAGAGTGTCAATAAAGACATAAATGTCTTCAGACTTTTTGTCTATCTGAGGTTTAGTATATACATCAGAAATGTTAACTTTAGTCTCATCTAAATTAGTTATAAGACTCATCATATTATTCAAAGCTATATCCGAATCTGTTTTGAGCTAAAATAATGTATCTGAATCTATTTTGTCATAATATTTAGATATGGTTTCAGATTTAGTATATACATCAGATATATTTGATTTAGTTGAAATTATAGTATCTTGAGCTAATTGTTATGAATCTATTTCTGATTTAGTATATGTATCAGAGATATCAGCTTTAGTTGATCCTAATTATAAGAGATTTGTGTTGATCTAAGTGTTTGTGTCATTCTATTTCAAAACATAGTCATCTAAATCTGCTTTATTTGCTTTCATAGTTTATAGTGCTGTGATTTAACCTTGCATCTCTGCATCTATAACTCCTTATAATTTAATGAATGTATTTAAAGCTGTTTTAGTTGCATAAACTTCAGTTTTAGTTGTTGTATTATCTGTTTTTAATACTGTGACATCACCTTCTAATAATTCTTCTTTCACTTATAATTAAGTTGTTGTTGATGTAAGTGATGATACTTCTGTAACTAACTATGCTATAGCTGTTCCATTTGCTGTTGACATAGTAAGTGCGCTTCCTGCTGTTGAATTAGCTGTTGCCGCTGCTGCTGCCGCCGCTGTGGCTTCAATACCAATAGCTCCAATTGTGATACCCAAACCTATGACAGATGCTTCACTTGCTAAACCATTTAAGTCTGATTTAGTGATATAACTTGCATCAATTTCATTTAGTAATGCTATAATTTCTAATATTTTTGACCAATGTGCATCTAAGGTGTTATCTTGTTCAGTATTCTTGGTTTCTATAGTTTATAAGCGTGTTTCAGTTAGAGTTTGAAATACTTTAAAATTATTGTTATCTATGAATAGCTGTTATATTTATTGAGTATGATTCAATACTGTTGAATTTATATTTTAGATATCAGTTCCAAATATACTGTTTATTTGATCTTGTGCAATCTTGTTTGCTTCTATTTGAATTTATATCTCTGTAATTTTCTGTTAGTTCAATTTATGTGCTTCAATCATTTCATCTATAGTTTTCTCTAAATCAAAGTCTCCGTCTATTTGAGATGATATAATGATGTTATTTGATCTTAAATTTTTAATTGTAAAATTATTCAGAGACTTGCCTTCTAATTAGTTGATGTCAATTTGTATATTTGATTAGTTGTTCTTGGTATTAATGAATACTTTGTTTTAATTAGTATTATCTCTAAATTCTATTTGATTATCATTTGTTATATCAATACTTTGACCTGCATATTTTATTTTCTTAGCTTATAATATTAAATTATTGTTTTATGAAATGATATGTTGACTCAGATTCATAAAATTATATTTTTTTATCATAGAAAAAATATGTCCAATGTTTAAATTGTTCCCGCTAATATATAAAAATTCTAAAATTTTTAGCAATACTGTATTTGTTTCATCTGATAATAATCATAAAGGCGCCTCTATTAATAGTTATGCCCCGACTAATACAATACAATAATCACCTGATAAACCATTATCATATATGGCAGGTGTTAATTTGTAATTTCTAATAAGCACAGGTGAAACTATTTTATCATAAAATTAATCATATTTATCATATACTGTATAATTTGGTTTAAAAGTAATGTTTCCATATAATTAAGGCGGTAAAACACCCGCTGATAATATTGGAAGATACTTTGTTTAAAATAGAGATGGTTTTGGCCCTTATTGGTATTTTGAAAGATATGTATGGAATGCCGCAACTGTATCATGGGTATCCGCAGGTAAAAAACCAATTGCTTTCATGGCTTTTGCATGTAATAGCGCCGCAATAATTGATAGAACAGAGTTTAGTTATAAACTTTTGAATAATGAAGATAGATAAGTATCAAGATATACCGCTTTTGCCTAATAATAATATTAAAATGAATTCTAAAATAATCAATTTTAAGGTGATAAACCATGTTTAGAATTTATTGCTTTGCCATATAAATATGCAACACCAGGTGATAGAAGAACTAAAACATATATGGATATAGCAGATTTATCATATTTTGATGATAAATCAATTCCAGCAACAGAATTAATAAAAGGAGCAAAACCAACAAATGCAGCTGATTCACAAGTTACTTTCTTATTTAATAAAACATTCACAATTCCATTGAATACTCTTAACTAAGTATTTGATGCTGATATAGTATTTCCATTAAATGTGTTAGGAGGAACAGAAATTAAACTAAATTTCTATCTATTAAAAGATTATATTTATAGAGTATTTGGATAGGAAGACTATTTAGATACTAAATTAACAGGAATTATAGCTTTAGAATTGGTAACTGTAACAAAAGATAGCACCTCAGTAAAAGCTGAATTGAATGATAAAGATGGGTTTTCACATACGTATAAACGATATGAATATTCATAATTACCAACTGATAATACATACGCTTAAACTAATAGAGTAATATATAGCGGTCATATATCAACAGCTGATATTTGCATTGGATTATGTATTAATGATACAAATTAAAAAGACTCATTATACTTAAAGTAAAGATATACAATGTTTACAGCTGAGTAATAAATGAATATAATAAATGGTGTATATGATATGAATGAGGAATTTAATTGGTTTAGATATTTTAATTTATGGAAAGGATCACGATCAAATTAGGTATTTTCTAAAAATTTAGAAAACATTACATCATTTAAGTGTGAAATGTTAAGAGGATTAAACCTGTATAATTAATATAGCGAAGGAGTATAGTATTATGATTCATTTTTAAAAATTATGATGAATTATGCTTTATTAACAATGAATTTAGAATCTTTTAGTATTGATACAAATTAAGATGTTATTGGTGATGGTATGAATACATTTAATTAGAAAATTATGTTAGATTATTAGATTGGTTTATTCACATAACAAAATGATGCGAATATTGAGATATTTCATAAACTTTCTATATTATTCAACGATTTATATAAATTCCTATAATAAAATATTAATATTATATTATATTTCACTCCACGAAATAAATGTGTCTGGAAAATGCCTATAAAATTACCAATTGACTCCATATACACCTGAATAGTGGGCGGTCCACCAGAAAATACTCGTGGCTTATAGTTTGGAGTCTTGATTCACTTTATATTAAGTCCAGTAATTTTAAATGCAACTTTTAGATTTTAGAATTTCCATAAATTGTTAAGATAGTTTTCCTTGTCTCTTCTCAAGGCTAGGTTATTTCAATATGGATCTAGATCGCTCGTTCCCAACATCTTAGACTAACAGAAGGTATTGACATTGAGCGAATATTTCGAGAGAATGAGATTAGATAAATAAAAATATTACTTCTATTTCTAATCTTGAATCAATTGAGGGGCTTTGGTAGCAGGTACAGCAACCGTGTTCAAAATATTATTTATTTCCCAAAATTAATATTTATCGTTTTGTTGTCAACGATTTGAAGCTGATTTTGAAAACAAATAATCGAAACTGCGGTAAATAATTAAATCACAGAATACCTCGGGTTCAACAATCATAACGTCCACTTCCTAGTAAATTCGAATTCATCTGTCATTTACAAGTTCAACAAATAAGTAAGTTTTTGTAAAATTTATTTTAATATCAAAAACGCCAAGCACACCAATACTGGGGGTAGTTACTTCTGTAAACACAATAAAGTATTTAGTTCAGTAGAATCACCACACGTTCTCGATTAGTAAAGTTATAGCAATTTTTTCTTATAATTTAAAAACAAATGAGTGCAAAACTAACCCAGTTCTACCAACATGTTACTATTTTTGAATAATTCGAAAGCCATAACTGCGTCGTTGTGCTATTATTATTTCAAGAGTATAAAATTTTTTCGCTAAGTCAGATTTAGTTTGGATTTGTTTGATGAGATATCTTAAATATTATAATTAGGTTATCTTATTGGCTCATGGAATAATTATATATCAAAATATAAATGAAATCTAAGTCTTCCTTAATTGAGTCAAAATCAAAATTCTAACATTATGTCCAAGATGAACTTTGAAGTTGAGAAATCTTTCTTAAATTACAAAATAGTTAGGGTACTTGAGAGGTATTAAAACGGTTATGTTTTCGCCTCACAGCTAGTGTGCCAAGCTAGTAACAATGAGTAAGCTAAAATATGACGGTTTGAACAGCAACACATTTATTTATGAATAGTGCTGGGGGATAAACATTTAAACTTAACTCAACAATATAATAGGAAAATAATCCAAACTATTTCAATTCAAATTTATGAACATTAAATTTTAGATGTCTTTTTGTTAGAATCATGAATTTTTTAAATAATAATATTAACTCTAAATAGTTATTTGAGTTATCCAGTATGTCCCTAATAATAATCCGTCAATTGATTTAAATTCTAATTTAACATACCGTTTATATAAATACAATTAAAACATCAGTTTTGACCAGTTTCATCAGTATACAACTACCAGTAGGAGATCAGTACCTGTTCGCGTGCGCTTTATGAGTCTTTTGATTTAGTATAGTTGAGTTGCCGCTTTCAAGTTACTAAATTGTATTTGTAGACAATTCAGTCTAAAATTAAGGCGAATTTGTACTATTTGAATTTTGATATAGTGAATTTTATAAAATTTATTTATATCAGATTTATAATAGGACAGAAGAAAAATTATACTTTTTTTACTTTACACTTCAAATCGCACCAAGTTGTTATGTGTTTATTCACTAACGGAAATATTGGATAAGTGTATAATCCATTAACATAAACACTTAAAACACTTATCTCTGAGTAAACACCTGTAACTGTTGAGCTTATTTAAAAATATGATAGTTCTCTTTATTTTGATACTAAGAAATAAATAATTATATAGGATGATGATTATTTGAAATCACGTTAATAATGAAACATATAAAATATATTTTTTTCAAATATAGAAAAATATGATGGATAGATAAGTGACACAAAGTCTTAAGGCTGACCAAACTCAAACTCAGACTTCAAACACTATAACGATTAGTGGTGAATATAATACGATGGGATCACAGTAAGTATTAAACAATGAGCAATATAATTTACAATAATTATGATACTTATGCTGATATAATTATCAAAAAGTTTATTAATGATAAGATAACATTTGATGAGCTGCAAAATATGGTTAAATAATTATGCTCTCTTGCTGAATATATATGGTAAAAATAACCATCTATGGGTGAGCTCAGAAAATATAATGTGAAACTCAGACTTGCTAATGCTTTAGGAAATAATGGTTCTATATCTTATCAAATAGCTTATACTTTACTTGATAATATGATAGATGAGACAATCAAAAATAATACTAAAAGATAGCTAAAACAGATTGCTTGTAATTTATTGAAAGTTAGTGTTAAAGCTTCTGGTTTATTTGAATAATGTCTCAAATGATGACGCAAAGTCTAAAGACGAGATTATTTAGATTCTATAGTTGTAAATAAAGAAAATATATTGTATTATTATTTGAAAACATATTAAAATGATTCAATTGTAAATAAATTCTAAAATGATTTTGTGTATAAACTATATATGAATGGCGAACTAATTGATATTCTAATTTTTAATGATATTAATTTATAAGGCATGAATTCATCTGTATTCTTTTGGTAATAATAAAACTTAACACGTTAAATTGATTTTAAATTAACAGATATAGAAGATAATGAAATTGATAAATATCCTAATTTAATTATAAGGCTTTTAGTTAAATGAGACTCTTAGACTCAAAATATTATTTTTTTCTATCTAAAATAAAAATGAGCATAGAATAAATTAAAACTATGATACCAACCATGAAAATAGCATCATAACCTTAACCTGTAACTGATATATTATCATAAAGCGCAGATTAATTAGCTGATAAATAAATACAATAAGCACCGTCATAATTATAGTAACCATTAAATGATGTCAAAGCCGCAACTGTAAACGGAATTAAATACATAAGAGATCAAAGAACATCTAATTAAAAACCATAAAGATAAATAACAACATCTAATAATGCGTATAGAAGATAATCAACATGGTAAAAAATAAAAGGAGGTTTAGGTAAGTTTTGGTAATTTGCCCGTAAACCTGTTTAAAGCCTAATAGGTATGATACCAGGAGCAGGCGGTATAATTAATTAAGGTATAGACTATTTATCAGGCGGTAATAATAATATGAAATCATTGAAATGACATAAAGTCTGATGACACCATTAAATCACTTTAATCTTTTTTCAAATCCATAGTATATGCTTGGTGTTGGTGAAATCACTATATATAGAAAGTTATATCTATATTTCATCTTTTTATCAAAGTCATCCTCATAATAACCTGAAACGTTTTTATATATCTCTGTGAATTCTTTCTCACCAAAATTATTGCTTTATACCTCTTAAATTGTATTAAAGTATTCTTTCATTTACTCAGGTTTGAGCCCATTAAATAATAGTATAGCTGTTTAGTTAACTCTAAATTAATAATATAAATTTGTGATACTGTGAGCAACTATGAAACATGCAAATACGTGTAAATGACGTCTTTAAACTATAAATTTATAAAACTCATTTTCAATTGAATTAGTAAATAGCGATGTGCCGCTCATATCATCAAACATGGTAATAATTTTAGGAATGCGTATCCACGTGTAATCAGTTTTAACACCTAAAATCTAATATAACTCTTTAAGATTATCTATAATCACTTAATTTTACTCTTTACATATTAATTATGGGTATTTTCTTTTGGTTTGTTCAATTAATTTTAGTATATTAATTAATAAAACAGCTGTATGTCTATCATATTGGATATTAGTTTATTCTTTGAAAAATTACCTTAATTATTATTATAGCTCAATTATTATTTCTATCTAATCTTTCATTTACCGTATATATTGTATTAGATTGAGTATATTTTCTTTTTAACCATCAATTTTGATAATATTGTCATTTTAGTTCTTTTTACTTGTTTTATCTGATTATATTGATGGTGATATAAAGTAAATATGTGTAAATTCTCCTCCTAAAACAAATGGGTTGTCTAAATCATATTATTATTTCTTACTATTTTCTATATATGCGTCTTTTAGTTTAAAAAGCTATGTTGTCTTTCCTGTGTTAGTTTTCCCATATAAACCAATACATCCAAAACTCATAATATTTATTGGTTATGATTCTAATTGTATGATGTTATCATCTTTGATCATTTTTATTTTTAGAGAAAAAATATTTTTTGCTTAGTGTCATTCCATTCAATCACTATATTCTTCATCAATAATTTTATATCCAAAACCTAATTATAAGAGTGTTGGATTATCAATTGTCTTATCAATAACTTTCACTTATCTTATCTTTTTGGTCTTTGATATTACTATACATATTTATTTATACTGGTTCAGGCATAGAAACAGGTTATTGTTTTTATTCTGATAGCTATCTCAATTATTATTTCAAATCCTCAACTGTTTATATAAGTGATATATCATTTTATTATGGTTAAGGTTCTATTTGTTATTTTAATTACTTAGCTTATCTAAGTTATTAACCTTTTGCTTGCTTCTATTCTGTTGTTATGATTTTCTGTGCTCTCCATCCATTTTTTCCAAATTTATACTCATAACCTTCTTTTGGTGGTGGTTTAACATCTTTATTCATTCTATCAATTTTAAAACTGTTTATTCACTTGGGATTAAGGGTCTGGTTGGGTCACTTATTATAGATGATGTATCTATTGTCATGTTCTGTTGTTAGGTTTCCATTTTTCTTATCTTAAAAATTCTGACTTAATCATTTCTTACCGTATTATTAAAGCTTGTCAGTATATAACTATTTTAAATAATTGTTATTTTATTAGTCAATTTACCTAATAAAATCTTTATATTAAAGCATTTATTTTGCTATTTCTCTTAACTATTATTTTGAGTTAACTTGATTTATTTATTATAATAGCTAATTATACTGATCAATTTGTTAAAATTTCTGTCCTGTTTACTCTAATTAACTTAATACTTTAGTTTCTTCTATATCAGGTGCTTAGGTCTAAGAGCCTGGTGCATAAAGCGCTTAGGTTTCTTATAGTAGCGTTGACTCGAGAAAACTATTAAAAATTTGGGGTATTTTCAAATTAGCATGTTGACTGCCTGCTCCATATTTTCCCTAAATAGTTTTAAAAATCTGTAATACAAATTAGAGTTCCTCAAACTGCTCTAGTGCTTGATAAGTAGAATCAGTATCCGATGATCAACACGAAAAACATAATTTACTTATCTTAAAAACTCAAAAGGTTGAAAGAACTATGTCATGTTGAACATAATTGAGCTGAATCTTGTTTATCCAGTGCTTCTTTGAGGTGGAGTGAATTAAAATAATATATCGTAAAATTTAATTAAACATAACTTCCTTCATTGTTTTATCATATAAACTTTGATTAACAAAATGCCAAATAGTAGAAGCACAAGAAAGTCTAATAACGATGATGAAGTGAGGTAGCTCTAACAATTTGCTGAATATATCATCGTTATATAGTATTTGTGAAGAGGACTCATACGGAACATTTAATCAATGATAAATCGCACAAAATAGATATGTTAAACTTAAACTGCTTTGTTGATGATACATATGATAACCTTGCAATCGATTTAGGGGTATTGCATTCTAGAACGGAGCTTAACTAATATACTTTTATGAAGGATTGTAACTATGTTTGAGTTAGGTTATGATACAAAACTCAAAAATAGACGTTTTATGTAACACAAAAAATACAGAGAATGTGGCAAATGACTAAGGATACTTAAAATCTGGATTGCTTGGTTGGAATGTGTGACACTTATTGCACCGTAATAACTAATTTGTATGAATAAGAGTTTAAAAGAGAATGAAGGAATGAATATAGTTCACATTGAATTACATAATAATGTTATTAATGTTACACAACAGTACTTTTTAATCGTTACTATACTGATACTATAAAATAATATATTTCTTTAACTTTGGACAATGGATGAAAATGATAGATTTTAAATGTAATTATTAATTAGTAATAAATTATAGCCTTAACATGCTTGCTTATGTTAGGTTTGTTAAATCACTATTTGAACAAATATTTTAGATTTAAAGATTCAAAATGAGAATTGACAGGTTTTGTTAGCATAAAACTGTTAATAAACTATATATACAATTATTTATTATATCAAGAGAAATATAGTTTTCCATTCCATAAATAATGAAGTCTGATTTGACTAAAATGAAATAAAGTCCTCGTTCAAAATGAGCTGAATTCTATTTTATTGTATTCTAAATATAAAATTTAGTAAAGAGCAAATGTCCCACGATTTCTCACGAGACAAATATTTTTAATATTTTTGAGTTTTAACAGATAAATAGATTTTGGCATTTGAAAGATTTAGTCAAGAGTAACACATAAACTGAATGCCGCTATTATTGTTGAACTCAGGTCTGATAATGGTGTGAAGCAGAATGACTGGATTGTTCTTGCTTTAAAGGAATCCAAAAATGAATGGAAGTCAATTAATTTGAAAATAAATAGATTGACGACACTTCTAGAAGTTATATTCTATATTATACATACATAAATGAAAATTAATATATTTGAAATATATTGACCCACTCCCATACGAGTCAACGCTACTATGGTTTCTTATAAATCATGTAATATGGTTTCCTAAAAATTTTAGTTTTCTGGGTTATAATATATAGATTTAGGTCTTTCTGTTCCTTTAATAATGCTCTAATCAAATTTTTCTTGTTAATCTTCTAAATACTTGTCAAAATCTTGTTTCTAATTAGGTGGTGGTTATATGGTTTATTCAGGGTAAAATTTAGTTTTATTCCATGCATATTAATTTAACTGATCTTGATCTAATGGTGTTGTGTTGTTTGCTTAATCTTCATGATTGTGTTCATTATTATACATTTACTATACACTTTAGTCTAATCCCCATGAGGATTTAAGTTCTGGCTATCTTAATATTTCTTCTTCTTGTTTAATTTTCATATTTTTATGTTCAGTTCCATCATCTAATATTTAAACACTATTATCTATATTCTATAATGCATATGATAAAATACCATAACGCTCTGTTTTAATTTCTTGGATTTCTTATTTTATCTCTTGTGTTTATCTATTATAATCTTCAGCTTTTATTTATCTGTTCTATAACTTCTTGTTCAATTCATTGATTTTCTTTTTACGTATTAATTTCTGTTTTTAATTCTCATTTAATATTTAATTAATTTGAGTTGGTTTCTATGAATGTAATGTATATGATTCCTCCATCGCTTATAACTCTTTCTCTTCATCTTCATAGTATTATTTCATAATTTACTGGGCTTGCTGTTCTTACATCATTTCAGCTTATTCTTTTTCTTATTTGCGTTATTCTAATATTTGTATCTTTTAGAGCTCTTCTTGTTATTTAATTTATTGTTGTTCTTCTTGATACTATTTCTTCATTAATTATTTACGGCTTTTACCAATATATAGATCAATTGTATATTCTTGACCGCTTAATGGTAAGGGTATGTAATTCTCATCTAAAAACTAAACTTATATCCCTTTCATTAAATTAATTATTGGAAATGAAACTGATAAATCACTTGTTACTTATGTATTTACACCTGCTTACCAATTTCTAAATTATTTCATCAATAGAAAACGCTTCTATCCCTTTTCAATAACTGTAAAATCTTATATATCATAGCAATTAATAATTAGATATTTATAAATATATGGATATAGTATTTAATCTGCTGTTATATACCCTGCTTCATTCATTTCATAAATAGTGTTCTGTTTGAATCCTAATATTTTACTAAAATAGTAATCATCTATTTTAATAGCTTTAAATATAGTGGATGTTAAACGCAATTTGTTATTATTTTCATAGTATAAGTTATCTATTTATATTTAATAATTAACTTATGCGCATATTTCATTAAATTTATTTATGAGTTATTGCTCATCATCTATTTTAAATTATGCATTTATCTAAATTTCTTACCATTCATCATTATCAATGCGTTATACATAAAATTTATTGTTATCAATCGCATAATATGGAGGAATAAACGTTAATTTTATGTTAACATCCACCTCATCTTTATCATATTCATACAATATTTACTAATCAAACGGTGATAAATGCAATGTTTCATTACTTTAAGTTCCTGTTAAGGTCATAACTAAGGTCATTTTTTAAAAACAAAAAAGATTGAATGTTAGCGTCACTCATCAAATGATATTTCTTTATCAATTATTACTTTACTGTATTCTTTTTAAATTTCTAATAGATTAAAGCGGTCTAATTCTTTATCACTAACTTTGTATTATAGTTATGGGTAAAAATCACACATCTCACCTGTTTTTGGTAGTTTGAATTATTTCAATTCTTTTTAGATATGAACTTTGATTATTGGTGTATTAACAAGTTTTTCATGGATATGTTTCAGTGTATATATTATTATTTTGTATTTCTAATGAATTTACAAATTTATTATCTTTTAGCATAACTATGGCTAATACTTTAAGATTAATTGATTGAGGGTTAAATTTATTACTTTTATTGATTCTCTTATTTTTAGAATCTAAATATAAAATAACTTCATCAAAATCTTCACATGTATTATCACATAATTCAATAACATTCTGTGTCTTTAAATATTACATTTTCTTTTTCTTATGTTAAAAAAATCTTAAATAATGAATCTTAGAATACGATCTTAGAATAAATTTAATTTTTTGTTACATAATTTCAGTTAATATTAAAGATATAGTAAGGATATTTTAACGCGCCCCGACTAAATCAGTGTCAAAATCAGGGTGAAGTGAAAGTAATTGGAGTAATTGGAGTGAGGTATTTGATTCTCTATCAGTGTATGGTGTTATTTCATTGCATCCTATGAGGGTATTGAAAAAGGTTTTCAAGGTTTTCAAGCTTTTCAAGCTCATCAAGCTTTTCAAGGTCATCAAGCTTTTCAAGGTTTTCAAGGTTATGATTGATTGAAATTGAAAAATTATTATAATATATAGGATATTGCATAGGTAAATTTAAATATGTTAGTGTAAATAAGTGTAATGTAAGTGTAATGTGAAATGGGCTGAGGGGTGCGGTTTTACAGGGCGGTTTCATGGGCTGTGTAAAAAGCTGCAAAACTGAGAATAGAGGCCATATATACCTACTGTTGTTGATATTTGAATATTAAATTGTTTACTAGCTGTTCAGGTAACGGTGGTACTAGGCAGCTGAAAAATGATTGAATAAAAAGTATTAATTTTCATATAAAATGATTAATTAACTAATGAGTAATATAAGTTGTTTCAAAGTTACTCTTTCATTCTAAGTAGTAAATATTTTTATTTATAATTTCGAATATTTTTACGATTTTGAAATATTATTTTGCAGCTTATGGCAATATTAATAATCTTCGGTGTCGTTATACTTTGGTATAGTGGTGTAAGATAACTTCATCACCGCTTGGCTTGTTCTAGTCTGCTTCTAAAAATAATGAGCGAAATAATTATTTTCCAGACTCAAAATATTATTTATAAACTGTGAAGATAAATCCCCGCTCTTCCAAATGTTTCACTTCTTTAAGTGTTGCATAAGAGAATGCACATATGAACTTTGCTCAATTCATCAAGTGTTAATGTATGCCAAACACTAAGTCTAAATCGTTTTACAATACAACTTTTAAGCATTCGTAACGACAAAAAGCAAAGGTATTGTAACATTAGATCAGACATGGATTTAGTTTAGTGAACGCGCTTCTTATTGAAAATTTTATTGAATAATTGTATTTTTTAAATAAATATATATTTCTTGTGAAGTCATTTCACTCAGAGCCCTTCGACCTTGGCCAGTTTCCAGACCATGACCGCTCCGATGAACTCGTCCCACTGCATGGTGCCCTCTTTCAGCTCCTTTCCGAGGTTTTCGTCAAGTGCTTGTAATGCGTTCTCCCAGTAAATGAACGGGATTCCCTTTATCCTGAACAGGTCTAGCTTCTTCTCAACATCTTTTGCGGTTGCTCCCTTGTCCAGCTCGTAAACGGCACCAATAATGAGATCCGTGCACACTTGTTGTAATTCGGCCACATTCTGGGCGTAAAACTCAACTTTATTCTGCTTGAGAACGGTTTGAATTGCGAAAACGAGAGGGTGGTCCAAATTATTCTACAGGGATTCGTAGAAGATCTCGCGCTTGAGGCTAGCGAATTTCTTCCCGAAGGAGGCGTTGAAGTAGTCCACGTTGAAGTAGGAGATGAAATCGTCGAAGGATTAGTGGAGGTCGAGCGCGTGGTGGAAGAGCTTGATTAACTATTATCTGGTCATCAAATTCAGCTTGGGCTTGGCCTGGCCGGCTACTTGGAGGTTGCCCGCACCTAAATTTCTGGTGATTTTGGTTTTTTGCAATCCGTGCTGCACTGCTAACTAGCCCTTAATAATAATTAATTGCTGCTGAACGCTCTTCAAATCGCTCATGTGCTTCATGAACACGTCATGCACTTTTTACTACGCGCTGTTTATTTAAGTTTCAAGAGTCTTGAGCTCACCAATACCGCCCTTTAATGCTAATACGGACTGCTCAAGCTACTAAATTCTCTCCTAGCTCTATAAACGGTGGAAGTACTCAGAACCGTTTTCAAGCACCTTGGACGCGTTCTTTAGCATCAGCTCCTGATTTTAATTTAAGCGCTGGACAGCGAAAGCCAACTTATTATAAGGAGAAAGCTTCTCAAAAGTGATTGGCTTGAACTCAGGTTGAACGGTCATGACAGGCTCAATCAGGTTCATATCAGTCTGAGTGGTTAGCTCCTGCAGCTTTTGCTCGAGAATGCGGGTTAAGCTTGGAACCTGTTCGTTGGAGTCCTTCAACGTTTATTTTAACTCGAATTGGAACTGTTAAAGGGTTTGAGCTACACGCGAACGGAGCAGAATGACGTCTTAAAGCTCAAATTAAATGAACTTGTGAGGGAGCTTTTGCTGCTGAGCCTTTGGTTTTTGGTACAACTCGCGGTAAATAATTGGAAGCAACGCTGAATTGCGCTTGAGGGACAGTGGATCGGTTTCCTGAGCGATTTTGTCTCTAAGGTCCTTCGGAAGCTGCTTGGTCTGGGCTGGAGGAGAAGAGATTGTTAAATCCTGAGCAACCTTTGAAAGCTTAGCGCGCTCAACTTGCATGTTTTCTTGAATGTCGGTTTCTGGCTCGGCATTGATCAACTCAGAAAGCAAGGATAAGGCTTCAGCATCTCTTTCAGTGATTTCGTTGTTGGCTGGTTGCTAAACATCAATGCGCTCCTTGAACTGGATTTCTTGAGCTTCCTGCACAACAAAGTCATTCAAAAGCTGCAATTTGAACTTCTCGCTAAGAATAAACTGCTTAAACTGCTCTTGGTCATAACCAGTGAAGCTGGTTAATAAGTGCGTTAAGTTTGGCATGGCGGCTATAACTCTGGCTAAGTTTTCACTTGAGTTTATGAACTGTGTGTTTTGAACGGACAGGAATACGATTTTGTTCAATACGTCTTCGCTGAGCATGTCAAGCAATTCAATGGTGATAGCGGTGTTGTCCAGTTCTACGCCGATGAAGGTTGATATTTGCAGGTTGTTGAGGACTTCTGCTACGTGTTCGTTGGTAGATTTTTTGTTTTTGAAGTCGATGAGTTGTGCTTGTATTTTTTCTTCGAGGAACTCAGTGGCGAAGTTTTCTCCTTCTGGGAGGTAGTTTTCGTCGAGCATTTCGCCTTCATTGATTTGTTGGTCGTTGAGTTGAATGAGTTCTGGGCACATTCCAACGATTTCGTTTACGTATTGCTCAGCGAGGTCCTCGTCAATGAATAAGTGCTTCAATTAATAGTACAGCTCAAGTTCGAGCACAGACTAATCAAGTTACAGCCTGTTCCCCTTCAAGTTGAGGAATTCAACGCTGTTGGTCTGTGGCGGGAGTGGAATGGCCTGTAAATTAGCCGTTTGAATGACGACAAATTTAACGGATTCGGGAAGCTGCTCGAAAACGAGTTCCAAATCGTCCGATGGGGAGCGGAAAACGAACTTTGTGAAGTTCTTGTTCTCCTCTTCCTGTTTCGGTTCCTGTTGTTCGTACATTTGAATTGGTTCAATGTCTTGCTCAACGGCGTTAACCTGAGAAGATTTTTGCATGTCAGAGAGGTCTGAGTACTTCATCTTATCGGGCGAATTTACAGATTCGGCTAAAGGTTCCCACTTATCCAGAAGGAATTCGTACTTTGGCAGGTCAATAACCGTTTCAAGCTCGTGGCCCTCCTCAATGGCCATGTCATCAACGAATTGAAGCTTGTCCAAAACAGCAAGCTCAACCAGGCTGTTCTCGGATATATCAAGGCCAGTGATCAAAATTTCAAGGTTGGTGAACTACAAAACCCACTTTAACATCGCAGTAATGTCAGAAAAGTTATTCTCGCTTATATTCAACGCAACTATACTTTCAACACTTTGCTTAGCGTATTCGGGAATTTAAGGTAGAGTTTCCAAACCTAACTCTTGCATTCTAAGCACTGTAGCAGGCGGATTTTACATCAGTTGTTACATAAGTATATCCTCTGGAGGTATTTCCATGATTTAGTGAAGGAGTGGTTTCATATCAATACATACAAAAATTAATAATTAATACATCTTATAAACTTATATAACACTAACAATGCGCAAATGGGAAGCTCTACTCCTATGAAATATCAGTTAATCATTCTTAAACATAAGAAAATATCATATTCACTACGTTTCCTCATCATCTACTAACTCTTATAACTGATCTAAATTGACATTTAATTCTATTCCAAACAGCCAGATAAAGTGTTCAACATGAGCTGTTTCTATGTGTTTCCTTAAAAACGATTCGTACTAGTAAAAACGCTTGCAGACCACATCATAACCATGTTGTTTTACAAGTTGTTTAATTTATTCTATGTCTACTTTTTCGTTTTTGTTTCCAATAATTTCTGTTCCGTTTTTCAATTCTAGATCCGCAAAGAAAGCAGCGTGATCCTTGATTTAGTGATTTTTTAAGTCAAATTTTTTATATTTTTTATCACAAAGTACGCATAACAGTTCATTTTCATGCATTTTCTGGTGTCTTTTTAGGTCAGTTGAAAATTTGAATTTCTTATCGCAGTGTTCACAGGCGAAATTAGCTGAGTCAGTGTGGAATAGTTTGTGTCTGGTTAGATTACCTTGACTTTTAAACGTTTTTTGGCATATATCGCAAATAAATGGGCGTTCATTCGTGTGCGAGCGCATGTGGATCGTGTATTTTGTTTTGTTTTCGAACTCCATGTGGCAGAATTGGCAAATGTACATATTTATTTAATGTGGTGTGAAATTATATTGTAAGCTGTGTATTTTTCACTCTTGGGTGCAAATTTCGTGTATTCTTTGCATTCCGTATTGTATTTTTATTTCGTTTAAATGTCTTTGCAGTTGGCTGTCGTTTTTCATCACGTTGGTGATTTGAATGATCTGGTCTTCAGTAAATTCGCTTATATACTCCGTATTCAATTACGAACACAGTAGCGTTTTCTGTTTGTGCTCAAGTTGCTCCAGCACGTTGAATTTGGTCGCTAAAAACAGTAGGAACGCATTCACGGCCTTGTTCTCAACATCTAAATAATTTTTAAGTTAATAACCTTTCAATTATGTGAGCATGGTCTGTACTGAGGGGTAGTCGATTATCTTCACTTTATTAAGTAATTCCTCCTGAACAAAAATGAAAAACTGCTCTGTTTTGACCGGCGTTTGCAAATTCCAGCAGTTAAAGGGCTATAATTTCTTTGTTTACTCGCCCGGTTTCACATTATTGTTGATTATATTAACAAAAGAGGTAAAATTTGGGGTGTAGGTGCACGATTGGAGCTGAGAAAACAAGTATCCGAACTGATTCGGGTTCAAGTCAATGAGGTACTGCGATTTTTACAGTGGGAGGGAGTTAATAAAGCTGATTAAATGCTCCATAAATAGTTAGCGGGTGAACCTCTACAGATTGGAGTCGATTTTGTGTGAGGTGGACATTGAAATAGACTATTGGGGATTTAATTGCAATTATGGGAACAAATTCACACTCAGACCACGAGAAGGACGCACAAAACGGTACTTGGCAGGTGTGACATCCAAAGAATTCGTTATCTATATGAACGCATGCGGATTCTCCACGAAAAACGCTTAAAACTAAGCGTCTGACAAAGAAGATATATAAGACTTGAGGAACTACCGAGACAGCGGTTACTAAGCCATTTTTATTATATCCTATAATTACACTTCTGCACTTTAAGTTGAGTTCATTAGAAGTGGTACTAATTATACATATAATAAGTCTATTATTAAAGTTATCACTTCTTTGAGAACATTGCGACCTTTTCTGCAAGAGTCATCGGTCTACCTGTTGGTACAGTAGACTGAGTTGGAGCTGGGTTTTCTATTGTCGTCTTCTTCTGGATTTATATAACTGGTGCTTATGATACTGGAGCTTCAACTGGTTTTTGAACAACTGGTTGACTTCTTTCTTGCGTTTTAACAGTATTTTCAGCATAACTTGTTGCATTTGCTACTTTTGAATTTAATTCACTAATTTTCCTTTATAATTGTGCGATCTCAGCATCCTTTTGGCGGATTGTGTTTTGAAGTTGACTTTCTACATTAGAGTCATTTGTTTTTCCCTTTTGGTTAAGTTAATCTTCGCATGTTCTCAGTTTGTTTTGTAGCTCGTTTTTATCTTTTTGTAGTTCTTTTATTTCCTGGTCTTTCTGAGCGAGTATGAGTTGTTGTATTTCTGCTTGGCTGTCTTGTTTTCCTTCTGTTTCTTGCACAACTTGTGCTCCGAGTCCGAGTATAGTGAGCATTTAAATTAGGTCGTTTTTGTACGGTTGTATGGCTTCTGTTTCCGTTTTTCCGTTTGCGATTTCGGCCTTTATTGATGCGAAGTACTACATGCATATATTGACCATTTTGCTCTGTGGTGCTGCTTGTTCTTGCTCAATTACTATATTGGATGACCTTTAGAACCTTAAGCATGCGCAAAATTAAGATAGCTCGTCGAATATATCCCCCTGTAATAATTCAAATAAACCAGAGAACCCGGTGAATGCGATCAGATTCGCGTTCAAAAATGGGATCGCCTTCTCAAGAGTTGCAGATGGTTCATATATTATCTCATCGTATTTAAAAATCTGAGTTGAGAGTTGAACGAAATCATTGTTCGCCCTGAATGTGAACCCCTCTGAGAGGTATTGCTCCTTCGTTTTGAGCTCGTGTGATTCCGTGTTGAAAATGTGTAATTTATTGTTGAAATAAGAGGCCATCTCGTTCTCGGAGTACTAAAACATGTTAGTAGCTGGAACGAAATCGCCGATTGGAACTAGTTCCTTCGTGTCTAAATACAAAGCGAGTAATTGACCGTTCGAAATCATGAAGATCAAGCGGTTGTAATTGACGAAGGCAGTTGCATTCAAATTGTTGCTCACCTACACGGTTTCGGTCTCCTTGGTCTCCACATTCGTTGAAGTCAGCGTATTTTTGTTCACCTCGTAATACACATCGTCCACGAGTGAACTTGGCTACCCAATGTACTTATTCATCGGAATCTTGGCCTCAACCTGCTTCTACTGCAAATTAACGACTTGCAAGAACTCACCCTGACGAACCAAACACTTTGACCCAGACATCAAAAAAGTTGCTGATGGACCAGATGTTTATAGCTGAAACTCAATTAGCTTCTAAACCGACATTGATAGAGGTGGTAATATTATATAACATAATATGTAAAACTTAATTATTGTTTTAATTTTGCAATTAAATGTCTTACATCATAATATTAACATGATAAAATCTAAATTAGTTAGCTATCTACTAGACAGAAGCTAATAAATACGTCCTCGAACAACCTATATTCGAATTAGTGTTAAATCGAGTATGCCTACTATCTCTTAACTTGAATAGAGTTAGAACTAATGATTTAGATATATGGCATTTGTTATTATATAGTAATTTTATCATAAACACTAAAGTTTAATTTTATTCAATACACATACAGATTTGATAGTAATTTATAATTGGAATTAAAATTATTTCCTTATTAGTGCATTATTAAGTGTTATAATTATATTTCCACATCTATATATGACTGAATAAGCTACTTCATATTCTGAATCTGTAAATTCAAACGCCACTACTAACTATGGTAATAACTTTAAAACTATACTGATTGATCCTATTAAAAGAGTTGTTTCTTCATCAACATTTTTACCAATTATCAGTTAATTTGCGCAAGGAGTATTTTATCTTCTTTAAGTATTATTAGCTTATTATTATGTTAATTAGTAAGCTTCTATTGTAATAGCGTTAACTTTTGTTATTATTTAGCTTATTAAACATATAGTCATCTCACCAATATATGGAGTTTTAAAGAAAGTACAAGAAAGACTCATGGCTGAATAAGGAAGTTCTGCAAATATGTTATACGATCATATTTTTGTAATTATCCTAGTACTTTCCGTAATTATCGTCTGTTTTATGATCGCGTTCAGTAAAAGTATCGCAACGAGCCTTACTGGATGGGCTGGTGACGTGGTTTATTTCCCGCTGATGGTCCAGGGAATGCCCATCTTACTTGCATGCCAATACGCACTTTACATCTTGATTTCTGAAAACAAAGGTAATTACATTAGTCTCATCGAAATCGCCAAAACAGTTGTCCATGCAGCTGCTTTGTACGTTGTTATTCTTATAATGACAGCTTAAAAAACAGCTGTCACTCTTAAAGCTTTTGCAATCATTGAACTTGTGATTAATGCAGTTTTCGCTGTTGCCTGTCTTAAACCAATTCTATTATTCTCCAAAGGAAAAGAGTCAATAACTCGTTTTAGTATTGGGTTTTCAGCTTTTAAAGATTTTAAAATGCCTATTTTCTGGATGTCAACAAAAGCGTTTTTACTTTATATGATATGCAATCTGTCTGAGTATGCAATCCCAATCCTCGCCTTCGTGATCATCTTCAAGCAGACGGAGGCCGAGACGAAGAACGGGATGTTCATCGCCTTCGCCTTCTTCGTGACCTACCAGCAGATCAGCTGCGCCGTGTCCAGGGCCGTCCAGGGCGTCTTGCTGCAGGTGTTCACGCCCAACGTGCAGATGAAGAGGTACGAGCGCATCTCGGCCCTGATGACCGGCGGCTTCGGCATGCTCTTCCTGATCTCGGTCGTGCTGAACCTGGTGCTCTTCGTCATCTGCAACTACATGATCACCGTGGTCTTCTACGACGTGGCCTACAACTCCGCGGGAGGCGAGTTCGTGGAGGTCGGCTACTCAATCGACACCTTCTACTCCATCAAGTACGTGGCCATGGAGGGCTTGTTTAGACCATTATAGACCTTCGTCATCTGCACGTCCGAGATCACCCAGACGGCTTCCAGCTACTTCTACGTCGTCATCGTGAAGTACATCGCGGTCATCGGCATGTTCTTGATATCGTACTTCACGAACATCACTAAGTCGATTAACTACATGGTAATCACAGAAGCTACCGTTGATTTGTGCTGTATTCTCCCATATATAAATTTATTGTAGAAGTTTAACAAGCTTAGAAGTAAAATGAATGAAATGGAGTAAACTAACCCAATCAATGATACCAAATCTAATCGTTCAAAGACCAAAAGTAGTTAATTCCAGGATAATGACAAGACCGAATTTTAAATTGAGGAGATTAAGCCAATGCCCTTACCAACGATCAATCTTGGTAGGTAATCAACGTAGCATTCTGGTTTCATACAGTCTAGAAACGGCAGCGAACCGGATATCTCCAGCCAGGTGATTCCGGATAAGAGTCAGTTCAGTTAAGCTACTGGAACGAGCACGCAGTAAAAATCTACAACAAGTGGTAATTAAAATTCGAGCAGCGATTTGATAAAGTTCCCGAAGTGAGGCAAATTATAATTATAGTTATTTTTAATTAACTCCACTTCAATTTTTAATAGAAATGGACTTTGAGTTGGAGTTGTCCCGTCGTCATCCGCGCATATACCGGTCCCTGAGGAAGCTGGACGAGTCCTCTTAGAGCTGCTTCATGTCTCCATATTTGAAGGAGGCAATAAGTTCAGAAGTAAATTCAACTAATTTCATTCTAAAGTTTCTATCAACCATTCAAATATTATTCGGTTACATTTTCATTCTCTTGAGCACTTAACCGATTATTAAAGACCCAGTTTCAGAAATACTCTCGTAATTTGTTCTCCGTTCTCAGGGCCTCCCGTTTTCGTCACTGCTGGAACTTATTGACTAAACGAACGATGAACTGTGTGTTCACGTTCCCAGTATATTGGACGCACGCCTGAAATTCAAGGAGTATTTAAGTATTATTGATTCCCCGCGGTCAAAACAGCAACTATTCTAGTTGGAGAGCGAGCAAAAGTTCACGGAGAAGGCAAAAGAATTCAAAAATATGTTTAAGACCAAATTTAACGATGTATTCGAGTACGCGAACTTCGTGAGCGAGATCGCACTGGAGCAACAAAAGATTATTGATGAGTGAACAGTATTTGAGTTTGTGGATAAAGATTTTAAATTGGCTGGATAAAGGTGGGAACATTACTAGGTTAAAAGTTGATTCTAGCTTTAAACATAAGAACGAAGCAAACAATTTGATACTATTTGTTTAAATAGCAAAAAGGACCATAATCATGTAACTCTAATAGCAATCAGATCAGATATAATTACAATTATTTTTATTTTAATTACTTTTCTATTTTTTAAACATTTATTTTTTAATTATCAATTAATTATCAAATTTATAACGGCAAGAATATAATTATGTTTAAATCAATTCACTTCAAATGGCACATAAAACAAAACGAATAAACAAAAAGAAAATAGAAGCTGACAAAGAATCCATGAGATCTTCCGCATCTTCATTCAGAATTAACAGTTTTTAAGATGTGTTAACAAATACTCCCTTATAAGTCATTATAGAATTTTCATTTTCTCCAATTGTTTCTTAATTAGTGTAGGCTATTTCGCAATTATTATAATTAGGGTTAATTTACTATTATTTAGGATATTTATAAACCATATCATTTGTTAAAACATGGATTTTTCTAATAATAATGAGACACATTATATAAACTCCAATACTGAGTTCTAATAAATATATTTAAGATCGAATTGTAGCAGAACAATGGGTGGCAGCTGATATTATATATTAACATGCTGTTACCATCACAATAATTTTTGGAATTATTATATTTATTTTTATGATGGTGTTTGGAACAAAATTATCAACAATAGGATTTGTCAGTACTGATGTTGAATATTTTCCTGTAATGATTAAGGGCATGCCATTATTATTTTCAATATAGTCGTTAATTTAGGTATTGGTAACTGAAAATAACTAGCATATATTAAACCTTTTTGAGATTTCAAGATCAATAACCCATATTTTGATTCTATATATTGTTCTGTTAATTTTAAAAACAAAAGGTTTAACTATTTCATTTTCATTGTTTGCTTATATTGATTTGGCACGAAATTGCTTATGTTCTGTAATATGCATTTATATGTTAACTAGAAGGCACAAAAAATAACAAATAACTTAATTTTCTATTCGGTTTAAGAACTTTAAGCCTCTGCAATTTCCAATTATAAAAACAGTATTAAAATGGATGTTTGTTTATTATTTATACACAAGCTGGACAAACGTATCTATAATATTATCATTGTACTTAAATTCGAAGGAATTTGATTTAAATGTTGTTTAAGGTAATTATCTCGCTCTAATATTCATATTTAGTTTCTAAGACATAAGTTAATCGATTTATAAAGCAACTGAAAGTGCTTTGCATTAAATCATTATGCCAAATATTTCTATGAAGAAATTTGATCGGGTTTACAAGTTCATGGTTCAAGGATTTATCACATTATTTACAATTCACATCATACTTAATATCATCTTGTTAATTATATGTAATAAAATCATTACTATGATTTTCTATGATGTAAGTTATGAGGTTAACGCAGGCCTTTTTACAAATTCTCAGTATTCCATTATGTCATATTATTATATTAAATTCATATGCGTCGAATCAATGTTAAAATTGTTCAAAATGTTTGTTCTCTGTGTTGCAAAGGCTATGTCTACGTTAAATATCCACTTAATGTCACTATTCTGCTAAATAACAATTACAATCGGTGTATTTTTTGTAAATTACCTTTCTGGAAACATCATGCCCATCCAATAGTATCTAGCGACTCATATTGCGATTGACATTTGCTTTATGATGCCCTACTACGTGCTTCTGCTGAAGATCCGGCATCTGAGCCATGGCGTCAACAGCAGCGTCGAGCACCTCGCCCTGGATCTGGCCAAGGAGAACAACTCGGGAAAGAGCTCGGCCAAGAACGCAGCTCCTGCCTTCAAGCTCCCCGAGAGTAACTTCACCGTGAACCAGATCAACCAGAGCTCGGTCGAGTACAAGAAGGCCGAGAACGATGACTCGATCACGAACCAGCTCCTCCAGTCGGATTCGGACCAGAGCAAGAAGCTGTCCGAAGTCCTCATGTCGAGCGTGGACATGAACCTGTCCAGGTACGAAGAGTCCGAGCTGGTGGACTCCATCCAGAGCAGCGACCTGGACGACGGGATAGTTCAACAACAAACCGCCAAGAAACCGAAGCCGAAGAAGCCGCAGAAGCTGATCGAGAAGGGCAAGATGCAGATCCACAACACCTTCGACATGGAGGAAGTGGACCTGGAGCCCAAGATGTCCGTCGACCCCAGCGTCAGCGCCTTCTTCCAGAAGTGATATTTTATGTTATCAACTATATTAATGTTAAGCTGTTGTTTTCTTAATAGATTACACCAATATTTGTTCAATGATTTCTTTACCTTTATGTTATCCATGTGGGACAAATAGAATTGTTATCCAGCTAGGCTAATAACTTAAAACCTATTTCACATTAAATCAAATTGGTGGTGTGCTCATTTGCTTTATAGATTGACTCTAATTATCCTCAATGGCTTGCCTGTGAAGGCGATCAACTTTCAAACTTCTAAGTTTTGTATCTTTGTGCTATTTAAAATAAAATTTATCACAAGCGTTATCTGGCACACGTCTCGCGATAATTCATGTTTATTTAAAAATAGATTTAAAATGTTTGATGAATAGGAATTTATCATTTTCATTCTTCTTATGAGCTTCACTTAATGCAGAACGATATTAAATGTCTGAATAAAATACAACAATTTAGTGTCTATACTGAGGTTCTATGTTTTAAATTTAGAGTATTTAAAATGCACACCGCGATGTACATAGTATATATAGCAATGTATTCCAAATTTCTTTTGAATCTGAAGATAACCCATCTATTTATTTTAAATATAGGCAAATCGGAAAAACGCAGAGCTGCAGCGGAGACATCGCGGCAAACCCAGATTCGAGAAGACCAAAACATAGAATTTTCAAATCTATTTAATAAATTTACAAAGTATTCCTCGCGGATGCGCGCATGTGTTATGCAGAATAAGATATTCCACTCTCATTATGAAAACAGAGTACCACAAGTGGAGCCAGCAGGAGATGCAGCTGCTGATGAAGGTCGCGAACCAGACGAACTGCAACTGGGAGGAGATACACCAGGTGCACTTCGCCCAGCTGACGCTGAACCAGGTGAAGAACAAGTACTACATGATCCTGAAGTACAACCACATCACGCCCGCGGGCCCGAAGATCAAGGCCAGCGTCACCCAGAGCGGCTCGGCCGAGATGGAGCTGGCGACCCTGCTGCAAGATTTTATGTACAAACTCTGAGTGAGCTGCTATTTTGACCATTTAATAATATTCAATACTTCAAAGCAGTGATTATTGATGTTGCAAAATATGAATTCATATTTTTAAATACGCGATTGGTAAGTATTCAATATACACAAAAATCTCCAATACATTATAATTGTTATCGTGCGATACGACAAAGAACGTAAGTGTATCGAATTAAAAAAGTGACTCACAACTTAAATATTGTCAAAAGGACCCCATTTCTATCGGTATCATGTGCATTACCAATTAAACTTTAAATTGAAAAAGAGTATTCATAGAATTATTACCTTCTCTGAATCGTGTTGAAAGGACGAGAAAACCATGACGTATTCACACAATACAGGAGATTCTTAATAAATGTTCGGATGATTCTTAAATTGAATCATCTGAGTTGAATAATGTTTTTAGTTCCTGATTTTTTAGTTGCCTTTGCTAGTATTATCAGTTCCAATTCTTAAATTAAATTAATTTAAATGATGAATACTTATACTCACTACATACTTGTATTTTCCCGATTCTGGTAGTTCTTAAGCGTGTATCAAAGAAATTATTGACATTTTTAATGACCCTACTATGATCATCACATTTCTTTATCTTTCTAAACCCTAAGAAACCAACAACATTCCTCTCTAACCAAATATCTCGCACGGCGTTATCACTCGTCAAACCTCCTCATAGAATCTCCGTTAGCTCTTTTGGGCTAATGGAGTTTGTTTTGGAGATCTTTTTGTTGATAACAGCTTGTGGTTGAGTTGCGTGTTATTGTGTTTTACAAGATATGTATTTGGTTATTTATCATTTTGGATATGAGTAGATTGAATATTTAGTATTCGTTATAAGAAAATAACACTCAGTAGGAGTTGGCCTCGACCCAAACGTTTAGTCTGACGGCTTCAATCAGAATTGCCTTTTTGTCAACTTCTTGGTTGGTTGCTTCTGCAAATAGCCAGGCCGCTTAGAGTTCTTCGATCGTTGCCTTGATCGTGCGCATATCTGCTTTGTACATAGAATCAACTTCGTTTTCGATCTAATAGTCTTCTTCAATTTATAGGAGCTCGTCATACGCTTTCTTGTAAGCTTCAGCGTATTTGGTTTCATATTGCTTATAATATAGCTAAATGGACCGAGCGAACAGTTAACTTGCTTCATTATTTGGGAATCTTACCACAACGTGGTTTGGCAATACTTTTGGTAATTTTTGTTTGTTTGTTTACACATAGTGTTCGGTGCTGACCACAGATCCGTACTTGCTTCTTAGTTCTTCGGCTAAATTGTCTCTCATTTCTTAGGACATTGATGTGATATGTTAGAGATGGAAATATTAATTACAGCAAACTATATAATATAGCTGTCTTAAAATACACAAATTCTTAAATTATTATTAGTATACAAAGAAAGTCATTTTCTAGTGCATTTGAAGTGTGTGTTTTTGGCTTCTCTGCCCATGGTTTAGCTGTTGATTCCGGTGTATCCCGTGAACTTTTCGGCGCTCATTGTCTTCATTTGTTCGAAGAATTTCTCTTGTTCGGTTACTTGTGGTACGAAATACGGCAGTTCACCTATTACTTCCGCTCCATTCTTGATAAACGTGCATTCATCCTTAACGTATCTGAGCCCTTCGAGGCTCAAAACCGCTTTTTCAAAATATTGCTCGAATTTGCTCTTTTTCAGCCCGAAAGTGCTCAGAAATATTACCTTTTGAGTTAAAAATGAAGCCGAAATGAGTAA
The DNA here is from genome assembly GCA_963988835.1 of Hexamita inflata. Lineage (NCBI taxonomy): Eukaryota > Fornicata > Diplomonadida > Hexamitidae > Hexamita > Hexamita inflata. Next base: position 63,376 of record CAXDID010000902.1, on the reverse strand, counting down.
ATTAACGACCCCGAGCTCAACTTAACACAAAATTGGTTCATCAGATCCCGGTCCCCCTGGTAGGAAAGTTTACTAAAATTCCTCCTTCATCTCGTTCACATTAAGCGTTTCCAGAAAACTGCTTATAAAAGAAGTTTACACTTAATTGGAGTGTGGAACTGAAAGTAGGCGGTACTGGGACTCGAACCAGGGACCAACTGTTAGATCGCCATCAAACATGAAATGTGCGTTTTAAAGGGTTACATTCGCGTATCCGCAGAACATTCTTGACTCTTAGTCGCTTGGAGCGCGTTTTGCGACCCCGGATTAGCGCTCACCGCCAAGGCACTTGGGCAAGCGGAAGTAGGGGCGCAAATAGGGCGTTCCCTGCGTTCTGAACTGCTAATAGAAAATCTCGTGCTGGAATGGGAGAACACGTTGTAGGCGGAAGGAATAATCCCAGAGGCAGACCGCGCCGCGCCTGTCGTACCTGTCCGTGTAGAAATTCTTCAGTCTGGAGGTGAAAGAATCGGTAAAAGACTGTAATTACTTCTCAGTTTTAACCGGGATCTTGTAGCCGGTGCTTTCAACCGATTTCTTCTCGCCAATTTGCTGAATCTGCAAAGAAGATTAGTTGTACCAGTGCGTGTAGAAATCGAATAAGTCATCGCGCTCGGAACTCTTCAAATTGCTTATGTCAACCTACTCCTCCAAAATCTGAGAAATTTTGGTGTCCAGCTCTGATTTCTAGTCCCTGCCGGCTAAATGATTTATTAAAATTTATGACATGCGATTTATCAACTCAACCGTCTGCTGAGAAATGTAAATGTTCGAATGCAACTCCTGATAACTGTGCGCAACTTATATGGCTTGCTCCAACGTTTCTGAAAATCTAAGCTAAACCAATATCGCATATTTCATAATTAGTCTGGCAATTACACAAATATTCCGCTCATACATATAAAATTGAGTTTTCGTGTTCAAATTTTCAAGAATATAACGAAAATCTCCGTTATCCACTAAAATGGTTGCTTGATTTTCAGCTATTTATAGTGCTGGAGCGAATCCCCAGTTCTGCGTATTGCCATAACCTGTTTCCATCAATGTGAAGTGAAATATATTTGATATTTACTCCATTTATATTAAAAAATAAACTTCACTTCACTTTCAAAACATCACTATCTGATTGCTTATCAGAATATTTATTATTACTAATGCTTATTGTCTTATCTTCTATTATTTGACTGGACTACTCGTTACTATTTGTAGTAGAATGGCCTAATAATCCCTATTATCTATACATATTAATTGTTGGTAATGGCATTGGTTTAATTTCTTCCATATTAAACAGCAATTCTTAATTACTGTGTTTACTTTTTGATATAGCTGACGAATTATTCATTTAATTATTTATTATTCCAAAACCGTAAAGTTCGGTATCATTTGTTTTCAGTCTTACATTATTTATATGTTACAAAAGTGATATAAATGGTAGAATGCAACAAATATCTATAGTAGCCTCTGTGATGACCATATAATCAATCGACTTAGTGATGTTCGTGAAGTACGAAATCAAGAACATGCCGATGACCGCGATGTACTTCACGATGACGACGTAGAAGTAGCTGGAAGCCGTCTGGGTGATCTCGGACGTGCAGATGACGAAGGTCTATAATGGTCTAAACAGGCCCTCCATGGCCACGTACTTGATAGAGTAGAAGGTGTCGATCGAGTAGCCGACCTCCACGAACTCGCCTCCCGCGGAGTTGTAGGCCACGTCGTAGAAGACCACGGTGATCATGTAGTTGCAGATAATAAAGAGCACCAGGTTCAGCACGACCGAGATCAGGAACAGCATGCCGAAGCCGCCGGTCATCAGGGCCGAGATGCGCTCGTACCTCTTCATCTGCACGTTGGGCGTGAACACCTGCAGCAAGACGCCCTGGACGGCCCTGGAGACGGCGCAGCTGATCTGCTGGTAGGTCACGAAGAAGGCGAAGGCGATGAACATCCCGTTCTTCGTCTCGGCCTCCGTCTGCTTGAAGATGATCACGAAGGCGAGGATCGGGATCGCATACTCTGAAAGGTTGCTGATCATGTACAGCAAAAACGATTTAATGGAGACCCAAAATATTGGCATTTTAAAATCCTTGAATAGGGATGATGAAATATTAAACAATGAAATTTTATTAGTTTTTTGGAAAATGAGGGGTTTGAGACACGCAACTGCGAAAACAGCATTTATCACAATTTCGATAATGGCGAAAATTTTAAGACTAATAGCTTTCTTCATTGTTGTCATTATGAGTATGGTAACGTATAAGGTTGCTGCATGGACAACAGTCTTGGCAATTTCGATGAGACTAATGTAGTTACCTTTGTTTTCAGAAATCAAGATGTAAAGCGTGTATTGGCATGCAAGCAAGATGGGCATTCCCTGGACCATCAATGGGAAATAAACTACGTCACCGGCCCATCCTGTAAGGCTCGTTGCGATACTTTTGCTGAACGCGATCATAAAACAGACGATAATTATGGCTACAAGGAACATCAAAACTAGCGCATGCTGGTACAAAATATTAGATGCAAAAACTTATTCTGCCATTAGACGTTCTTATACTTTTTTCATAATTCCATATAGCGGAGATTAAAGAATCAGTTTTATAAGCCACTATATAACATAAGTTTAAGCTATGACGATGGATGCTTAATAGTTTATATAATAATACGATAACAGTACCTGAAGTAAGCAAAATATTCCATATATGAAATGACTAAGAATTGGGAATAATGTACTTGATTAAATTACTCTTGATATTGGATCAATTAAAGCACCTTTGTACCCATTACCAAATGTAGCATTAGTTGCACTTGATTTTATTGATTCAGAATCTTATTTTGAATATTCATTCATATTATGATGTGGTATTTAAACAGTATTCTTGATAAATACCTTGAAAATAACATACTTCTCTTATATTTTAAATAATGTTTAAACAGTAATTTGATATAATTTGTTTAATTATCTATAATTCATATTTTGACTTATTTAAACATTACAGTTCATTCTTACAAAAATTTGATATTTTAAAAAATGTTTTGGAATTAGTAACAAATAAGTAGAAATAGTATAAGTAGTAACAAATATAGGAAGAATGAACACGAATTATAAATATTATGTTATAATTATAAAATTGATCACTAATCTGTTACATAATTGAAAGATGTCTCATGAATTCTGCGCATCACAACCTTGACAATTCGTTAGTTATACATTAACATACACAGTAAAATAAAAAATAGTATATATGAAGAAGCCCAAGATTCATACCAGCCATCCCATTGTTACAAAGATAACTTCCGAGTCAACAAAGTAAGTTCAAGTGCCGAACTAACTTAGGTTGTCTGAGGAGGCTATTCAGAGTGACAATCCTAGAAGAGGAGGTATGATGTTGAGATTAGTTTGAGGTAACGTTACTGTGTAACTAAGTTTGGATTTGTGGATTGTCATGATTTATGAGATGAAGATGGAATGATTGAATTGAGCCTTAGTACTGATGATAAGGTTACAGTTAAGTGAGTCATTTTATACAGTACTTTGAAAATTTTGGAGTTTTTATTTAAATGTAATTTCACCTATAGCGGCGGAAGGTTTATTCTATTCTACCTATAGCGTATTTTTAATTTAGGAGTTTTATTTTAAAAGTTCCATGTTTATTTTTTAAGCGTTCAAAATGACGAGTTTTTAATTTAGGAGATTTTTAATTTATAATTTTTGCTATAGCGTGCATTCTCACTGACTAGCATAAGTTGTCAAAATATTTTCACTTCATAATGTTGTTTAGATTAATAATTTGTGTAAATTGTTTAACATTTAAAATAGTGTTTTGTTCAATTTAACTTAATTTAATTACTAATATTATATAGCTTTAAAAATATACATTTTTATCACATCATATATCATATATAAATATCACAGAACTGATTCTTGATATCAGAGGCTTACAAAGCCATGAATAGTTTTAATATAATAACTTGACGTTTTAAAAGTAGGTTAATGCGGTTTAGAACAATATGAATAGCGTTTAGGCCAGGAAATTGTTTAGTTTAATAAACTTATGAAATACATCTTAAAAGATAGAAAATTGATGATATCTCATTATAATATATATTTTTTCTTACTAAAATAAGTTTAAATGAGGGAGGACAACAAAATTTACAAGAGAATTGAGATAATAAGATATGTTAAGAAATAGATGATGTGATGTGATAAAAATGTATATTTTTAAAGCTATATAATATTAGTAATTAAATTAAGTTAAATTGAACAAAACTCTATTTTAAATGTTAAACAATTTACACAAATTATTAATCTAAACAACATTATAGCATTCATGTTAAGAATCATCCGAACATTGTTTAAGAATCGCCTGTATTATGATTCACAATTTGTGAATACGGAGTGATTTTCTTGTCCTTTCAACACGATTCAGAGAAGGTAATAATTTTATGAATACTCTTTTACAATTTAAAGTTTAATTGGTAATACACCTTATATCTATCGAAATATAGCCTAATTTATAATTCTTCAGTTAGTGGGTCATTTTCTAATTTGATACACATCAGAAAAGAAAAGTCTTTGCTCAGTACAGAAGATGAATAGAAGATATGGAGTTTATTTTACTTTGAAATTTGTATTTCAAATCAGTATTTAGAATTAACCGAGTATGAAAATAATAATTCACTCTGAATATCGGTAGAAGAAGCTGAAGTATTGAATATTATTAAATGGTCAAAATAGCAGCTCACTCAGAGTTTGTACATAAAATCTTGCAGCAGGGTCGCCAGCTCCATCTCGGCCGAGCCGCTCTGGGTGACGCTGGCCTTGATCTTCGGGCCCGCGGGCGTGATGTGGTTGTACTTCAGGATCATGTAGTACTTGTTCTTCACCTGGTTCAGCGTCAGCTGGGCGAAGTGCACCTGGTGTATCTCCTCCCAGTTGCAGTTCGTCTGGTTCGCGACCTTCATCAGCAGCTGCATCTCCTGCTGGCTCCACTTGTGGTACTCTGTTTTCATAATGAGAGTGGAATATCTTATTCTCTACTTCTGTATTCGAGTATCAGCGAGGAATACTTTGTAAATTTATTAAATGGATTTGAAAATTCTATGTTTTGGTCTTCTCGAATCTGGGTCTGCCGCGATGTCTCTGCTGCCTCGCTGCGTTTTTCCGATTTGCCTATATTTAAAATAAATAGATGGGTTATCTTCAGATTCAAAAGAAATTTGGAATACATTGCCGTACACGCCGTGTGCATCGCGGCTGTGCATTTTAAATACTCTAAATTTAAAACATAGAACCTCAGAATAGACACTAAATTGTTGTATTTTATTCATACATTTAATATCGTTCTGCATTTAGCGAAGCCATAAGAAGAATGAAAATGATAAATTCCTATTCTTCAAACATTTTAAATCTATTTTTAAATAAACATGAATTATCGCGAGACATGTTTCAGATAACGCTTGTGAAAAAATTTATTTTAAATAGCACAAAGATACAAACTTAGAAGTTTGAAAGTTGATCGCCTTCACAGACAAGCCATAAAGGAGAATTAGAGCCAATCTGAATATAAAAAGCAAATGAGTACACCACCAATTTGATTTAATGTGAAATAGGTTTTAAGTTATTAGTCCAGCTGTTAGATAGCTGTTAGATAACAATTCTATTTCACATTGATAACATAAAGGCAAAGAAATCGTTTATATGTTAAAAAGGACAGGTAAGCGTAATATTAATATTGTTGATAACATAAAATATCACTTCTGGAAGAAGGCGCTGACGCTGGGCTCGATGGACATCTTGGGCAGCGGCTCCAGGTCAATTTCCTCCATGTCAAAGTAGCTCGGAATCTGCATCTTTCCCTTCTCGATCAGCTTTTGCGGCTTCTTCGGCTTCGGTTTCTTGGCGACTTGCTGCTGAACGATCCCGTCGTCCAGGTCGCTGCTCTGGATGGAGTCCACCAGCTCGGATTCCTCGTACCTGGACAGGTTCATGTCCACGCTCGACATGAGGACTTCGGACAGCTTCTTGCTTTAGTCCGAGTCCGACTGGAGGAGCTGGTTCGTGATCGAATCATCTATATCGATGTTCTTGTGTTCGACCGAGCTGTTGCTGATCTGGTTCACGGTGAAGTTGCTTTCTGGGAGCTTGAACGTCGGGGCCGCGTTCTTGGCCGAGCTCTTTCCCGAGTTGTTCTCTTAGACCAGATCCAGAGCTAGGTGCTCGACGTTGCTGTTTATCTTATTGCTCAGATGCCGGATCTTGAGCAGAAGCACGTAGTAGGGCATCATAAAACAAATGTCAATCGCTATGTGGGTCGGGCATGATTTTATTTATTGTAGTTATCAATGATAACAAAAAAGGTACCAAAAAAATTAAAAGATGCAAACTCAGCTCTTTATTTTTAGATTTTAAAAACTTACCTTAAGTTACTTTTACCAATCATTTAAGTTAGCCTTGCTATTTAGTTTCTATTATAAATTTTCTAAAATATTGATTTAAAATTTTTATAAGATCAGAAAGAATTGCAAATAATTTGTTATAGTATAGCAAATTATATAATAATGTAAATGAACAACACCAGATATAAAAGTATATAAATAGAAAATATACTACTTTAATTGAACAAGAGCATATTATACAATTGCATCAATTTTAGATTACACTCCTCAATCAATGTAACGCTCATACAGTACACTAACGAAAACTAACATTATGAAACAAGAAAATGTTGCACAGTAACTTAAAAATTAAATATGCAGTAAGTTAAGCATAATTGACACAATGAATTAAGAAATGAAAGATAATGCAAAGAATCGTTTTTGTAAAACAGTTAATGCATATTTCCCGCTTAAATAGATAGACAGTAAATATATAATTACTTAAAAGAGCGAGTACATCCATCTCCCTGAAATTAAATCGTCTCCGTCATGTGAAAACACAAATCAAAATTATTTGAATAGATCTTTCATTTAAAGGTATAAGGATAAAAATAATATTGACAGTCCAAATTCTAGCTTTGTCGCCATAAACGAGTCAAAAAGTTTTTCTTAATCTCAGCAGATGAAGTCTTAAGTTCTGCATTGGAATCCTTATATAGAGGACGATTATGAGCAGCACACCAAGGAAATCAACAATGAGGTGGATTATATTCAGCAGGGCGTATTTTGTAAACAGCTTTCGTAAGACAATAAGCAGGTAATTGAAGCTTTTTACAGAAATACGTAGGATTTGTTGCATATTATTTTCACTTCCTTCAGCAGGAATGAGAAGAGTTTGATTTAGACTAAGCTTTCCTTATTGAAAGCCGAGTTCATAAATTAAATGAACGCGTTAACGGCTAGGCTGTATTAATAAACTCTTTCCAAGATTTAAATCAACACGAACGATTATTTCGAGCTGAAGAACAATTTATCTTTGCTCTGCGATATTTGGAAGCAGATAACTAGAAACGACAGCGACATTCCGCGTTCAACGATGGTGTACACTGTTTCTTCCATTTCCGAGCTCGCTCCGATTAATATTTAATTTTCATCTTTGGCTGCTGATAAAATTCAACTTCAACTATTTTAAGCTGAAGCGCTTAAACGCCTTGAATCAGTTTTTAAGGAATAACAAATGTGTATGAACGCGTCATCAAATAAAGTTTTGTAATTCGTTAAGTTCGAGCACGCGTATTTGAAGATAATCCAATAAACTAGTTCGGTCCAGGTTGCGTCCATAACGCACTAATTTATTAATTATATAAGGAGCTGTTCCTTCGTTTACATTATAGATGAGAACGCTGTATAGTAAACTGGGTTACGAATCAGGGGCAGAATTGACGAAATTTCGGAGTAAAATGCGAGAAAGTTAAAAGGTATCATGCTGATGCTGAATAACACAATGGCAGTAAATTCGAGGATTAACTTGCTTATGCAGCTTGAACTATCCATTATTGAGCAAGAAATGAACCTGAAACAACTCAATTAATAATATCAACAATACTCTGAAAGAGACCTGGAACAAGCGTTGCACTAGTCAATTGGAGTCGGATTCGAGTACATCACCTCGCACGTCGCCAGACTGAGCTCGCAGCCGGCTTCAAAATCGCTGTCACTGGTTGAAGCACCACTTATTGAGTCATACACAGAACTGCTGCTGCGCAAACTACAAAATGCGACTATGGAATAATTAGCTGCAGAATTCGCCGCTCTGAAGTCTTCTTATATAGAAAAGTTACGTAGATATTTTGATTAATAGCTTAAATTCCTGTAGAAGGTTGTATTTCCGATACAATTCGAGAAATTGAGCGTCCATATCCAAAATATCTAAAATTTACTACTGGAATACTTCACTACGATATAATTGTAGGAAACAAGAACTTTCGTAAAGTCTGTTGGAAATCAGCCAAGAGAACTTTGTGCTAGCGCATCTGAATTCGTGGATTAATACTATGAAGAAGTTAAAAACGTTGTGGTGTAATTAAAAGAGAAGCAAGTTGGCTGCTATTAAACCAATATTGAAAATATAATAAAACTAGAAGAATAGTGGAAGAATGAAATCGAAAAAGCGGATATCAGAGATAGAGTCGTCTTAATTGTGATCGTGCAAGACCTGAGAAGTCAATAAATAATCATGAGTGAAGAAAAATCTGAGTGAGAAAAACACAAAGCAATAAACAATATTATACATTATTTTTTGAGGTAAATTAGATTCATGTTTAAATAGTTGTTTAAATATTGATGTTAATTCCAAACGAATTTAAGATAATTTAAATTTTTTAATAAATCGATTAATATAGTTTGCGATGAATTATTTCTATGGATCATCGATTCCACTCTTGAAAATGTAAAAGCGAATTCCAAGCGTCTTGTCCAATATGCACCAGATGAAACTCAAAAGACAACACTCATTTAAAAATGATCCTCCTCCAATATAAAGAAGATCACCATCATACTCGAATTTACAATCACACAACGTCAGTTTAAGTTCATCACAAAGAGATGATAACGAAATAGATGTGTTGTTCACTGATCATCATTAAGAAATATTAGTGCAGCCCGTAATAATATAACAGAAGAATAATTTTTCAAGTGCAGTCAGCGAAGAGTTGTTCAAAGAAGAATAGAGGACAATATACAAAATGTCGATTCAGTTAAATAAATCTAGAATCTTGTTACGACATCTTTTTTCTAAATGTGATAGTTTGCATGAGTAAGCAAATAAGTGTTTGTTGCGAATCTAAGATATCAAAATCATATTTTATAAGTGATATTATATACTTTTTATTATATACTTTTAGAACCAAATATTCAGTTGTTAATAATTTAGGTTAAATACTTAATTTTCTTAATCACAATGTAATTAAACTTTGAAATACTTGTTTGAAGTGAAAATTGTTCTATAAAACTCGGATAGCTTTTAGATTGTAATTAGAATCATTTTATATTAATTTAATCCTTAATATATGTCTACTCATTATGTTTAGAATTAACTGACTTTTTCTTTACACAATTAGCAACTATAATTTGTTAAGATTGACAAATATCATTATATCCCAAGTTTTTTCGTATTCATTTTCGAATGAATTGAATTTCCAGATTCACTATCGTGGAATTGTATTCTCCTTCTATGTTGCGATTCTAAAAGAATTCAAAAGTAATTCAAAAGGATTTAAAAAGTTTGAATTTACTAAACATCATTATTCTCGCATTCACGCATTGATATAGAATTCCTTTTTCCATCCCAGATGCACAAGAAATACCCAAGCATGCTTTCAAACTTCCCGAAGGCGAGCAACCGCCCAGCCTCCTTTCTCCAAGACTCTCCGAGCCAGCTCAGAAGGCCATCCACGAAATTACCTTATACGTTTTTGAAATTACAAAGAATAAGTAATAGTAATGTCAGTGTAATAGTAAAAATAAAATATATACTAAAAGTTATGAATACTATAACAACAGTATATTCATAGAGCTATGAATGATTTAACGTTAAAATAATAGTATCAAATAATAGCATATTTTAAATATTTTTGGAATTTACTACCGTTCAATGTTTCCATAAATATATGAAGTTATATCTATCTATAATGTATGGGAGGCTCTTCGTTATTTTTTCTCTAAGTCAAAATGTTCAAAAATCATGTTGAAAATAGTGCACATATTTAAGTATTATTAAGACTTCAGCAACCATACAAGTTCAACAAATAAACTAAATATAGTAAACTATATTAGATACTGTTTAATATAATAATACTACAATAATAATATTCTCATTACTTGATCTTCAGAATTTCTGGAAATGTGATTTTTGTGATGTGGTTCAGATTGATGTTAATTGTAGGGAGAACGTTTATTACTATTAATGTAATATAACTATAATACAGTAACTCCTGAATTGCCTCCAAAACCGACATACTGCCACGTGATATTAGTGATTATGGGCAATAGTTCCAATAATTTTAATTTTATAGAACAACGAAATGTTAAAATCATTAACCTTCTCTATTACTTACCTAGCATCATTCCTTCCGAATTCAAAGTCACTGCTTCCACTCCTCATATCAATGAGTGAAAACTCCCAGTCCCGACCATCTTTCACTGATTAATAAAAGGACCTTTTAAACAGTTCAGAAAATAATCTAAACCTTTAAAACTTAAATCGAAATGAAAACTCTGAACAGAATCGTTCCACTGAAAACGTTGAAGCACCTCAAAAAGGCTAATGCGAAAATATGGTTCAGCTCGACATTGATCCTATTTACGAAGAGATGATGATTCAAAAATACTCTTCACAAGTTTGGAATAATGTATTATGCTTAAGATATGACGCTGAGCTCACAAGTCTCCATTTCATTAGTAAAATGAGCTAAGTCACCAGTTTATCAATCATTAATTGCTTGAATGTTATATTCTGCAACTTTCCTAACCAAGTTAAAGAACTTGAAGTTTAAGTGTATTCTCAAGAAAACATGACACTAAATACAAAAGGAATTGAGAAATATAATCTTTCAAAGCTAATTCTATCTGGTTGCGAAATTAACGTGTACTAAATAAACTAAATGACCACACTCAAACACATTGAACTCAGTGATGTTTCAAACTTTGAGATTCACCTCTACACCAATTTCAACTAGGTAAATACTTTCATCATAGATAGTATAGAAATACATCCTAACAAAAATGAGATGAAATTATCATTTGGGCACTAACAAATTTCAAAATTCATTGAAAGTTTTAAAGAAGTATCAAAACTGATCGTTTGTCACTCTAATTTTGAGTTCTTAGACTTTCCAAATCAAATTAAAGAGATTAGATTTTCAGATTATCTTGAAACCGTTAAAGGAATTGAAGAAAGTCATTTAAATAGATTAATTATTGAAAGTGGGTGCAGAAATATTGATTTTAATAAGATTGAATACTTAGAGTATTTAGAACTAAATAATCCCAAAGAAAATAATGACTACAACCTACGCAATTAGTATTTTGACTTTAAATACATATGCAACCTTAAATACCTGAAAAGTTTAAAAATTTCTAACTTTTCGGTTGAGTCTTCAAATATGACAACTGTTGGTTTTAAAAACTTGACCCACCTAAGCATTACTAATGCTAAATACATGTGTGACTTTCAGCTATTGTTATTGTTTAACAGTCTGGTTGAAGTGGACTTAAGCCACAACATTATTAACGACTTAAAGCCACTTGCTTAACACGTTAACATTTAAACTCTGAATTTGAGCAATTGCTAATTAAAGGAATTGTCTGTAATCAAATTTTTTAAGTTTTTGGAATATTTAGATGTCTCCTCCAATTAAATCATTGATATTAATGGTCTAGATAATTGCAAGCAACTAAAATATCTGAATTTATCAGAAAATCGGGTTTATAAATTGTTTGATTTGTCAATAAATTTAATTTAATGCACTTTAGATAATAATTACATTTTTTAATTTGGAAATTTGTTAAGCTTACCTAATTTTGACAATATATGGATTGGAAGATAAAAAGAAATCGATGATAAATATTTTACACATCCTGCCATTTATTTCGTTCCAGCTAATGAATTGAAAACATTACTTTAGTTGAAGGACGAAATGTTGAAGTAATCTTATCAATATAATAAAATAATGTTAAGTCTTGATCCTCAAAACTATGACCCTCAACAATATCGTGAGCAAATGGTCCAAAATTACTCATCAAAAATTTCTGGAAACGAATTATTACTTGATGATGAAAATGATGTTTAGAGCCTTAAATTTATCGATAATTTTGAAATTGTGACCAAACTGACTGTTAAATGTACTAGTACGAGCCGCACGGAAGAATTATAATTTCTTTCTGGAACTTAGAAACTCGATTTTTTATAAAAAGTTAATTTTAAAACTCTCCCAAAATAAATTAAAGAATTGAGTATATCTGGATATTTAAATATCATTTAAGGAATAGAAAACAATAGAAATTTGTAAAGATTATCTTTTGAATCTAGTAATTTGCAAAATATAAACTTTAACTTAATGAACGGACTCGTATATTTAGAAATGAGTATAATGAATATAAATGATCATTGCAATATGAACAACTTTAGTAACCTGAACGACTTAGAATATTTGATAATGCAAAACATTTATTGCACTTTTCCAGAAAAAGATAGTTGTTTCAAGAAATTAAAACATTTGACCTTTGTAAATATATAACATATAATATGCGAATATAACTACAAACCAATTCTCTCAATTGTAGAGATTAATTTTTTTAAATACTCTGAAAATCTTATTGATGTAAATTTGAGTCACAATTAAATTGAAGACATTTGTCCACTTTTACACCACACTAATATCTAAATACTGAATTTAAGCTATAACAAAATCAAAAATGTGGATGAACTCAATAATCTTAAAAAATTAGCAAATTTAGACTTATAGGCAAACATAATTGAAACTATATCATTGAGTTGTCTGAAGTTGACTCATTTAAAATTGTAAAACAATATATTAACTGTATTAAATTTGTGTTTACCAGAACTAAAACATTGTGAAATTAGATATAACTAAATAAGCGATATTAACAGTCTAGAATAGTCTTAATTATTAGATTACTTGAATATATCCTATAACAAAATGTAAGACATTTAAATTATTAAGTAATTTAAGTATTTATAGCACTTGGATGTGAGCCATAGTGACATACATGATATTTCAATTGTGCAATATTTACCTGAACTATAACATTTGAATGCATCCACCAACAAGATCACAAATATATAGGTTCTTAAATACTGTTCCAAGCTACAATTCCTTGATTTAAATAGTAATCTAATTTATGAAATGAATACTTTGCCTAAATCCTTAGTAACTTGTTTAATTTCTGAAAACTATATTTAATATATTGAAAGCATAATGAGCCACAAAAACTATAACTAAGAGTGGTCAATTAACCAGCTGGAAATTGATAAATCATATATTAGAAAAGTATTACACATCAATGATCCACACACCGATGAAGAATGCTGTGCATTATTTGAACTTCATAAAGACTTCATAAATTCTTTGAATAACAATTATACTTCAAAGTTTTATGATAAAATTATGAATTATTTAAATCCACAATATCGCACTGAATAAATTATTAAAAAATTCAAGTATTAGGTAAACCAAAATCATTTGAAAATAGAAAATGACGAAAATATAACAAGCCTGACATTTATAGAAAATTTTGTTTTGGTTACAAACATTACTGTCTGCAACTGTAATTATGTGACATTTAGAAACTTTCCTCAAAATGTGAAAGAATTAGAATTGCATTCAAGTAATAAATGGTAATCTTTAGAAAGGATAGAAAACTCTCATTTGAAAACTCTTATTTTGTCTGGGTTTTTGTCATACAATTTGAACGGAATGAATGAATTAGAAAACTTAGAAATTACAGCAGATACAATCTACTCTAACCAATTTAGCGAACTTAAAAACTTAAAAACACTAAAACTAGTGGGTAATGTAGTTTTTGAAGATACACACTTTTTTAACACCACATTATAAAGTTTAGAAATTCGTGGTTCAAAAATTGTTGATTTAAATTATTTTATTCGTCTTAATAGTTTAAAAACTTTAAAACTGAGTGGAAATTACAAAGTAGTTAAGCCTTTACATGACTGTTTTGACCATATAACGTCATTAACGTTCGCAAACAACCGCGAAGAAATTGAAAATCCATTATAAAACTAGGAATTTCATCGTTAATAGTAATATAAAATTTAACGTGATTATTATGATGATTTTGATGATGATGATGATGGTGGACCTGAATACTATCAAGGTAATTTGAAGCAATGTTTCAAATACTTCTTTGATATTACGTTTATCTAAAACGCTAAAAATATAATCGAATTAGATTTGAGTTAAAATGTTTAACAACATTCAAGAGAATATAATAAATCGAAAGATTTCAATTTAGAACAACTAAAAGGGTTAAATAATCTCTAAATATTGAATATTAGTAGTAATTCGATAACAAATATTGATTTTCTTGCGACAATACTTAATTTAACACAGTTAAATTTGAGTAATAATTAAATTACTAACATTGATGTGTTAAAATACCTTACAAAATTGTAATTTCTTGACTTGTCATATAATATATTTGAATATAGTTACTAATAATACTACGATATCTTTCTAAATATTATTAAACTCGAAGATTTATCTATAGAAGGTAATTAAATCAGTTTCGAATTTGAATTTTTGAAACCGCTAGTCAATGTTGTACGCTTGAACATTGGAGGTAATAACTTCTAGGATTTGACTTTTATCAGCCATTTTACTGAGCTTGAAACATTAGATGTTAGTAATAATTATATAACTGATATTTCTGCAATTTAGCACTTACCGAAGTTGTCATCAATTAATGTGAGCTATAACAATATAACTGATATTTCAATCATTAATGTGTGCAAAAAATTAAAAACAGTAGTAGCTGATTTGAACTAAATTATGTTTTTGGAAGGCATACAATCACAAAATCTGAGCGTTTCATTCCTACACAATTAAATACCACTGGAACAATTCCAATATTTCAACAAAAACTGGAATTTAGCTCCTCAATCTAAATATTGTGGTAAATACAATTTCGAGCTGAATGTTTAAGATATGATTTTAAGTCAAAGAACAATTTAAGATCAGAAATTCTATAACAAACAAAAAGCAGTTTATAAATGTAACAAAATACTTTTCAAAATATATGATACAAAAGAAAAATTTTTACGAAAGGTAACACGAATTCGTGATTATGTTGATTAAATACAAGAAATTAGTAAATACAAGAAACTACTAATGTCTATTGATGCCACATTCAAATATCTCGTTGAAAATTTGTGCGACAATTAATGAGGAAATTTCAATATTTAATATTATGACTAATTAAAATTATTACAGTACGTTAAAATCGTTTTTGCGTGCGTATGCATGAATACACGAAAGAAATTGTTATTTCGCTTATATATAGGAAATATTTTTATAATAGATCATATTTTTAACTATGAATCTAATAGATAATGATTGTCAGAGAAAAAACGTAATAAAATTATTGCAGTACGCTAAGTTATATAATAAAGCCTGATTTTTTAGATACTAAAGTTAAATAAATATGAATGATGTGAAAGTATTTCTGTATAATTAAATGTAGTAAAATAGGTACTGTTGAAGTAAATAACGTATGAAAAATCATTAAATTTTACTGTTTTGGAATCAATATTATAGCTAAGTACTCAATAGTTGCATTAGTTTTCATTTATCTTATTTTAAAACAACTATTAAATGATTTTGCTGAAGAATAAATAAATTTTTGTGTTCATATTGCATTAATGAACTTGGTCACTATTTGAATTATGTTCATTTTTCATGATTATTGACGTTCATTTAAAGGTATAAGGATAAAAATAATATTGACAGTCCAAATTCTAGCTTTGTCGCCATAAACGAGTCAAAAAGTTTTTCTTAATCTCAGCAGATGAAGTCTTAAGTTCTGCATTGGAATCCGTATATAGAGGACGATTATGAGCAGCACACCAAGGAAATCAACAATGAGGTTGATTATATTCAGCAGGGCGTATTTTGTAAACAGCTTTCGTAAGACAATAAGCAGGTAATTGAAGCTTTTTACAGAAATACGTAGGATTTGTTGCATATTATTTTCACTTCCTTCAGCAGGAATGAGAAGAGTTTGATTTAGACCAAGCTTTCCTTATTGAAAGCCGAGTTCATAAATTAAATGAACGCGTTAACGGCTAGGCTGTATTAATAAACTCTTTCCAAGATTTAAATCAACACGAATGATTATTTCGAGCTGAAGAACAATTTATCTTTGCTCTGCGATATTTGGAAGCAGATAACTAGAAACGACAGCGATATCCCTCGTTCGACGATGGTGTACACTGTTTCTTCCATTTCCGAGCTCGCTCCGATTAATATTTAATTTTCATCTTTGGCTGCTGATAAAATTCAACTTCAATTATTTTAAGCCGAAGCGCTTAAACGCCTCGAATCAGTTTTTAAGGAATAACAAATGTGTATGAACGCGTCATCAAATAAACTTTTGTAATTCGTTAAGTTCGAGCACGCGTATTTGAAGATAATCCAATAAACTAGTTCGGTCCAGGTTGCATCCATAACGCACTAATTTATTAATTATATAAGGAGCTGTTCCTTCGTTTACGTTATAGATGAGAACGCTGTCTAGTAAACTGGGTTACGAATCAGGGGCAGAATTGACGAAATTTTGGAGCAAAACGCGAAGAAGTTAAGAAGTGTTATGCTGATGCTGAATAACACAATGGCAGTAAATTCGAGGATTAACTTGCTTATGCAGCTTGAACTATCCATTATTGAGCAAGAAATGAACCTGAAACAACTCAATTAATAATATCAACAATACTCTGAAAGAGACCTGGAACAAGCGCTGCACTAGTCAATTGGAGTCGGATTCGAGTACATCACCTCGCACGTCGCCAGACTGAGCTCGCAGCCGGCTTCAAAATCGCTGTCACTGGTTGAAGCACCACTTATTGAGTCATACACAGAACTGCTGCTGCGCAAACTACAAAATGCGACTATGGAATAATTAGCTGCAGAATTCGCCGCTCTGAAGTCTTCTTATATAGAAAAGTTACGTAGATATTTTGATTAATAGCTTAAATTCCTGTAGAAGGTTGTATTTCCGATACAATTCGAGAAATTGAGCGTCCATATCCAAAATATCTAAAATTTACTACTGGAATACTTCACTACGATATAATTGTAGGAAACAAGAACTTTCGTAAAGTCTGTTGGAAATCAGCCAAGAGAACTTTGTGCTAGCGCATCTGAATTCGTGGATTAATACTATGAAGAAGTTAAAAACGTTGTGGTGTAATTAAAAGAGAAGCAAGTTGGCTGCTATTAAACCAATATTGAAAATATAGTAAAACTAGAAGAATAGTGGAAGAAAGAAATCGAAAAAGCGGATATCAGAGATAGAGTCGTCTTAATTGTGATCGTGCAAGACATGAGAAGTCAATAAATAATCATGAGCGAAGAGAGTATCTGAGTGAGAAAAATACAAAATAATACATAATTTTAGTCAAAATATGATTTACTACTATTTTATATTTTGTTTTATGTTAAAAGATGAATATATCTTATTTTTGATATATAAATATTGTTTATTTGATCATGTTAAATATTGCTGTTAATTCCAAACGAATTTAAGTTTTAAAATTAATGGATTAATACATTTTGTAACGAATTATTTCTATGGATCATCAATTCCACTCTAGAAAATGTAAAAGCGAATTCCAAGCGTCTTGTCCAATATGCACCAGATGAAACTCAAAAGACAACACTCATTTAAAAATGATCCTCCTCCAATATAAAGAAGATCACCATCATACTCGAATTTACAATCACACAACGTCAGTTTAAGTTCATCACAAAGAGATGATAACGAAATAGATATTTTGTTCACGGATCATCATTAAGAAATATTGGTGCAGCCTGTAATAATATAACAGAAGAATAATTTTTCAAGTGCAGTCAGCGAAGAGTTGTTCAAAGAAGAATAGAGGACAATATACAAAATGTCGATTCAGTTAAATAAATCTAGAATCTTGTTACGACATCTTTTTTCTAAATGTGATAGTTTGCATGAGTAAGCAAATAAGTGTTTGTTGCGAATCTAAGATATCAAAATCATATTTTATAAGTGATATTATATACTTTTTATTATATACTTTTAGAACCAAATATTCAGTTGTTAATAATTTAGGTTAAATACTTAATTTTCTTAATCACAATGTAATTATATTTTGAAATACTTGTTTGAAGTGAAAATTGTTCTATAAAACTCGGATAGCTTTTGGATTATAATTTGAATCATTTTATATTAATTTAATCCTTAATATATGTCTAACTCATGATGTTTAGAATTAACTGACTTTTTCTTTACACAATTAGCAACTATAATTTGTTAAGATTGACAAATATCATTATATCCCAAGTTTTTTCGTATTCATTTTCGAATGAATTGAATTTCCAGATTCACTATCGTGGAATTGTATTCTCCTTCTATGTTGCGATTCTAAAAGAATTCAAAAGTAATTCAAAAGGATTTAAAAAGTTTGAATTTACTAAACATCATTATTCTCGCATTCACGCATTGATATAGAATTCCTTTTTCCATCCCAGATGCACAAGAAATACCCAAGCATGCTTTCAAACTTCCCGAAGGCGAGCAACCGCCCAGCCTCCTTTCTCCAAGACTCTCCGAGCCAGCTCAGAAGGCCATCCACGAAGTCCAACGTGGAGCCGCTGTTCAGCATGAGCTGTTCGCAGCAGGAGTCTAGCTATATCTATTATGATACACAAGAGCCGCTGGTGAAGCCCGCGCCTGCCATTGTATAGGAGAGGCAGTTCTGCAGAGTGAACGATGAGTTCCTGTTCATTGACAGAATGACGATGTACAAGCTGATCGCGCAGATAAACAAGTCCCGGTTCCAGCTACAGAGCCTGGCGAAGGAAGCCGGAAAGCTGGACCACAAGCTCCAGAAGATCTTCCTGCGACTGGAGCAGATCAAAGAATTCCAGAAGAAGGTGAGGTAGACGAAGTGATATATTTAGCAAGTTATCGTTTTAGGTTTAGAAACAATAGTTCGTTGTATTGTATTTATATCAAATTTATCTAAATTTAGTTATTTGTGTCGTTTTGTATTTGTAGTCTAATTGTAACATATCCCGTATAATTCCAAATCATATTCACTATTTGACAAAATTTCTCTATATTTCTCTCATCGTTTAATTCTATTTAATTCAATATATATTTTATATTCGGTATAGTCTAAGAATATATTGTATGAATAAAAACACTCCAGAATTATGGAATTCCCCAGCCTGCGAAACTTCAAGGCGTCTCGGAATCCAACAGCAAGCTCATCTCTTAAGACAAGCTACAATAACAGCAACAGCGTGCACTCCTCCAAGACAGCCTCCAAACTCGGCAGCCTGCCGCACTTTTCGGAGCCGAGCCAGTTCGTATCAACTCCGCCTTCGATCCGCGGCTCCGGGATGCGCCAGTTCAACACGGTGAACCGAGACCTGGAGGAGATAGACCGGAA
Source organism: Hexamita inflata (assembly GCA_963988835.1). NCBI lineage: Eukaryota > Fornicata > Diplomonadida > Hexamitidae > Hexamita > Hexamita inflata. Next base: position 43,716 of record CAXDID010000902.1, on the reverse strand, counting down.
GTGCGTCGGGAAGCTGAAGTTCCAGCTGAAGCAGCAGCGCGAGTTCGTACAGAACCTCACGAAGCTGGCGGGCAAGCTGGACCGCAAGCTGGAGAAGAGCTTCCAGGGCCTCGAGAGCATCCGGAGGTTCCAGGAGAAGATGAAGTGACATATTTATACAAGTTACAAACTCACTTTCCCGCCGCCGCGTTGAAGCTCTTCTTGATCTTGTAGCCCACCTCTCCGGCGTAGCTGCCGGGGCCCAGCGCGCACTGCTCCAGCTTCCTCTCGGCCAGGATGTTGAGGGCCCTCTCGGCGCTGGGGCCGACTCCCTCTTGCAGCACGGCTGGGAGGCGCTGGAGGTCCGGGATGTAGCTGTTCACGCGCTCGGACTTGTAGAGCGTGGTCTGCCTGGGCTTCTGTTGGTGGATCTCGTACGAGCCGGGAGAGGGCATGTCCGGGTCTATCGGGAGCCCCGTCCTCCTGTCCATCGTGGTCCCGAAGGTGATGTTCCTGTTGTCCTGCACTTTGGCGAGCGTGAAGTTGACTGCCGTCTCCAGACCGCCTACCTGTCTCTTCTCCTGTCTGTCTTCTTAAACCAGTTTCTCCTGTTCGATCGCGGCTTCTTGCTCTGACTTGTGTTTTTCGGCGTGGATATATAAATCGTCTCTCTTGTAAGTCGACTTGAAAGCGGCGGATTATTTCTGTGGCTGGACGACTTTCTTCTCCTCCAGGCTGTACGCCCCGGGCCCAATCTCTCCGGTCGGGTTTTGGTAGAAGTCGTCTCCGATCTTTCTCTGGACCTGTTTTTCGAGTACGCCTGGCATGACTGGCTTTTCAATTGGCGGTCTCTCCGGTTCTGGCTCGTCGCAGATAACTTTATTTGGGATCGATGCGCCGGTGTGGTGCCACTTTTCAACTTAAAACGTGGAGAACAGCGCGAGCTTCATCTGGGCGTCCACGGACAGCCCTTTTGGCGACTATTAAGTATCGTAAGTACCTGGTGCCGGGTTCTCCATGCGCTGCCTGTCCGCCGGGCTGATGGTGGAGTCGTATTCCTTCTTCTTCGTCTGCGTAGGCCTAAGTTGTTATACTACTTCATCTGCTTCTTATAGTCTTTTCTGCATTTCGCGCTTCAAATCGGCTTAGTTCTTTTGCTTGGCTGCTATAGTAGCGATGCTCTAGTGGGCGCTCACCGCGTAAGTGCCCGGGCCAATGTTCCCGTCCGTTTTGGTATCCGGGAATCTCTCGGTGCCTGCCTTGAAGCTCGAGTGGCCGTTTTTCTGTTGTTGTAGAGTGGTTTCGAGGGAGTAGGTTCCAGGACCTAGTTTAACGTTTTCGTTCTCCACTTCCTTCATGCGGTCGGGAGCTTTGGCCCAGGCTGATTCGTGCTTATAACGCGCTAGCGATGTGCCACCACCGCCAATTGGAACGGCTATTTGAACTTGAGGAGGGAGCTCGGCCGTTCTGTAGGGGTTGTATTAGGTCGGGTTCGGGTTCTGGAGCTGCTCACCGGCTGCGCGCGAGATCCACTGTGAGCGCTGGTCATCGAGGTCGGTTTTTACACGGCGCTATGTTTCAAATGGAATGGACGGAATTGAATCCTCGGGCCTGTTCCTGATTACCTTAGGGCGGATTTGCAAGACTTCAACTGGCTGTATGGGCTGGAAGTACTCACCAGGACCAGGAACGTTCGATTTGTAATCCGCAAAACGGTTCGTATTTGACGAGAATTGCGCTGTTTTCTGTTATGCACCTCTGATATAAACTGGATTAATCTCCTCGTACGCACCAACTGGTGGTCTATCACTATACTGCTTTACAATATCGTCCACATACGACTTTTTCTTCGCACCGGACATAAACGGAGCCATACCCCTATATTTCGACTTCTTAAGCGTTGACTTGTTAGTTTTGTATGCCCCTGGTCCTAAATCTCCTGTAGTCGTTTTAATTTATTCTGGAAATCTACTCGTTTGTCCTGTTATCATTTTGGCGGGTGGAGTGTGATTAAATTAGTTGTGTATTAATATGTAATATAGATAGGTATTTTCCACATCATAAATTACTGATTCTTGCTCGTTTTTAATAAATTAATCTATTAAAATAGTCCTCATAGTAAAAATGGCTGAAATATTAAAATTTTCGTAATAAATTAAAGCTTGGCTTAAGTTATTTAATTCTATCATTAACAACTTGTAGTTGCATATTATTAATATATATTAATATTTCAAACTCACTTTTTGCCCTAACTTTTACCTCTACTGGATGGGTTTTGTTAAAATGCATCCGAGCTTTCATGCCTTAGCGATTAGTCTAAATAAGAGCTCCCTTCATCTTTGAACTCGTTTACTGATTCGTTGAATGACATTTGTGGAAGGTCCATTTTAACAATTCTTGCCGTTTTCATCTCCGTTTTGTACTCGTCAATAGTTCCCAGAGATTTAATCACAATCGTTGAGGGCTTCGGAGGAACATTAATTGGAGGTTTCTCAGGCTCATCGAACGCTGGTAACGGCTCTAGGTACAATGCAGAAGAGGCGTGATTCAGGTCTGGAATATCGTCTATTGGTTCTATGACATCTTGAGTAGCTTGGTTCTCAATGTCAGATTTTGAACGCAATTTCTTAACTCTCCTCACCATTCTGAAATACGGTAGAATACAGCACAAATCGAAAGTTATATCAGCCAGAATCGGAAATATAATCACCTAGAGCGGATAAGTAAAATACACTATTAGAAACGCAGCCACAAATAGTACTAATTTTGTTACAATTAGTAAAATATTCAATTTTTACTGCTCAATTTACACTAAGACGCTCACCATAATTTAAAACGGACGCAATATACCCTCAATTGCAGCATATTTAATCTAATACAACAAATCCACAGAGAATTACTAGGTTGTGAACTGTTCCTCTATAATACTATATTTCAAGTCATAAAATATTAATACTATGATAGAATTACATATAACGAGCAATATAATGTTAACCAAAGCCGATACGCCAAACATAATCAAAAATCCAATTGTACTAATCTCTGTAATTCTATCATAACGCAACACTAACTTATTTGGCATGTAAAAGTGAAATAACACAATTTATAGAGCTCTGGCACAACCACAGCAAATTCTCTAATATAAAATAAGGATACCAAAAGAAATTATATATCCAATTTAATTAGTAGATTCAACTTTGAAATAAATAACAATAAAACCGAAAATACGGATAGAATACTGTGCTATGTTGCTAAATATGAAAATTAAACTTTGTTTTATAACCTCATTTAATACAATTACGTGTAAATTACTAAATAGTGATAATTAGAAATTAAATATTAATTTTCCTGATTTGCTTCGTAAACATATTGTAATTATAATTAAAGAACTAAGTGCACCAATAATAATTTCAACAACAGCAAAAGTTTTCATGGATATTTATTAATTTTAAGAGCTTTATACAAAAAGAACTGTATACAGAGCTAATGAAATAACAATATTTTTACTAATATCATAATATTTATCCAAACTATTTGCCTAACAAATCATAGCTAATAGTGGAGTATAAAATGAGTAAATTAATGGATAGCATTTTAGCATCAAACTAATATATTTCTAATTTACAAGATTAAATGAAGTTGAGATTGATTCTTCTATACCAGATGCAAAAATCATCATAAATATAAATATCAGCAGTCCAAACAAAATAGAAATAACTAGGGTATGCTCATATAATTTTTTAGCTGCTTTTGTTTATTCTGCTAAAAATTTAGTTTAAAGCATGGGTATCACACTATTCATTGGAGAATTAATCACAAACTACATGAATTAAAGAATAATAAATGTTATCAAAATTGTTGCAGCTCCTTATTATCCACAAAAATAATATGCTAGATAGATTCCTATTAAATATTAAACATTTGTAATAATTTCTTTGCAAAATGGATATATTGCAAAAATTTCAATAATTTATGTAATTTTCATTTAAATTGTATCGGTAAAGTCAACATTTGTTGTTTTCGACATAGAAGACATACTTGACACGCTTGGTGCAGATTGAAGATTATCATTCTTAGGATTCATTTGAGGTGGTGTTTAAATAAATATATCATCGTAACTTGAATAATTTAGAAAATTAACGCTTAAAATATTAATGTTTAATTCAAAGATAATTTAATCAAACATAATTAACCTCTTAAATTCTAAATTATCAGGTCAAACCTGACTGGGTTGAATCATCTCTCACTACGTTGTGAGTCGAATTTTATATACATATGCATTTTATATCATTATTTTAAACAAATTGAACTATTTCATTCAACTCTATTATCTTCGCTAGTGGCATTAAAACTCTTTTTGATTCTTTTATCCATTTTATTTTGATAGCTTTGTGGACCTATTAATCCATTAACTGCTCGTCTTTCAGCTATAACTTTCAGTGCTTTTTATGCCCCGGGTCCAATATCTTCTTTCAAAACAGCTGGTAATGCTTTATCATTCAAAATCATTCTTTCATATAGCATTATTTAGTTACCTTCCTTTTTACTTCTTTTCGCATCATATTATCCAGGACCTGGATTATCGAGTACTAAATTGTTGTATAACGAACTAAATTTTTCTCTTTCAGCTGTGGAACCAAACGTAAGTTTTGAACTAACGCCTTAATATCTTGCCATATTATAGTTTATTTAAGTCTCTTCGCCACCAGTTTATCGCCTTTCTAACTATTCTTCAACATATTTTCTTCTATTTTGTTCCTGTAATACCATTTATCTTTCTATTTCTTTTACAGAGTTAAATTCTCTTTTCTATGCAGATACGAATGCTGCTGTACCTTTGATGGATGCTTGAACAGGTTATGACAATTTTATTGCTTGGGCTCGTGCGTCATATTATCCTGGTGCGGGCGAGTCATTTGCTATGATTTTATCAAGATCTCTATTTGGTTTGAGTGTGAATGGTTCCACTGGTTCTTTTTGTTCTTTACCTGCGTGTTCTTCATAAATGCGTTCCAGTGCTGGAATTGATGGTGCTGTAATTTGTTTAACGTCAATTTTGATTCCTTTTTGGCTTTTCATTTGTTTTACTTCTTGTATTCTTTATTGTTTCATTTGTTGTTCTGATTTGAGGATGTAGGTGCCAACTGGTGGGTTATCGATTTGGTTTAGTTCGGTTTGTGTGAGGTAGTTGAATTTAGGTTTTTCTTCGAAGTATACGTTTTCTGGGTGTATTGACGGGTGTAGTTTTTGATTGATGATTTGTTGCATTTGTTGGCTTTGTTTCAGTTCGTTTTGTTATTGAATTTTTTATTTTTGTTTAGCTAGTGTTTATTCGATTCCGGATTGTATTTCGTAGTTCGTGTCATTTACATTTATAATTTCGCCCCTTTCAGCTTTCGGGATTGTCATCTATTTCGCCTGTTTTTTATATTCGTTATAGTACCCTGGTCCAACCGTTTCCTCTATCACATGTGTGTCCCTGTTCTGAGCGTGCACCCAGGGGCTCTCGTGCTTGTATTTGGTTAAGCTGCTTCCTCCAACGGCCGGAACTATTTTATTTTCTCTCTCAAGAAGAATTGGTTCTTCCTGAACGTATTAATTTGGGGCCGGATTTTGTAATCTTTCGGCGTTTTCATTCAGTAGCCAGGCGCTCCTCGTGTTTTCAACCGTTTTTTCAACTTTCGGGCGGGTGAAGGGGATTGACTGCTGAGCGTTCGGGTCTGGGGCCGGTTTGGCGTAGTTCGGCTTGGTCTGGACGATTTGAACCGGGTCGCAGGGCTGGAAATACTCTTATGGACCAGGCTGGATTTTAGGTGCAACGTAAAAACGCTGCTGACCGGAGGAGAAAGAGGACGTGTTCGCGGGCGCCAGGCGGATGTAGGACGGATTCAGCTTCGGATCGTACAAACCGGGCGGAGGGGCCTCAATGTGCTTGATGATCTCCTCCTCAATCACAGTGGGCTGGAATTTGTAATCAGTTGATATATTGTGCTTGAAAGACTGGTGCAACGGACGCAAAGTTGACTTATTCGTGTTATACTAGCCAGGATCGATGTTCTCTGTGGCACTCGGAAGCATTATCGGTTTGCGCTCAGTCTTAGACGTGAACATTGCGGTGCGGAATAAATACAAATTTCACGCAAATATAATGTATAGCATAAATAAAACATTCAAAATACAAATAACCAAATTATTCAATAAATATGGTCACTTCTTTCCAAACATACCCTTTAAGTTATTCTACCAACCCTTGGACATTTCGTTAGGGACAAATCCTCTGTTATACGGCTTTGGCTCTGGTTAACGGGCTTCTGGTTAACGACGATGTTGTCTACGATCCATCATATCCATATCATAATCCATGTTACGCATACGATCCATGCGATCCATTCCACCATGTCTCATACCTGCGCCTCCTTTTTCATCTGTAAATAACTTATCAGAGTTGTTCATAATAGTTTATTCAGCTCTCTTTTAAGCTTAGCGTTAACGTGACAATTCTTGTGACATATTTATTTCGCAGTCGTTGAATATAAACGCGGCTTATTGAGGAGCTCTTGTATTTTTCATTCTAGCTGCCCAGTTATTTAAATGTTTCAAATTATCTGGTATATTTTCTAGTTATAATTCCTGATATGCATCAAAATCGTGTGTTGATGGTGTTTATCCACCTAAATACTGTTGCTTATTTAAGATATCATTCAATTGAACTAAATATTCAGGGAACATTAATTGAGGAGTGGATTAATTCATATCTGTATAAAGTATTCATTATATAATATTAATGTGTGATTAATGATAATTATCATACCTTAGAGAAATTAATATTTAATATTATATAGAGGACTCTCATTAAAAGCATAATAGTGTGCCAAATATATAATTAAAAGCTAACAAAAAGCTGGGTGGCCACCTCAGGTTCAAATCGCCGTTCCAATTGGTGGTGGTGGCACATCTCTAGCGCGTTATAAGCACGAATCCGCCTGGGCTAAAGCACCCGACCGCATGAAGGAAGTTGAAGACGAAAACGTTAAACTAGGCCCCGGAACCTACTCCCTCGAAACCACTCTACAGCAACAGAAAAACGGTCACTCGAGCTTCAAGGCAGGCACTGAGAGATTCCCAGAAACGAAGACGGACGGGAACATTGGCCCGGGTACATACGCGGTGAGCGCCCACTAAAGTATAGCCACCATAGCAGCCAAACAGAAGAACCAAGCAGATTTGAAGCGCGAAATGCAGAAAAGACTTTAAGAAGCAGACGAAGTAGTTCAATAGTTGAGGCCAACGTAGACGAAGAAGAAGGAATACGACTCCACCATCAGCCCGGCGGACAGGCAGCGCATGGAGAACCCGGCGCCAGGAACTTACGACACTTAATAGTCTCCTAAAGGGCTGTCTGTGGACGCCCAGATGAAGCTCGCGCTGTTCTCCACGTTCTAAGTTGAAAAGTGGCACCTCACCGGCGCTTCGATCCCGAATAAAGTTATTTGTGACGAGCCAGAACCGGAGAGACCGCCAATTGAAAAGCCAGTCATGCCAGGCGTGCTCGAAAAACAGGTCCAGAGAAAGATCGGAGACGACTTCTACCAAAACCCGACCGGAGAGATCGGGCCCGGGGCGTACAGCCTGGAAGAAAAGAAAGTCGTCCAGCCACAGAAACAATCTGCAGCTTTCAAGTCGACTTATAAAAGAGACGACCTGTACATCCACGCTGAAAAACACAAGTCAGAGCAAGAAGCCGCGATCGAACAGGAGAAACTGGTTTAAGAAGACAGACAGGAGAAGAGACAGGTAGGCGGTCTGGAGACGGCAGTCAACTTCACGCTAGCCAAAGTGCAGGACAACAGGAACATCACCTTCGGGACCACGATGGACAGGAGGACCGGGCTGCCGATAGACCCGGACATGCCCTCTCCCGGCTCGTACGAGATCCACTAGCAGAAGCCCAGGCAGACCACGCTCTACAAGTCCGAGCGCGTGAACAGCTACATCCCGGACCTCCAGCGCCTTCCGGCCGTGCTGCAAGAGGGAGTCGGCCCCAGCGCCGAGAGGGCCCTCAACATCCTGGCCGAGAGGAAGCTGGAGCAGTGCGCGCTGGGCCCCGGCAGCTACGCCGGAGAGGTGGGCTACAAGATCAAGAAGAGCTTCAACGCGGCGGCGGGAAAGTGAGTTTGTAACTTGTATAAATATGTCACTTCAGCTTCTCCTGGAACCTCCGGATGCTCTCGAGACCCTGGAAGCTCTTCTCCAGCTTGCGGTCCAGCTTGTCTGCCAGCTTCGTGAGGCTGCAGACGAACTCGCGCTGCTGCTTCAGCTGGAACTTCAGCTTCCCGATGCACTTCCGGTCTATCTCCTCCAGGTCTCGGTTTACTGTGTTGAACTGGCGCATCCCGGGGCCGCGGATCGAAGGCGGCGTGGACACGAACTGGCTCGGCTCCGAGAAGTGCGGCAGGCTGGCGAGTTTGGATGCGGGCTTGGAGGAGTGGACGCTGTTGTTGTAGCTGGTCTTCAGAGACGAAGGCGTGGCCGGCTTCCGGGCGACTTTGTAGTTTCGCAGGCTGGGGAATTCCATTGCTCTGGAGTGTTTTTATTTATCATCGAGCTAATACTGATACATTAAAAGATATAAGATTAAGTTAAGAAATTTTGACAAAAAATTCGTGGATTTAATCTGGAATTATAGTTTTTGTTGTGCGTTTGATATAATGGCTAGTTGTAAAAGTATCTATCTAAATTTAGACAAATTTGATATAAATTTAATTCTTAATATTTTCATCCAAAAGATTACAACATGACTCACTCAATGCTCCTTTTTCTTTGCGACATGAAATCATAAACTTGCTAAATAGATCACTTCGTCTACCTCACCTTCTTCTGGAACTCTTGGATCTGCTCCAGCCGCAGGAAGATCTTCTGGAGCTTGTGGTCCAGCTTTCCGGCTTCCTTCGCCAAGCTCTGGAGCTGGAACCGGGACTTGTTTATCTGCGCGATCAGCTTGTACATCGTCATTCTGTCTATGAACAGGAACTCCTCGTTCACGGTGCAGAACTGCCTCTCTTGCATCATGGCGGGCGCGGGCTTCACTAGTGGCTCTTGGGTGTCGTAATAAATATAGCTGGACTCCTACTGCGAACAGCTCATGCTGAACAGCGGCTCCACGTTGGACTTCGTGGACGGCCTTCTGAGCTGGCTCGGGGAGTCTTGGAGGAAGGAGGTTGGGCGGTTGCTCGCCTTCGGGAAGTTGGAAAGCATGCTTGGGTATTTCTTGTGCATTCTGGGATGGAAAAGGGAATTCTAGATCGACACTTGAATGAGAAAATAATGATGTTTAATAAATTCAAACATTTTGAATCCTTTTGAATTACTTTTGAATTCTTCCAGAATTGCAACGGGAAAGGAGAATACAATTCCACGATAGTGAATCTAGAAATTCAATTCATTCGAAAATGAATACGAAAAAAATAGTGATATAATGACAAACGTCATTAGGATATATAGCAGTTAAATACATACTTGCGAAACGATTTAGACAAATTTTTTAAACATTCGATATTGAATTTTTGGTTATATTATTTACTATAATGTTAAATTTTCACCTCAAATGTCTTTTTGAATATGAAATTACATCAATCATCAATCTTACTTGGCCATATAGCTTAAATCATACAAAACACGATATTCCAAACAATTAAATAAATAATCATTATACAATAAATAAAAAAGATAATTACTGAAAGATAAATTACAAAAAGAAATCACTTAAAAAATATGATTTTGATATCATGTATTCTCTGTAGGTTCTTATTCGCTTATTCGTGCAATTCGTCGCACTTAGACAATAGATGCTTTAACAAGATTCGGGATTTGTTAAGTTATACTGACATTTTGTATATTGTCCTCTATTCTTCTTTGAACAGCTCTTCGCTGACTGCACTGGAAAAGTTATTCTTTTGCTGCATGATTATTGGTTGAACTAACTGCTCTTGATGGCGATCGGTGAACAGTTCGTCAACTTCACTACTAAGTACTTTCTCTCTGTGATGAACTTATGCTAATTTCGTGGTGGTTTAGATTTGTGTAAGACGGTGATCTTCGTTGGATAGGAAGAGGTTCATTTTTGAATGAGTACTGTCTATTAAGTTGGATCTGGTGCATGTTGGATAATACGCTTGGAATTCGTTTTTACATATTCTAGAGTGGAGTATTTGATGTTGGTGTATCGTTTACGTGTTGAATATTAATATAACTAAAATTTATTTGGAATTAATATATATTTTTTAAATTTGTGTAAATCAAATAATCAATTTAAACACTAAGGTCAACTTTAAATATTGTATTGTTCTTAAAATATAGGAAATAATGGATAACAAAATTGAATCAATCAAATCTTCAAATAATCTATAACTCATCTTTACTTAATATTCATAAAATTTATAGAGTTATCACTCATTAATTTTTTGTTGCGTGAACTCTATATTAACTTCTATGTTGTTTTTGGCTAAGTTCTGAACATGGAAGAACAATTCATCGCTACGACCAATAGAATCTGGTATAAGTAACTTTACAGCGCCAATGCCTGTTGCAATATTAACATTGTTGTCAGTTACTTATGGGAGGTAGATTGAGGAAGAGATCACAACCTTGATGAAGGCGGTGGAGTCATTACTTGTTATTTATAATTGTTCATATTTGATGTTTTTAGTCTTCATGCGATAATAGCGCGAACCATTATTTCTCTGCACTATGTCCTGTACGATCGTGTTCGGTTCCATAACTTGAAGCGGTGAGTAGATGATTGAGCTTTGGAAGTCTTTGTAGATGATGTAATAAAGGAAATTGTCGGCCCCCTTGATTTGTGTGGTGTTGTCGATGATGAGCTGACAGCGGCCGTTTTTCTTGGTACATGAATCGCCTTATATATCGTATTTGTGAGTTACATAGAATTGTAAATCTGTTTCTCCACCTACGAAGGCGAGATCGTAGCTCAAGTTGTGCGAATTGCTCATTCCTGGCAGTGGAACTAAGTTGTTGATAACGTGGTTGCTTTGTATTTATTTAACTTCGTTTTGCTTGAGCTGGGTTAGGTCTTTTGCAACCACGAACCACACCAAAATGAATGGAACATCGTCGTTGGTCCAGGGCATTATCGGGAATGTTACGTTTGCGCTTGTGATAACACTTAAATCAAAATTCATCAGTTATACTATCGGCTGTGAAGTTTTGTCTATTGAAACGTTATCGCTGTCTATAAATTCTGAAATTACTTTTTAACGGTAGCTCGCGTTCTGAACTTCCTGGGTGAATGTGAATGTGGTGAGTTTACTGAATGATATTTGGTTCATAATGAAGCAGTTTTGGTTCAAATAAACCTTTCGAATATTTGTTTCATTAACGTATAACACGCTTGTTTGAATATTCATTTGAACGGTGAGAATTTGGTCCTCAGACGCAGCGAAAACGGTGATGAAGGTGTATTTATTTTGTGAATTGAAGGCATATGAGCTTTCACCTGTTTACACGTGCTCACAGGTAGAAATTGTAGCGTGGGCGTTACTGCTTGAGCAAATTACTGCTGAAGTATCTATCAGTAAGTTAAAGGAAGATTAGTCGCACCTGGCAGCCATGAGGTAAAGGTCTTGGTTAGCGGCAACAATTACTGTTTTTTATTGAGGTGAGAGAATATATACAGATTGCGCTTGAAACGTGACTGACGCAGCCGCATTTCTACCAACAAGCGAGAACATTAAATATATTTGCTGAGAAACGAGACCCAACTTGTTGGTGTACCCATCAATCTGAACAGTTCCAGTTGTATTGGTAAAACTCATGGAGTAACCGTCTTCAATACACTCATAATAGGTTGGATATGCACACACAACCATTTAAACAGCGCGTGTGGCCTAGAAGTTTACTATCAAAGAGTAATTTTGCATGTTATATAGATCGTTCCAAGTTTCAGGAACATCTAGTTGAAATATCTCGTATTTCATCCAATAGTTTAACTTTGTCTGGATTTTTATATCTTTCATGACTTCACCGTGATTTATTGCAGTCAACTGGAGCGCAGTCAATAGAACAAACATATTAATGGGATGTGGAACATTTGTATTTATATGTTTATTTTCTTATTATTTGCTTAATTATAAGACAATATACTACCAAGAGGGCTCTGCTGGATGATGAAATGTTTGACCAAATTACAAAGATAATCTTTACAAATTAAAACAATTAACATCCCCTCAAACATGATGCATGCTACAAATGCAACCTCTGCAACTAAAATGTTAAAGTGAGTAATCATTACCTTACGTGCTCACAGATGATATCCAAACACATGACTAGCCATGATGATATTGTCAACAGAATTGTACACCTTATTTACAAGAAGTACAAGCCAAAAGCTGCAGTAACTGCGAGAGAGCTGGGCCTGGATAATAGCAATAGCAGGCCCGACATAGTGACAGAACTAGATTCTCAACACTTTGATGTCACCATTACCATTGACACTCAAAAAGCATATAACCAAAAAATTAATAAATACAAAAAACTTGGCTATGGAGACATTATCCCAATTGTAGTATCACCACAACTCTAAATGTATCCTAAGACAATTGAGTAAATGAAAAAATATTGCGACATGCAGAAATTGTATAAGGATATAGCCTACAATGTCATAAAAATGGAAGTAGAGAAATCCAGAATGTATGAGGAGGAGGTAAAGAACTACCTTGAGTTGCAACACTTGAACATCCAATCGAAACTCAAAGTGCAACCTGTCTTTAGAAAAGCAAAACCCAAGAAGAAGAAACCTGGAGAAGCACAACAAGCCGAAAAAGAAGATATTTCAGCAGTCTCTAGCAAGGAAACTTGCTAAGATAATTTGAACACTGATGAAATCTCTGATGAAGTACGCAATATTGAGGACATCATTAACATCCACATTGATCCCGAACAACTTGATCCACTCAGAAGAGATAATTCTTCTGAGTGTAGCGAGGACTGAAAAAATAACATGACTCACCAACACATAATCCGATGAATACGGATAATGCAAATATAACAAATAAAAAGAAAAAACTAAATTAAAAATTTATTTTAATCAAATCAAATGAATCAATAAAAGAAAATATATAATACTGAAATATGAATTAAAATGAACTTGCTATTAAAAAGAGCAATATAATCTTATCCAAAAACAAAAGCTCAAAATATTTTAAAGGAATATTTAAATATTAAAAACACAATAAGATAAAACAAAATCTGATTTTAAATATTCAACTAATGTAAAAACTAACTTTCTACAAAAAAGATCTAAAATGTCTCTTAAAAATCATAGTAAAAAACTAATTAAACCGCTACACACATACGTAATATTATTAATATTATGTATATATGTTCACATTGCATACCATAGAATAAAGTAGAATAGTTACTTGATATTAAAAAGATATTAAATCATATATAGAACTATACATTAAAGCTGTTACATAAATGAGGAAGCAGAATCACTTAGATTGGAAAAAAGATGAAAACCATTTTAATAAACTGGAAATTCACTAACCACGAGAATTATTAAAATATATATTATTTTTACTTAGCTATAGTAAAATAACTAGTATATACCTATTTATTGCGTTTAGATGTATTGTTGGATTGTTGCTGTTGAGTGAGTCATGTTATTAAGATACCAAACAAATCTAAGATATTAAGATAAATATTAAACTATATATTTAATATTAATTTAACGATGTATTCTACTGTGGTGTCCGAGCCAACTTTGATTTTAACAAATGTTTATGTAATAATTGCGCTTGAAAATTAAATCACTGTATTTATGCTAATTATAACATATTCAATTAATTCTGCGGTTCATTTCTTTTTCACTTCATCCTTCAAATGACGAAGCACACACGAAGCCGACGGATCACAATACAAGAGCGTCGCATAATGATGAGAATGTGAGAAACAGAATCACAAACTGTTGCAACCAAGAAATACATTGCTTGTTGCCTTCAATGTAGTCTCCAAACTGTTTATTCCATTTTTAAGCACTTTGAAGTTACAGGCAAGCTAGAAGCTTCTCATGCCGATAATAGTGTCAGAAAATTTGACTAAGCTGAGATTTTCGCGTTGTTAAATATCGCCAGAGCCATAGATTCGAAACTCGACGAATCATAGCTGAAAAATACTAAGCCCTTCGTGGAATTTCCATGTCTCTAACAACGGTATCTCGTCTCCTGGCCAAATTCAGTTTAAGCTTCTATGTTGCTAAGATAAAGCCAAAACTTACCGAAAAGCATAAATTGGAAAGTTTGAACTTTGCTCGAATGAACCTGAAACAACCAATTGAATATTGGAGAACTTTTTAGTATACCGATGAGTATCGCTCAAAATGCTATGCAAATCGAGCGAGTAGAGTGCTCAGAACACCTAAAGACGAGTGGAATCCGAAGTATTTTCTCGAAGTGTAAAATATGGACTGTTTTCGTGCATGATCTATAGTACGATTAGCTATAGATATAAGGGTCCATTATGGTTTATGCCGTGCGGTACGACCATGAATTCAATTGTCAATTCTTAAGTTCTCAGACAAGTTACACTTCCATCACTTAATAGCATAACTTGAAGTTGCAACAAGATAACGCCCCGACACATTTTAGTAAGTATATGAAAAACTTTTATACTGCTAACAACATTGAGCTCTATCGCTTTCCAGTAATGAGTCCAGACTTAAATCCACTTTTTCACTGCTGGAATCCACTGAAGTCAAACATTTCCCCTGAAGAATGTACCACATATGACTTATTAAATGAAGAAGTAAAGAGGGCGTTGGAGTAAATCTCGTTAGATATCATCAATCATTTGATTGACTCTATGCCCAAAAGGTTAGAAGAAGTAATAAAATAGAAAGGAGACGCTACTAAACATTGAGTTAATATATAGTTAAAATTAATACAAAAAATAGTTTTGAAATAGTTAGTATTTTTTGAAATCAAAGTTGGCTTGGCGACCACAGTAATTTTAATCAAAATTTTGAAAACACTAATTTCACGATGTATAATAAAAACAATCCAACAATACATCTAAACGCAATATATAAATATATACTAGTTATTTTACCATATCCAAGTAAAAATAATATATATTTTAATAATTCTTGTGGTTAGTAAATTTCCAGTTAATTAAAATGGTTTTCATCTTTTTTCCAATCTAAGTGATTCTGCTAATAATATGTATTACATGCTCTTATCTTAGAAGTACTACATAACCTTGATTGTAAGGGAGGTGCTTACTTGCTTTTAGGGAGTTACTGATTTCAACTCCCTTAAAGCAAAAATGTATCCAAAATGTATCTTTGGAAAATGTCGAATTTGTCACTTGCTTATAAGGGAGTTTTGCATGATGGAACTCCCTTATAAGTGAGTTGACCTACACCCTTATAAGCGAAATAGCACCTCCCTTACAAGCAAGGTAATGTAGTAAATACATAATAGTATATAATAGTTGTTCCATAAATTTTGAAGAATCACTTAGATTGGAAACAAAGATGAAAACCATTTTAATTAACTGGAAAATTATCAACCAGAAGTATTATTAAAATATATATTATTTTTACTTGGCTATAGTAAAATAACTAGTATATATTTATTACGTTTTGATGTATTGTTGCTGTTGAGCGAGTCATCATGTTATTACTTAGAGACATCAATTATTTAACTGTCAATTTGTTAACAATGATGACTCTAACTCAACGACGTTTAAGTCTCGGCTTTTGTGTTGTGCACTAAAAATAAGTAATATGAAATTATACAACTGTATTGAAGTATGCTATTGTGAATGAAAGCTATAGCAGATTTTAGCTCTTGCTACTACTTTACTGGCGTTATCACTCGTCATTGCCGAATAATAATTCAAATTTAAACGAATAATATTTTCATTCATTTATTATCGATAAGCATAGTCGTAGTTTTAATTGAACCATTAAGTCGTTATCTTATTCTTCTCAGCATACTCGTGCATATTCGCACCTTGGCAAATTAATTATATAATTCGATAACTTAAACAAACAAAATAAATTTATATTAAATATCTATATATTAAATGTTTAACTTTCACTCCACAATGTTAAACAGATAAAATAAACATAAAAAGAATACTGACAATGAGTCAATAGCATCTGTACAATCATCATAACGTACTAATAATTACTAATAAGTGCTAATAAGTAATCCACAATAACTATTGATACAATATGCTTTTACACCTATAATTTCGAATATTTGTTAATCTGTTGTATAATTAATACAATTAAGTTTAATTTACTAATATACTGGATATATAGGTGTTATAGTATTCTTTAAGTCATGGATTATCTTGACGTTAATGAAATACATAATATATTCTCCAATATTAAGTGTTTGCTAACATATCCAAGAACGTGTTGTTGCTGAACAATGGTTAGCTGCCGATATCATATATTAGCATACTGTTGCTGTAACTTCATTTTTAGGTCTTCTCATATTCATATTTATGATGATATTTTCAGAGAAACTGTCAACTATGACATAATTTGTTATTAAAGATATTTAATATTTCCCCATAATGATAAAAGGAATGCCAATTCTTTACACATTATAATCATTTTTACAAATTATTTCTGTAGAGAATTAATAATAGATATTAAATTGTTATAATACCACTAAATCACTTATACATATTATCACCATTTATGTAACTATTATAATCTATTAAACTTTAAACAAATAAGTAACAATTAAACTATTTGCTATCATAGATTTATCACGTAATATAATATTTTCCATTGTTTCGTTAATTATTTTAACTCGGAAAAATAATTAAGTGTCTTAATTTTCTTTAAGGGTATCAAATTTTACAAAAATAGAGTTTGTAATTATTATTCGAATAGCCAAATGGATGGTTTAATATTTAATATAAACATATATTGGAGTAATTTTAATCATATTTTCTTGCATTGTTAATAGTATAGAGACTGACATTGATATAGTGTACGGTAACTATGTTGCATTAATCTTCTTATTATGTTTTTAAGAAATTTGTTATATATTAAATAATACGCTCGAAACTGTTTTGAATCAAATAATTACTCCTAACATACAAATGAAGCGCTATGATCGAATAATTTATTTTATGACAGAGGGTTTTAGTCTATTTATTGCACTAAATGCAATATTTTGTTCAATTATGTTTATAATTTGTAATAATATGTTAACTATTTTAACTAACTTGAACTATGATTAAGGATAATAAATTTTTTCTTCAACAGTATATTCGGTTGATCAGATATAATATATTAAATATATAAGTGTTGAAGCTATAATAAAATAACTTTCAATCTATACAATATGTATTCAAAGAGTTGTACAAAGTAAAGATATAACAATATCAACACATATTTGTTAATTTGTAGTGGCTGTTGGCGTACTTCTTACGAATTATTTCACTAAATTAATCAAACCTATTTAATAATACATAGCAATAAGTATCGCAATTGATATTTGTAGTATCTGCCCATATATACTATTTATATTGCGTTTTACAAAACTTAGAAAGAATAATGAAGGGGAATAATTTTTGTCTGTCGTTAAAGATAATTAATCCACGCACTCTGTTTATGTTAAAAGTGTTACTAAAGATTAAATCAGTGACAATGCTGAAAATGTTATAACTAATCCGTTAATTCCCAGTTAGTAAGAATTAAAGAAGCAATTTTCCGAAATAATGTTAAGTCTTAATGAAGAAGAACTAGTATCCAGCAGCGCAAATTTATCTAGTAAATAACTTAACAAATCCGATCCCATTGAATCGTCTGTATAAAGCAGTGATTTAGAGGATGATCTATTGAAATAGAGATTAACAGCTAATAAAAAAGCAAAACCTAAAAAGCCAACAAAATTAATAGAAAAAGGTCGAATATAAATTGAGAACAATGATTCTATTTAGAAAATTGAAACAGTTGGATATGAACAAAGCGTGGGTGATTTCTTTAAAAAGTGATAGAATTTATATAAGAATATATTATTTTATCACTCCAAATTCTAAAATGCAGCCAGAGAAAACTCTACAGTAATATTTCGAAGAATTTAGGAAATAGAAGCAGAATTCTTTGCGAAAAATTAAGTAAAATCCAACACCAAAAAATCGTTCTGCTGAATAGAAGCAAGTTCTTCGTGAAAAGTTCTTATCATTGCTTCATTCGCATGCTGGAGTGCCCTATTGTAGGCGAAATCACCCATCTGATTCAGATTTGTTCAATTATTCGTACGAGCTCGATTGTTGTGCGCTCGTTCGTCAGGCGCTTAAGCAAATGGAGGACGAGCTCGATATAAAGCTCGGGCTGTGGAACCAGGCCTATTTCTTCGATGTGCTCCCACTTAAGTACGAATGTCACACGTAAATTGTTCCTGGTGACCTCATCCTCTACATTGGAAAGTACCCGGGCGAGAAGCAGCAGAAACACAACGTAGTTCACGTTGAAGTGTACGAGGGAACAGAAAATAAACCTGAGAGGTGCTTCGGATCCCGCTGGAATGACGGGGTAGTTCAGTACTTTGACAGTTACCAGTTCAAAGCAAGCACCTGGACTCTTGAGAAGATCTGGTTCTGCTCAATTGACACATGGCTCGATGGAGTATGCACAAGCTGCTGCGAGGAGCACCCCTGGGAAATAGAAGAGGGAAAAGGAATTGGGAAGAAGAGCATATTCTACGACGCCAGCGATTATACAGCGGAATGAATTATATATTATAATATTTTAGGCTAATACAGATAATTAATCGCTTTATTAGTTTACAAACTTAAGGGAGTGATTAAGAAATATGAACATAACATTCATAAATCTAAATTATAGATAACATTGATGTATCTATTATAATAAGGTAGTATAAATAATTATTTTTCCAATTGAATAACTCTTTTATACCTATATATTGTATTATATTATTTAAATCATATAATTTTGTAAATCGTATAAAAATTATAACTTTAACTATTTGAACAAATATTAATCTAATAAACTCAATTGAATTATATTTACTTACAAAATCTAACAACTATCTAACACTTATCCAAATCTTCATGTGTTATATTAATATCTTGTTTTTAACTTATACAATATTTCACTATTTGTGTTCCACTTCACTAACACAACCATGTCAACAGAGAATATTAAAGTAATAGTAAGATGTAGACCACTTAATAAACGTGAAATAAGTTTTAATGCTTAAAATATCATCACAATAAATAGTAACGCAGGTTAAGTTATTGTTAACTCTCCTGATAAAACAAAAACTTAAAATGATACTCCAGAAGAACATTTTTAGTAAATTTTTACTTTTGACAAAGTTTTTGGAACATAATCCATGAATATAGACTTATTTAATTAATCGTTTAAGTCTGTCGTTTAAGCAGTAACCCAAGGTTACAATGCATGCATATTTACATATGGTCAAACTGGGTGTGGGAAAACTTTTACAATGACTGGGGAATAATCTAATGTAGGATATATTGTTAATTCTTTCGATTGTATTTTTGATTATATTTCAACGCTACCTAATTCCGTTCAAATTGTCTTGAAGGCCAGCTACATAGAAATACATAATGAAAAGATAAAAGATCTTGTAACAAACTTAAATGACTTGTCAGTTAATGAAAGTAAAGAGCTAGGAATTTATGTCGGGAATTTATCTGAACATTTGTGCTATACAAAAACTGATTTATAAATAGTGAGGTAAGATGGCTATAAAACAGAAATTTAGCTACAACACGCATGAGCGTTAATAGCTCCAGATCTCATAGCATTATCATTAAACTCGAATAAATAGAAACTGTTAATGGTGAAAAGTCCATTCTTACTGGATAATTAAAAATGTTTGATTTAGCTGGTTCTGAAAAATTATCCTTGTGTGGAGTATCTGGATAACGTTTGAAAGAAACGATCGCGATTAATCAAAGCATTTTAAATTTAAACCTTGTTGTCAAAAAGCTTGTTGATAAAGTTTCCCATGTACCTTATAGAGATTCAACGTTAACAAGGATGCTATAAGATTCTTTAAATGGAAATTCTAAAACCATGATGGTCGCCAATATTAATCCCGCTAGTGATAACTACGAAGATACCCTATCGACTTTAAGTTTTGCCTCATAAGTTAATAAAATAAAGAATTAACCAAGAATAAATTTGAATCATAAGAATGCACAAATATAAGAAATTCGCAAACGCATCCAAGATTTAGAAATATAAGCATAAAAGTGAGACAATGATCATAATAATTATTTAGTATTTAGATTGAATAAAATGAACAAATTAAATATGAACAATCAGACTGAATACAGCATATAAAATTATCTTAATACTTACTTAAGCTTATCGCTGTAGGTATTTATATAGTCAAAATTACTAAACAAAGATAACACTCACTTTGATAGCTAATTTTTCAATTATTATATCATTTATATATTTTTACTTTATTATTTCAACAACTGTTTGCATTAAGTTATGAGATTTATAGTTACCTGTTTAGATTAAACGACTTATGATTTCAATTTTTCAATTTGCAATATATCAATATTTTTGAATTCTTCACTTAACGTACACGTTGAAAGATCCATTCTTGATAGCAAAAGAGATATTTGATGTTGACGTTAATCTGTTAGCATTGTGTCACTATCATGTTAAGTGCAATTACTTATACTTGGTTCAGTAATTAATTTTTATGTAGGTATAAGTTTTGGGGATATAATTGGAAGCGCAATTATTTATGAATATTCTCTATGTAATTATTTAGCGTGTATATTAGATAGGACGCTTAAACATTTCTTTTGCATTAAATAGAGGTGGAAAATGTTCTTATTGCTCTCTTATATTACTAATAAGGCATTTATTGTGTAATTGAATAAATTAATTCTCATATTTATGATTTGAGTTGTATCATATTTCGAATTATTTAAATTAAATAAATACGAAATAATTAATAAATTATAATAAATTCAGCTTGCAAAATTAAAAATATATTTAAATTATCGTATTATTGGAATTAATTAAATAAATCATGAATTAAACAAACAATTAAGTTAAGTTAAGTTCACCCTTCGATTGTGATAACTTTGCACAAATCCACCGATTCGAAAGTCAGCGTCATGATGATTCTGTACTTTCCGATGCACATGAGTTCAAGTGCGAAGTCCTGCTCCAATATTTTATTCACTGTTCCATGCAAGAAGCAGTTCTCGCACTTTATCTAGCACTCGCACCTTGCCGAGCTCAGCGTTGACTTCATAACCTCGTCCGGCCTGATAACAATTTTATTTTGACCCACGTTATTTACATTCACCCCGAAATCTGCGAACACGTCGTTGTAGAACTGCTTCTGAGCGAAATTGTTTCCAAAATTCAGCTCAATTTGCTCGTTATTTTGAACGAAAACGAGGTGCTCGGTCGAGTATCCCAGTTTCTTCAGGACCAGTTTTTAGTTTTATGTACCTACCGTTTGAGAGTGAACGACCATAAAAGAACCGTTGGTGAGCGTTCTGTACTGCTCACAGCTCGTTTTTTATATGTGCTTTTAGTAATTTTGCAGTTGCACTTTGAACACCTGGTCTAGCATAACGTAGGTTAGCTCTGCGTCCGTGAGATCAGTTGGGACTACTAACATTAAAGTGTTCTCAGTAACTGGGATCTCGAACTCTAAGAGAGTGTAGGCGGATTCGAAGTAGTCTTTCTGCTTCAATTGTAGTTTGCGCCTGGTGAACTCACGCTGTCCCTTAATGAACACGTACTAATTCTCGCGCGTGTTGATGGTGAAGCTGGTTGAGTTCGTGAACTGCGTTTTGAACTCGAACTGAAGATAATTCTTCTAAACACTATTTGGAGCCTCATAGCCGTACGTTTCCTCGAACTAGTTGCTGTTAATCGTTTACACGTTCATCAGCTTCAAGTAACAGAACTTGTTGTACAGAATGAACTCGAATTTGTTCACCTGCGCCCGGAAACTGAACGTCTTTGAGCCAATCTCAACGTGAGAGAGCTCGAACAGCTCGCAAATAATGTTGTCAATTTGAATGAACTGGACCGTTACGATTAATGAATTTCGCGCGGGCTCGCAATACTGCGAAATGATCTGCGCTTGCAAATTCTTGTTAAAATAGAGATTACGCACCTCGAACAAATGAGCTTGCAATGTTAATGGCAGAGCTAATTGCAACACAACTGGCTCGTGCACAAAAATCTTCTAAAATCGCTTGTTCTTTTCATTAATCAGCTGGAACTCAAAATTATTCAGCTTATTACTGAGCCTGTCCTGTATTTAAGACTGCAACTTGCAGTTAAAAGCTGTGAACTCGGCTTTCACGTTCTGATACTCATTTAGTATGTTTTAATTCATTGTTAGTGTAACTTTCGTGTTGGTAAACTCAATTTGATGCTCGTCGTGCATTTAAACTGGCACAAACAATCCATTTTTAGAAAGAGCGGTTTTCTAACTTTATCCCTTAATATCAGGCTGAGTTAAAGGATTTAGTTGAGCTAAATGAAACCCTCGTTTTTAAACTTGCTTATGCACAAATTAGTTCAGCAAATATGCGTTTTGCAGTTAAAAGTACGCTACAGAGCTGAAATCTCGAACAAGCCACTTACAAAAATCAAGAGGAGTATATAAATTATTACATATTTGTATTACCATAAGTTCGAATACTTAAGTATCGTGAGGACAAAATAATTTTGGATTGAAAACAGAAAGGGAAAATGCTTATTTAAATCCCCAAAGAAGCATCATTTTACTCAACTTTAGATGCTTTTCAAATAACGTTGAAAATTTTATTAATTATCTAGAACGCATAAACTACATTGGAAGCATCTATACTGTTTGATAAAATATTCTAGAAACAGCAGTAAACTCTGATATTTGGCGCATTCCATCTAATTCATTCAAAAGATAAATTAATATATCAGCTGCAATATTACCGAGGCCTGCACACGTGAGGATACGAGTTTGCTTGGCCAATTACATCATTGTAGTAACTTAAGTTTATGCATTTGTTTATTCATTTAATAACTTCGTTATAAAAAATGAATATAATTGTGTCATATATAATAAAACAGCGTCTTATTTACCTATCAAATATTGTGCTTATTTCATAAATTATTCTGCTTCTTTAACAAAAGACATTTTCAAAAATGTTATACCAATTGACATTAATTATCGAGCATGAACAATTTTTAGTTACAAGAGTTTTTGTTAGGGATATTAAATATATTTATCTTTGGATTTACAAAGTAAGTTTTCATGTTCAGGACTAATATAATAACTGTATTTATCAGCTTCGTCCATTGTTTAAATTATTTAGTCACAAACTCGTTTAAGCTATATTTTCCCTGCTAAATCAGGTTTTAAAACATTTTCTATCATTGAATATCGATTGATCGGATATAAATAATCTGTAAATTATGGACGAATATTCTTCGATTGTAGATAATCTGTATTTAACGCAAATTGTTTAGGGAAAAATTAGGATCTGTATTAAGCTGTTGTATCCAAAAATTTATCTAATATTCGTCGTGTAACAGCACTAACAGCAGCACCAAGACTTGTAACGATAGATTTTTATGTAAGAAAATCAACAATTTGTGGGTCATTAATTTTATATTCATTGAAATCATTGTTTATTAATACAATTCTAAAATCTTTCTCTAATTCAGTTAATAATCCATCAGACAAACATTCTTCATGTGATAACATAATCGAGTCTGTAAAATATTAAGTTAATTGCGTTAATTATTCAACATGAATTTCATCAGCATCAAAGTTTTAAATTGCAAAATATCCATCGCAACTCATAGCGGTCGGTAAAAGCAATTGATTAGCAATTAATTCTTCGAATGTAATTCCTTCTGATGTAGAAGTACACAATTATGATTTTTATAAATGATTACTCAATTGCCTAGAATCCTTATCCATTTTTAGTTTAAGAAAATCAACAAATGTATCTTAATATTAACTTTCAACTGATTAAAACACGGATATCTCTGAAATTCTTGAATCAAATTCTTTGTTTAGAGTTGCTGATTGTTATGGTGTTAATTACATTGAACATATAGGTTGAGTGCGAACATATATATAATCTTCTTTAGGTTATAGTTTTCCAATTTATTTGCGCATATTTTATTCCTAAATGTAATTCTTTAATTATTATGGACTTGTAGGGAAGTATTCTAAAGTTATTTACTTTTGGTTGATTTAAATTTTAGTTTAATATGTATTTAAATATTATAGTGCTTTATAAAACGTTGAAAGTTTTGATTGATACACAGGAAATACACCTATTCTAAATTTTGTATATTGTTAATGTGATAACAATTTATTACTTATTAACTCATTTTAAAGCAATTGATTCATTTGAAGCGGCGTGATTTTGTATGTTGTAAAACTAATATCTATGATATATTAAAGAAACACTCCAAGTATTGCAAAATGACTTATGTGAATGTAAGATTTGGAAAAGTATCTCATTATTTATTGGTAGATTATAAAGGCAAAGTTGAGTAAATTTCCAAGTTAATTAAGATTCTAATTCCTAAATATGCAGAAGCTGTTCCAATACTCTAGTTAGGTAAAATGACAGTTGATGAAAAAGATTAGATAGAATTACTCAATTTGACACCAGATTCCGCGTTAGATGTAACTTTTAGAATTCAGACTGGTCTGGATCCGGAATCAAAGCTTCCTATATATGAATTTGTCAAAGAGTGATATTTATTCCATACAAATGTATTGTTACTGTAATTGCAATCAGTGTTATTAGAACAATTAACATATATTTATCCACATAGATACATATTAATACATTTTCACTTCAATGAGTAAGGTTTTGTTGCCGAGTTTAGATTTATCTGGTAAGTAAATGCAGAATTGTTTGGTTTTCGAGTAGTACCGCAGAATTGAGTCCATTAATTTGAAGAATAATCAACTTAAGTCCCTTAACGGGATGCAGCATTTATCCGATGTCACTTCTCTTGATGTGTCCAACAACAAGCTCCTTTCACTGTTTGGAATTACGGATATTAAATCCCTCAAATCTCTTTACTGCTTCAACAACAATCTGGAGCAGTTCAGCGAGTTCCAGAACTTTACTTCACTGAAAATCCTCGTTTGCTCCATGAACAAATTCAAATAGTTTTCAAACATGAGGAGTTTGTCAAGTTTGACCGTGCTCAACGCCTCTTTCTGCTTCATAAACTCGTTATAAGGGGTGTAGGAGCTATTCAACCTGGAGGAGCTATATGTGCACTCGAACTAAATAAGCGATTTGTAGGAAATAATGTGTCTGAAGGATCTCAAACTTCTAAAAATAATATATTTTAAGCACACTGACGACCAGAACCCAATATGCGATATAGTTGAGTACAGGAAAAAAGTAATTCAAATGATTCCTAAAAATGTTAAGATTCTGGACAGATGGACGTACGAACTCACAATCAGCGATGAAGAACGAGCCGAAGCGCTTAGAATGTGAATATACTTATATGAAATAGAGAATAAATACAAAACTTATATATATTTATAGAATCAATATGAATCAATCAACATAAGGATGGCCATATTCGTCAAACTTGACGTTTCCTTCTCCCCAATCTCCGTCTCCAGGATCATACCTTTCACCTTAATAATAATTATTATAATTATTACTATATTAATCGCGTATATTCGTTAGAGCTTCAAAATAACCTTAACCATGTATACCATATCTGTATGGATCAGATAACTCATCTTTATACTCTTCTTAGAAACTATCATAGTAAATATATTCTTGGTCATAATAATCATTGTCATAATAATTATTTACATTTGAATCGGAATAATAATTATCAGAATCTTAATAAATATCAGAATTGTAATAACCATATGCGTTCTCAGTATCTTCGAGAAGCAATTAAGAGTCTTCGATTTAGTCTTCATATTAATATTTAACTTATTCTTTGCAAATATCAAGTGAATCTTTGTTGCTTATACCATAGTGGGTGAAAGTATATTGTGGATTGAGTCGTAAATCATTGAATAAAAGAGAATATTTAGGATTGTCTTGTAAAACATCAATTTGTTCTCTTAATACCTCGATTTTATCTGATTGTCTCACAGCATATTTAGTATACTTATTATTGTAATATACTCTAATTGTAATCATTCTGAGGATTGGATATATTTATATTCTTATAATCGTCTATATTATTAAAATATAGTATAAATTTATAATTTTAAGAATTTCCACTTTATCTTTCTATAATTTTCTATAAATCCTTTTTTCTTACAATCTCTAGGTAGTTAATAACAAAATAGTTAATAATTAGATAATATATAATCAGTATTAAAATAACGGCTTATTTAAACCTAAAAACTCGATTTATGTATGCGAGAGCCATGACTCCGGACATAAAATTGATGTGTGAGTAATTTAGTTTATTTTCATAAATAATATTAGTTGGAGTCTTTATACTATCGAGAGCCAATATTTCGCGTTTGAAAATTTGTGTCATCTCGAGGAAGTGAGATATATATATATATTCTTAGTGATTATTTCATTCTGGTTTCAAGCCGACTTTGAGCATTTTGATGATATTTTGGAACGGTTTGTCGCACACGAGGCATTTCTGGTTTCTTCGGCTTTGGTTGATCATTTTGTGTTCGCAATTTTCGCAGTAGAAATGTCCGCATGGGAGCATTCTGGAGATTAGTTTGCTCAAGCAGAGTGGGCAGAACATCTCTTTTCTCAGTAATAATATTTCATTTGTAACTAGTTCTGGGTTGCTCAGTTGCTCCAGTTATTTTATGTATTGGTTGTATTCGAGTTCCTTCTCCTTTAGTTTGTTATTTTCCTCTCTGAGTTTGTTTTCAGTTCTCTTAATCAGTTCTGTTAGAGTGAATTCTGCTTACTGTAGAATTGAAAACTGGGGTGAGTATTTTATTTCGTGAACCTGTTTATTCATGTTGATCACGTTGAGTGAGTTTTCGAGATTTTAGGCGCATTAATTTATTTGCTATTATAAATTGGTTATGTTAGAAAGTAATTAATCAACGTTGAGCATTTACACGTGCTTGGAGAAATCAGCTGCGTTCTTATAAGGGGGGTTCAGGCGATTCGTGTTAAAATCAGTTTCAACGAGCTGTGCGAATAAATTAGTTTAAATTTGAGATAAGGGAAGTGTGGGAGCTGTTGGAGGGGCTTCGATGGACATCAAATCAACCAAGAGGTCGCAGGCTGCGTTTTCGTCTTGGGAATCAATAGCGGCTTGCAAACGCGTGACGAAGGACTCGAAGCTATTCAGCGGCTCAATGAAGTACTTATTCGAGAAATCGATCAAATCCTGAATGTTCTCGGATTTGATCTTTTAATCAAGCTGAACTAACTCGTCACTAAGTAATACCTGCTTTAAAGACTTCTCCTCAATGTAAATTTTTTACAAACGCTGAATCTGAGATATCTTCTCCTGCAAGTTCGTTTACGGGTGAATTGAAACAGACTCCTTGTTCAACTCGAACTACACGTTCAAGGCTGACTAAATCGCACTCGGAATAACTAAACTAGAAGGCTCGGTGTTTTTATGACCCAGTTAATTCACCTTTTCGGTTAAGAACTCCAAATATTTTGCATTGTCCTTCTGCTGATTTTACTTTAAGACCTAAGTCTGCTTGACTATATTTCTGTGTTCATCCTTCAATTTATTTAGCTCTTTGATCTTCTCCTGACATATTTATTCAAGGGGCGTCTTTAAAGCTTTCGCTTGCTGCTCTCGCGCTTGCCAATTACTTCGGTAAAGCTCATAAAGCCCCTTTTTAACCTCAAGACCCATTTACTCGATATTTATATCAAAATCTACACCTTGCTGAATCGTTATTCCGTTTGTTAAAAAGCGTTGCTTTATTTTTTGTGGTCTGTTGTCTTCTGATGTTTCTTCAAGTTCGTCCTGAATCGATTTCAACCGCTTTTACAACTATTTCGCTGTTTCTACTAATTCTTTGATATCTAAATTTACAATTTTCTCACTGATATTTTCTGGATTTGGTAATTGTTATTAAAGAGACATCGCTAAAAGTTTGTTTAACAGTATGGTAGCGTAAAAATATTGTGTAAACTTTGTTGCTTCGTCTTCGGCCGTGCCTAAATGAGACAAGAAACTATTTTGAATTTCATTAAATTTTTATTTCCCAGCTTCTTATAGTGTTTTAAGTTGCTGAACATCTTATTAAAACTGTTTAATATCAGTATTATATACTATTGTTGGATTGGTATATTCATAAGGGCATTAGGCGTCAGCACCAAGTTTTTACATTATTGGAAGTGGACTTTAATCTTGTTTCATAAAACATTTTATATGTAATATTATGATTTGTTGTCTTTTAATTAAATCTAAATATATTAACTATTAAGCTACTAATGACACGCAAAATGATATCGGAATATCTTAAAAAATTATTTGCAACTGATTTCGAAGACTAACAGCTCGCGCGAGAGCTTCCTATGCGTTTGAATGAAAACTTAACTAGTTCTGCATGGGTCCTTATTTTAATCGTTTTAACAGTTTCCTACAAGATATTATAGTTAAATTGATAGTAACAGAGAATTTAGCTTAGATTGATATTTTTTCTTGCTTATGAGGGATTTTCGAATTTGAGTACTAATTATTTGATATTATTTGTATTTAGGCAGAAATAAAGGCAGCAATAAATGAGCGAGTTTAAGTTTTAAAAAATCCCCTTATAAACAAATTACTAAAAATTGAAACTTCTCACATCCAGAACCACTCGAAAATGACGCTTGCGATGATGTCCGAACTCACTCCGGTCTATTCGGCCACGTAAAAGACAGCGAAGAAGTACGGTTCATCGTTGATCACAATGGTCGCAAATAGGTCAAGAATTTATCGCTTTACGTTGCTTTAAAGAGTTAATTTCATCTTTTGCTTCATTTCATTGAGGAGGTCGGGCATAACGGGCAGCATCTGCGCGAATTTTGAACCGAACACGCTCATCTTCTCATCTAGCTGGGCCTGCTGCGGATACACACCAGTTTGACGCGAGTTGCACTGCTCGTACATCGGCGTCATCACGGAGCCCTCGGTGAGCGTGATGTACTTTTGCGTTTACTGGATCAATTCTAATGGGAAGGGACTCACCTTCTTCAAATCGGCGATTGTATATTACTTGAGCATCGCAATCTTCTTCAAAAACTTCTGCTAGTGAGAAGCAACCTACTTGGAGGTCCTGCTACCCATTTTCTACGAAATCTTAATCGCGTTGTTCTTCCCGTATAGCATAAACGCCTCTAGAAATTGATGATGGTCTACATCAGTCCAACGCTCTGCAACCTGCTTGTTCACAATAGTTCTATCTTCAATTTGTTGTTTATTGTGATTATGTGCTGGTTAAATTTATTATGGCTAATTGTAAGACTGCATTGAATTCTACAATTTTTTAAGTATTTAATCCATTCGCATATGAGCTTCTTGATGATCACGTTCTAACATTTCAATTCTGGCTTACATTTAAAGTGTTAGATTTAGCAAAATTATTTTATTTTTAATGTTTTATATTTATCTAAAATTTCCACTTTGTTTAATGAGATTACACATATATTTGAGGCATTACAAAAACATTGATGTACTATAGCGAGGCTGGAATTATATTTCTATAAAATTTATGTAAGATGATTTAAAGTCATAGCTTGTAGAATGTGCAACACTACCCTATGATTTAGCAGACAGAAGAAATCCTCGAAGATTTTTTGATCCGAAAACGGCTTATGTATACGATTAAAAACAGGCGATGCTTGTTACGCCCGCGTTTCGTGTTGAGTATTTTGATTAGTTAATTCAATTTAACTAGCATATTATAATTGATTTGCAGAATCCGAACGAGGATTTGGTGATTAACATGACCACTCACTTTTTGCATTCGCAGAAGTAATTACCTAAGCATGCGCAGTCATTCGCGAAATCAGCAACGGTTTTTACGAGATAAGTACTTCTGGGTTGTGTGAGCGCGCCCGGTTTGCAGGGCTGGGTGGAGCACTTCGGCGAGACGCATTTTTCTCAGTTTCAGATGTGCTTTGCCTGGGACGGACCCGGATTCCGCGATTTGTACAGAACAGATTTCGAGAATTTCACTGATCTATCCAGCGCCGACTAACTCCTTCTCATTCAAAATGACATTCAAATGCAGAACAAAGCCGTACTCGCAAACATGTAAACGGTTGAGCCAAGTGACATTCAAGAGCTCACCCCGTTCACTGGGCAAACAAAGCAGTCCAAGAGCAATTTACGCTCGAGCATTTACGCCATTGAGTAAAATAATGTCTCAGAAACGCCCACGAACCTTCAAATCCGGGCGAAAGTTCCGCCTGTGCAGCGCGTTCAGGACCTTCTTTCCAGGCCAAAAGTCGTTAAAATCGCACATAACTCGCTCAAACTAAAAATAAACTAGTTTTACTCGGCCGAGTAAACGGTGTTTATCGAAAAATACATGCAAAGGGTGCGAAAAATAGCTCAAAACGTCAATGTGGTTAAGGAAAAAGGGCTATTTGACGGTAAAAAGGTGGTTTACATCTTCGTTCACGGGTACAAGGGCTCGTCAAACGATTTAAGATACCTTAAAGACCAAATTCAATCAAGGGGATAAACAGAAGCAATTTACATTATGTGCGCGGCATTCTACGGACAAAACACCTCTATTTTGCAACTAGCTAAAAACTTACAAGTTGAGATCAAAAGAAAAATAACAGAAGAACTAGGTGGGTTGTCTTGGGAACAAACAATTGAACAAATACAAGAAATAAACTTCATCGGATTCAGCCTGGGGTGCCTTGTGATCGAAGGATGGCTGGCGGCAGAATTCACGCAAATAGTTGATGACCAAAGTACAGACTTCTGTGAAAAATTTGCACAACTGCCCAGATAATAACATAAATAGGCATCTAAATTGCAATTATATTAAAAACCAAAATCACTCCTGTTCAAACTTAACGCACTTATTCAAGTCAATGGACCCTTGCTCGGATCGTAAGGGTCGAATGGACTGGTTGCAATGGGCTCTCACGTATTAAGTAAGCATGAAGGTAATGAATGCATAAACGATCTTGAAAATTAACCAATCTCGTTCAATTAAAAGTCCGATTTGTTTTTTGAGCAAGAGTTTATGTTGAGTGGATTATTTTAACAAATAAAAGTGTTAGATTTACTCGCATTTTCAGTTAATTTCAATGTATTTAATAAGCACTATATCTTAGGAACAAAAGGAGATGGGTATGTTAATTTTGAATCTTCTTTAGGACTGCGTGAAAGTTTATTATGTATTAAGCATGATGACAAATAAAATAGAATTCTTCTTGTTCCAGGAGAGGATAGATTAAAAACATTTTCAAGTATTGATCAAACTACAGGTCGTGCAGGTCATATTTGTATTATTTCAGATGTAGAATGTACTGAAATATTAGCTAGTCTTATTTTAACTATTTGAAAATAGTGATATAATTGATAATTAACATTAATTTACTTATTCAATTAAATATTCATAATTCACCCGATTTTTTCCTTCCTTACATTCCTTAATATGCCTAATAACCTTAATAGCGTTGCACCGCTACAACCTACTTTGAAACAACTTTTTAACTGGTTGGTCTTTTCGCTTCTAATACTGATTTAGCATCGACAGCTGGTAGTGTCTGTACTTAACTAATGGACAAATTATCAACTTTCCGAGGTGGTGTTGGAGGTCGTTTCTTTGATAGTGTGCCCTTTTATGCTTACACCTGCGTTTACATTGAGTTCATTATGTCAGGAATTGTTGATTTGACTGGTAAAGTTGCTGACAAACTTGATTTTTGAAGAGTCTTTGTTGGTTAACTTTTAAATAGCATTTATGCTGATCTTTTATTAATAGCTTGCGATTGTGGTTTGTTTTCATCCATCATTTATGAGTAAGAAGGTTCAGGAACGAATATTTAGTCATTGCCTTCATTTTCAATTTGATTAAGTTTCTCTTGGTTAATTTTACTAATTGCTTTTAATAGTACTTCTTCATATTCGTCTATTGTTACATAAATAGACTCTCTGTATGCATCTCGTGTGTTAATGTTCATTTTCTTTAAAATTGATACGGGTCTGGTGCATGCGATGTGCGCGTGTGTTTCAGAGACCATGTGTCCGTCTGGGAGTCTTAGATGTATTTTTGGGATGTCGAAGTCGTATCCGATGCTGGGAACCAGGTCGAAGTCTACTTTTGGTGGTATATTTTTTGTTACTGCGTTTCCGTTGTAGCTCATTGTTTTTCCTCTGAATAGTGCGCTAGTTAAATGTGCATTTAGCGGTTAATTCCGTTCATTGAACGAGGCGAATCTAGCTGGTGGTTATGTCGCCGTGAGCCCGTCTCGCCACCGGACAACCATCTGCCTTTCAACGCCAACCTGTAATTTTACGTTTATTTTAACCGGTGACACCTGTAAAACCTCGCACACGTGCTCTGGAGCGGAATTAGTCGCGTTCAGAAACGTGTTCCTGTGCAGGATCTCAACGTCGTTCATGCGCAGGGGAGCGTTTGGCCCGAATATGTCTTTGAAGTTCCCGTATTTCTCGCGTCTTCTTGCAGCGAATTCCTTCAATTGTTGAACCAAAATCTCACTTGGTTTTGTTCCAGGGCGCTTTAGGGCGATGAATTGAAGTGCTCTTTCGGGCGGCCAGTGGAATCTGTGCACCAAAAACCCGGCGCCGAATACAATCGCGCGAGAATCGCCGTTTTCCGAGTGAATTAGGACCTACACATCGCTCTCCATCGCCTCCTGGATAAACCTGATCATGAGGGAGATGTTCTCGTCCTACTCATCAAAAATTCTAGCGGTCGGATCAAACTGAAAAGACAAATATTTAACATTCATCATCTGAAACCTGTTCGGCACACGATTCGCTACCAAATTTATCACACGACGAATCTAATTCGTGAACAAAAAGTCACCGTCCTCGGCCGCATACCGCGACCCAACGTATATATTTTCAACAATGCGGTTCGCCAAAAACTATGACATTTGTGGAGTGTAATAATCAACAAAACTATACAAAGATAATAATTTATTTTCACATAACATTTCAATGATGTCAACTTTATACAACTCAAGAGAGGGCATTACGTTAATAACATCGTTAAAGTTATGTGATGAGGGAGGAATGCGTGAGAACGTAATAAGATGAATGTAGGCAGAATACTAGTATATAATTAACTCTACTTAACTATAACCTATTTATTAATTCTAAGATCTTCTTATTATATATTAATATTATATTATGCTAATAAAGTATTTTAACTTGGTTAAATGCAGATAATTAATACCTGATGTTTAAACAATTATAAACCTGTTCAAGAATCGTTAAGGACATTTGACACAAGAGATTTTGTTTAACTAATATACGATTTATAATTCGAATTGTTACTTACTATATATTGTTTAATGAAATTTAGATTAGTTCGCGGTAGCGTTATTGTGTGTAACTAAGATTTGTGGATTGTCACGATTTATGAGATGAAGATGGAAATTGAGCCTTAGTACTGATGATAAGGTTACAATTAAGTGAGTCATTATTTATATAGAAAACATAACACCATATATATAACGACAGTAATATTGTTTAATTTAGTGTTTAAACAATATATTATTAACTTTGTGAATTTATGTATAATATTATATTCCAAAATAAATACCACTTTAAATAATTAATTGAATATGTCAAAGCTTATAACTGACAGTGAGTCTATTGCTTCGTCATCTTCATCTATACATAAAGGAAATTACTTTTCGTGGGTTTTAATAGATAATCCGCAACTGTTAATAATGATACTAGCTGTGTCACAAATAATATCATAATTATGCATTTCAATTACAGAATTAATATAACTAGGTCTTATTTACTACTATGTTGGATATAAAGCAATATTAGAATTTATTAAAACATAACTCATTCTCAAATTATTTAAATATGTAATATTTTCACCAATGGCAGGCTCACATAACCATTTATAAGAACGTGTAATGTCAGAACATTGGGAAGCAGCTGATATAATATTTAATCATATAATAATTATAACTTATAGCTTAGGTATAATAGTTTTAATACTTATGCTCAAATTTAGTTCTTAACTATCTTACATAACTAATTTTATATCTGAAGACACTTAATATTTTATAATCATGATTAAATTTATGCCTTTTATACACTCGTTTTAATCTTCTTTAAATATTTTAAATGCTGAAAACAGATAAATAATAGTTTCTAACATATTTTTGGTAAGTTCTATTGTTCACATATTAGTTTTATATATTGTATTGCTGATATATAAATCAACAAATCGACTTATTGATTTAAATACATTCGCAGTTGTGGAATTATCAATAAACAGTTTGCTGGCACTATTTTCATTAATAATTATTTAACCAAATCTCAAAATAAACAATCATATATCATAATTAACGGTTTTCAAACTTTAAGCAACACATATTATGAATTTTAAGTTATCAATTATAAGTAGAATAGTTAATTGGACGTTATATTATATTATTTAAACAATATGGTAACATATTATAGTAATACTGTCGTTCGCTCTAAATATATTAGAGAAAAATACCTAAACATAATAAAGTAATTATATTGCATTGACTTTTGCTGTTTAATACCAACTAATTTGTTATTCTACAGTAAACGCTGCTAATAATTGCTTGCAGTAGATAATGTTGCCTAATATACTAATGAAAAGATATGATCGTGTTCTAAAATTTTTCGATAAAGGTTTCAAAACGTTCATTATAATATCAATTTGTATAAATATCGCTCTTTTCATGGCTTTTAACAAAATAATTACCTCCGTGTATTTTGATGTTCGGTATAAAAGCACTAACTCTATTTATTCTTCAAATAACTTTGAGATACCGGATTTCGCTTCAATAAAATTTATTTCTTTAGAGGCAGTTACAAAGTTAATTGCATAATTTACGCTTTCTGCAGCTGAAGTGTCTTAGACGACATACATTATGGTATATTTAATAATCGTCAAATGTTCCGTATCCATTACTGTGTTTATAATCAACTACTACTGTAACACCCTTGATTTGATTTAGCAAATCATCTCCTCTGAAATAACTATAGACCTCTGCTGCATTTTCCCGTATCTTCTTATGTTGCGTAAGTTCGCAGCTTTTAGGAAGCTGGTCCCAGTTGAAATGGAGCAATAGGATGAGAAGTAACAAGAAACAATGAGTGCACATAGCCACAGCACGAAGCAAACGAAACAGACAGATGTGAAATCTAAAGTACCGAGTGTGTAGGTGAATAACCAATCCAGCAGCAAATTGAGCGGCAGCAACAGTAAGTCGAAAACGGACCAGTTCTTTACCCAGTAAATCACAGTTAAAAAGACTGTTTCTATTCCGAAAGTTAAATAGTAAGACGTGCTGAACAAAATGTCCGAGGTCATCGTCTCCAGCATACCAGACTCCAAGCCAGAGCCCCTGCCCAAGATACAAGCAACCAACCCTTCAGTCGAGTCCCTGGTACATCAGAAGCTGAACCCCATAGAACAAGAGCGCGAGGAACGCCGCAAGAGCCTCCGAATCGAGGCGGAACTCTTATTGAAGCGCTACACGGAAACGGACGTTTCGGACACATTTCAAAAGGAGCACTCGGAACTAATTGACAACTCAGTCGATTTGGACGGAATAACGGAACTGAAAAGAGCTAAGAGGAAGAAGCCGGTGAAGCCCGGGAAGCTTATTACAGCGGAGCAACTTGAACCGCAAATGGAGTACGAGCCGAGCACCAACGACTTCTTCAAAAAGCAGTGAGAAAATAGATTAGCTAAATTATTATGCATGATGTGAAAATCAAATCATGATTGATGA
The DNA here is from genome assembly GCA_963988835.1 of Hexamita inflata. Classification (NCBI taxonomy): domain Eukaryota; phylum Fornicata; order Diplomonadida; family Hexamitidae; genus Hexamita; species Hexamita inflata. The sequence goes on along the minus strand of CAXDID010000902.1, from coordinate 7,770 downwards.
CATGGTGTTATTTATAAATTAAATGCATCAGTGTGGTGCACTAAAAGTAAGTAATATGAAAATACTCAACTGTATTGAAATAGAAAATGAGCTGCGAGCCCAGCACGGCTCTACAGCATTATATAACCCCCGTGTTGGGAAGTACGTTGTTGTGAGTGAAAGCCATAGCAAATTTTAGCTCTTGCTGCTACTTTGCTATACTTGTTGTCTCTCGTTGAAGGCTGGAGCGGTAAATAACTTATAATATATAAACACATAGTATAGCTATCTATATATTTTCCATTCCTTTTAGTTAAATAAAGGTAATGCAGAAATTAAATTAAAATAAGATAATTCTTAATATTGTCATATAATTACTTGAGAATTTAGAAAGAAAATGTATAGAAAAAATGTGATAATATGAATAGCGAATGATACTTATAATAGAAACAGTCTGTATTGCGTTAGTGTATCTTTGCCTTTTTCTGCTGTTTGCGTGTGCTTCTTTTGGCTTTCAAAGTTATTCTGTTTTGGCTTTTTCTCAATTTCGTACAAATAAATAAAGATTTCCCCTTAGTTGTCAGTATGTTTGAATTAACATCCCTACTTGAGAAGCATAGCAGTTACCAACCACTGGGTTTCTCTACTTCGATCTCACAATGTTTTTCACCCCGTAGGACTAAGCATCAACTTCAAAAAGCAGTGAAGTGAGAATATATAAAGGAAATGTGATAATATGAATAGCGAATGATACTTATAATAAAAACACACTTTAATAGGATTATTACCGTGCGTTAAAAGTGTGTGATATGCAAAAATATAACTTTGTTGAAAAAGAAAGTGACCTACGAGCAAAACATGACTCGATAGCACCATATAACCCCCGTGTTGGGAATTGTATTGTTGTGGGTGACGATTACAGCTGGTTTTAGCTCTCGTTGCTATTTAGCTGTACTTACTGTCTCGCATTAAAGGCTGGAGTGGTGAATCACTAACAATACACTCGCGTATAGTATGACAATTTAATGGGCTTCCATTTCTTTTTCATTGCAAAAAGAAAAGCAAACATAAAATTATAGTTAAAGATACATTTAAATCTTAAAGCTGCCGTGTAGTTAACATACTCTTAAGATACAAATAGTTACATTTTTCTCATCTCATTTTCCAAATAGCGTTTTTAGCGTCTTGAATATTATGTGCGCGAGGTTCAAAAAGGCGACGTCTATAGACTGGACCATCTCTTCGATTATTTTCGTAGTAGAGGAAAAGTTCCTGGCGAAACTTTCAATCACGCCAGTGCCCTAGCCCAATATGTCAATATTTGGCAGTAACTTATTCATGTTCTTGGTTTTAAGGCGCAGGAGAACCTACAGCTCGTCTAGTTCATCTGCATTTAGCACCTTCAATCCGTTCACAAGTTACTCTTATAACTATTTTTGTTACATTTTTCTCTGGAAATTCTTCTATATGTCTTCGCTTGATTGTTGTTTCATCACAGAAGTGATAAATGTTATTAAGTCGCGAATTATTAGATTCATCATATCTATGACTTTCATCAAAGCTTCACCTGTTTAAAACACACCTGGATGTGTGTCCGCATCAACATCCAAATTCAATTCAAAGAATGATTGTTGGAGCAGCTCTAAAACAATAGTTGATTGTATTTACCATGAGCTATTTGAAGTCACAATTGCATTTATTTTTGTAAATGCCTTAAGATCATTGACAAAATCCTTGCTATATTGTATTTTTTATCCATTTAAAGAATATCCTAATTCAGGGTTATATTTTTAGTTTCTCATAATTAAATCTAAAGACATTTACCTTACACTAAATCCGCTTCTTTAACTAATAGTTCCAGATATCTATTAGTTTTCTAGATTAATCATAGCACTCATGACTTTGTTCGGCAATTTGCTAACTGTTGATTTAGTTTACTACTAATATTGATTTAGCTATAAACCTGCAGCTTATAATCGAAGCATATTATTATCTGCCAACGAAAACTAACTTAAAAGAACATCAAATTATTAGATTGATATTTAAATTTCGTTATGTATGGTTTCTTAAAAGAATTTTACAAAACGGGAAGTAAATTAGATCCATTTGGGCTTCACAACATTATTTACTGATGCATTTACTAATTATTAACTTATTGGTTAATTATTGGCTTCAGATTAGCTCTTTAATAACTCGTCTATATATTACTTAACTTATGTTGGAGCAATAACAATACTATTTTCGTTTTTAATTTGAACAGATCCTAATTATTGAGTAATTTGAACGCCTCTCTACCAATTTTAAGTGGACTGATACAAAAGTAACTAAATTGATTTAGTAATAGATTGAAGCAAAGTGCATCCAAAATGTATCCTAGCTGATTTTAAATTAAAGTTGAACTTCAATTTATTAATATAACTACAAGTTATATATAATTAACTTACATTAATATCAGCTAATTCGATATCAGAAAAATTCTTTAAATTCATTTCATTTAATATAATGCTAAATTGCAATTTATGAAGGGTTTTATCTATTTTATACAAAATAACAATACTATCGAAATCTAAAACTATTTTTGAAGCAACATCCATCTATATGATATATTTGGGCAATACAATTTGAATATTATCAATATCCTGTGTACTTTAATAACTTATGATAAGATTTTCATTTGCTTAATTGGTACATTAGATAATAGGCATATATTTCTTTTGATTTTATTACATCTATAGTAATTATATTAACATTTAATCGTTTATATCAACTTTATTTTATTATCTATTTTATAGCTACAGAATTACAGATGGAACTACATAATATTCTGTAGGATACCAATTAAAATTGATGGATTAGCATGCTATATTGAATTTTGTGTGTTATTTACTAATATTTTCCTCATTTATACTAGTTCTAGCTTTCTATAGATTAAGAGTTTTAATTTTTTAGCGGAATGTGAAAAGTTCTTTAGTCTACACAATAATATTATTTATATTTTCTTTCCATACACTAAATATAATTGCAAATTATTCAAAAGATTGAGCTGATAACTAAGCACCAATGCTTTACTATATTACTGAAATTTCAACTATATTATTGCTTTATTGTTATCCCATTATGTTGACAAATAAATTTTCTAATTGAATCATTAGAGGTATAGCAAATGAAGGAAATTTCTTAATATTTTATTCATATACTTTTATTTGTTGTATCATAATATTTGGTATGATATAGCCTCTTATATTAGAGCATGTAATTTATGCAAACTATTATTGGTTACTGTATTAAATGAAGTTCAATTTGAAATTAGTAATATCACCAACAAGTGTCGAAAAGTGTTTATCTTAATCATAACGACTTTTTAATGGTGAAGAATGGAAAAATACAGTCAGCCTATCAATGTGTGTGAGAATATTTATTGTTTTTATGGGAATAATAAATTGCTTTAGTTCGTTTTAAAATTCAAGCATTTATTATTCAAATTCATCAACGTTTTAACTCGAATCTGCACTGGTCTCTTATTAATGTTTTCTTATTGTTACCAACTCTTCGATTTAAAATTATTGTAAGCAAAGCATTGTGAACTCAAATATCTCTTATGGGAAATTGATATCTTGACCATAAATATTAACCACAGATTAGATTTCCATATTTTGTTAACATTCTACTCTCAATATTTTCAAATTGTTCTTTTTCATATATTAATTGAAAAATTATTAAATCTTTTACGATTAATATATGTCTTTTCCATCTTGTTAAATTTGACTCCACACGATTTTACCTGCAATTACAATATTAGGTAAAGAAAACTGTATATTATTGTCATTCAAATTCTATTCAGTTGAGAAATTTAATTAAAATGACGATCTACAAATATTAATATACAACTAAACAGAAGTGTCTTATTTTTCAAAAATATCTATCATAATTGATTCATCAAAACTAATTTCTTCTTTGATATCTTCCAGAACTAATGAATTCTAAGTATTATAATGTTATATTGGAATATAAGTTTCGCCAATATATTATTTTACTGATTATGTTATCAAATACACTTAATGTGGTAAAAATTCATTGCCGACAAATTCTATTTATTTAATTAATATTTTAGTTCCAATTTATCTCCAATTTAATAAATTCAAATCGATTTTTGTATTTATATCCAAAATAAGCTTATTGTTTGTTGGTTGTAAAGAATATATATTCTATGCATTTTTAATTTACTTTAGAGTTTCTAAACTCATAAGTTAGGTATCAATTTCGAATTAAGTTAAATCAATTGTTTTTTGAGTTAAAGTATATTCTTAAACTTAATTTATATCAATTTTGAATAACTTTGCAGAGTACTAAGTAATTATATCATAATTAGAATAATGTTGAAATTTAATATCATGTATATCAATACAAACTTTATTTGTTGTACTATCAGATTAATTAATTTTAATTTTAGCTAAAGATCGGTTAATATATTGTAATTAATATTTTTGCTATTTAGTAAGAGTTGTCTTAAAACGTTTTTGTTAATATTTTATTTAACTCAGTAAAAATATAACTTTCTAAACTATAGCAGAATGAAATTAAACTGTTGGATTGGTGATTTGAATATCGTAATTATTTAAGTTATTTGCAAATTATGTACTTTAAACGTTGATTGATAACTTAGCAACCAAATACAGTTAATCTAGCTGTTTGGAGTCAATCATTGACAGGTGTTATTATTTATCAACAACAAATATATTATTGGTGTCTAATTTAAAAATATTTTCATTAATTATATTTTCGCTAATAATGAAAATTATTTAATCTAAATGAAGTTAAAACTAATTATTAATAAAATACTATACTATTTTTTAATTTTGAACAAAATTTCGGAGATCAAATGAAATTTTGTTGATACCAAAGCTAATAACACTATATTCTGAAATAATTCGTAATTATATTAGTTAAGTTGTTACTTTTACTAAAAACTTATTGATTTATTGTGGAATTTACTATATACTTCTATTAGAACGTAATTATTAATAGTGTTAAATTCTTTCTTTTTAGAACGCAATTAGTAGTCGTTTACATTAGACTGTTGCAACCAAAATTTTATTTTGTAAGTATTATATAAAATATATTTACTAAATATCAAAATCAATTATTTTTGATAATATTTGCACGTTAATACTATTTATTTCTTCATTATTATTATAGTGTGCTATAAATGATGGTAATTAATTTGTAACTTCTAATTTTTAATCATATATATTTTATATCAGTTTTTATTCTTTCAGGAAACAATAACACTATAATTAATTCTATCTGTTTTGCATTAAGTTAATCAGGTTTTCGATTTCATAAGTTATAGAAACACATTATTAAAACATAAATGAAACACCTATGTATCTTAACGATATGGAGAATGTGAAATTTTATATTTATTTAGCATCTATCGATTATTTTTCTGTTAACTGACTAATTTAGCTTTTTTCATTACTTTATATTTTTTATTACTAATGAGGTAATTATTGTATCCATTATAAAGTCCATTTAAGTATTTCAGCAATATTTTTATCAATATCATAAGTTTAAATCGATAACGAACTAAAGTCTATGATAGTTTGTGTTAATAACTACTTCTATGCGTCTTCAATACTTCTAGTTATTAAATTAGTATCTTTTAACTGCAATTTAATTATATCACAACCATTTGCATTTATGTATTTTAATGTTATATTTCGAATTGTTAAATCATTTAATATATTTGCATATTGGTATCCTTAATAAGTAAATATGGTGGTATTTATAGTATCAATTAAAAAATTAACAAGTTGTCCATCATCTGAAACCATATTAATATTAACATTTTTAAAACCAGTAACCATATTTACTTCATATTCATTCAATGCTTTTAACAGTTTACGACCTAATCCTTTTTCGTTGTTCTTTTGCGATAATTCTTAAATATTAAATAATTTTTCATTATATTTTTTAATATTTTGATTGTATATTTCATCAATTTATTAGAGTTAAATGTCAAATTGTTTTGATGAAGTTGTTATTAAGTTGTAAAATATTTGGTAAAACTATAACATATCTTATGTTATAACAATGTTTGATTCTTATTGAGACATTGTAATTTTAACCGTTTTTTATTAACTTTATATGTTAACTTTAGCACATAATTATAGAGCACCTAATATATATTAGGAATATTATGTCTACTAATCATATTTATCTTAATTCTTAGAATATAATTTCAAACTAATTTAATTGGTTAAAAGAATAATTTCGTGCTTAAATATTTCTAGCTTCTGTTTTATTTCTTCTGTTAGTTTGATATCGTTTTTAAATTGCAACAGCTGCTATGTTAGTAAATCAAACTGATTCATACTTTTATTATTTGATAAGTTGTATTCGTTTTACATTTGTTTAGTTAACATTATCTCTGTATTTTCAATTATCATGTTAAATAAGTTCGTTTATTCATCAGATTTTTTTCTAAAACATAATTTATTCAGTTAAGGATAAATATAGTCTTTAAGTTCAGCTTCAGCTAATTAATTCAAATAGAAATAAACATTTGGAGCCACTTAATCTATTTATTATTGTTTCATTTGTTTATCAACTTGTTGATTTTGTGTGGCTTGCACACATTATATTAGTAATTTAAAACTTTCTAGATTTAATTTGCAAGAACATGGCGAGATAATAATTTAAGCATATTATTTAAATTTATTATACTTTGATTCATATTGAGAAGATTTTTCCAGTTTAATGATAATTTTATCAAGTTATAAACCAGTGATATCAATTGAAATGTCTGAAAATATTATTTAAGCTTTAATAATTTATATATCTATAATGGAACTAAGCTCTTGTTTTTATTGCATTTAACTATTAAGATTAAACTAATTTGATAAATTATCTGTAAAATCTAAAGTTTATAAATACTGTAAATTATAACGATTAATAATATTTTTTTGTTATTTACTCAATTATATATTATTGACAATCATTTTAATAGTATTACGTGTTGGTTCAATTGTTGGACGAATATCACAGGCTAAATATGGAACCATTAGTGATATTTTTATAAATTATTAAGTAGTAATTACTTGATCATCTATTTAGTGTTTTAAATATTATTGTTTACAGTGTTTTTCATAGCTATAAAGTTGTTCTTATTATATTGTTGTTTTCCAATTTTTGTAAAACAGTTTGTTAATATCTTCCACACAATCAAATTTATTGAAATTTAAATATGATAAAGTCTAGACAAAAACAGGTATTGCAAAACTAGACATTTGTATGTTTAAACCTGTTGTAAATACAATATCAATATTTTTAGAATCGGGTTAAGAAATAATAGTATTTGATAAATTGCATATTTGATAATTATTAGTACTTTATAAACAAGATCTATTTGGTTTAATAATATTAATATCGCTTTTAATTAAGTTATTTTGTTTAGATATATTTTCATCATAAACAGAATCACAGAAAATATAATCATTTTTGTAATTACTATTTATAGTAATACTATTATAATGATCTGAAAGTTATGAGTAAATATCACAATTTGAATCAAAGAAACTACTAATAGAATAATCTCCTTCAGATTAATTTTATTCTTTTTCATTAAATTAATTAGAAAGTTTTTAATAAATGCTTTTTAATGGCTGCGAGTTCATATATAACGAAAGCGTATCATTTTATGATTCTAAAATTGTTATCTTAAGACCTAATTGTAATGTGAGTAGTTCATTGTGCATTAAGCTTTTAGATATCTATAATAATTAGTACTTT
>CAXDID010000901.1:0-138041 GCA_963988835.1 Hexamita inflata | reverse complement strand
GCTAAACAACAAATACAAGCACAATCTGCCTTCATTTGTGAGGAAAACAACAACTTCATGAAGAAACAATAAGAAGTTAAAAACCCAGATTTGGAACACATAAGTCTTCTTATCGAGTTGGAAAAGACCTGTGCGAATTTGGCCCAGAAGGCCAATAGTGGAAGTGTAATCGATATTTTGATGAACACAATGCGTGGCATGAGAGGAAACTTAACTCTTCGCGCTTTGACAGAAAGGTCGCTGAAAGATACTATTGACAAAGTAATTTAAGAGGTATAGTAGTAATCTGCCGAATATCTAAAAAGTTTAAGAGATAAGTTGTTGTCTTTGCGGAAAAAAGGAACAAAAGAGGCAGATTAGTCAGCCAATGAGTTGGAAAAAATTATCAAAGAGTAGGAAGGATATTAAGAAAAGATACGAAATGCAAAGGACGGTGAATAAGCAGTGCAACTTTTAAACGAGTATAAGCAAAGAGACACCGAAAACTTAATCGAAGAAACGATGAAGAAATACGAAGAAGACGCTTAGAAAGCCCAGTTACAGTCGCAGCTTTTAGCTTAAATTGACGACCAAATAGCCAAGATACAGCAGCACATCTCAGACTTGCAAAAAGTTGGGACCAAAGACGCTTTGGCCGCTATCCAACAGCTGGAACAGCTGCTGAAACAAGAACAGGAATTCAAAAAGAAAGTCGCGGATGCCAAAGACTAAAAGGAGCTGCAAGGCGTTACAGACGCTTACAAATCGCACAACACCCCGCAGAAAGTCGACGAAATCATGAGCGCGTTTTAACTGTCCAACAAAAAAGAACAGCTGCGCGGAAAGCTGCTTCAAGACGTCACTGACTCCATTAACAAGCTGCAAGACGAAATAGCCAAGTACAAGAAAATCGGAACGAAGGAGGCGCTGAAAGCCGCAGCCGACTTGGAAAAGCTGCTTTAAAACTGGTAGTCATTGTAAAAGCAGATATCAGAGGCCACTGACATTAACCAATTAGCATTGCTCTTAGATTAGTTCAAGAAGTAGAATTTACCGCAGGACATCGCGGATATCAGCGCCGAGTACGAAAACAGCCTGAAGCGCCAATTATTGCAAAACAAGGCCCTTGAGAACTTAACTGCTCAGCAACTTGAAACGCAGCAGCTGATTGACATGCTCACATCCATTGGCACCGAAAACGCGCTCGACGCCGTGAAGCAACTTCAACAGCACCTGTCTGAATTAAACAGCAAGATATAAAATATATAAACTGCACCTTACGACCTCCTGCAACAATACTGCGAGCCGAGTGATTTCAACAGCACACTCCTAGCTAACTACAAGAAGCTCCAAAATGACGAGATGAACTCAATGCGCGCGGAAGTGATGAAGAGGATAATCGAGTTCAGGCAAACGGCCCACGTAACACCCGGAAAGGAGCTGGAACCGCTCGTTGACCAATGCCGAATAAAGGACGCACCGGTTGAAACAGCTCAACTAATAGTTCAACTCAAAACGGAACTGAAGCAGAAACTGATAAAATTCGCAAACGACTTCATTCAACAAATAAACGACTAAATTGACGTTCTGGGACAAATTGATTCACCAGAAGCAAAAGAAGCGCTCAAAATTCTGCTTGAAATGCAACAAAACGAACAAAACATCGTCACCTGTGTTAAAAATAACGAAACACCACCACTCCCAAGTAACTACGACGAATTCAACAAAATAAAGAACACACAGTATCTGCCATCAATGGACAAAGCCACACTCGAAAAACTAAGATAACGCATCCTGGACGCATCCACAGTCATGTACAACGCAATCGCAGAAAGAATCGGACAACTCCAAGAAGACGGATCCACGGAAGCACTCGCTATCGCTGACCTACTCATCCCATACCTAATCAAAGAAACAGAAATTCAAGAATAACTCACCAACGCAGGAGAAAAAGAACTTGAAAAAATATTCAAAGAATACATCGAACGAGACATATCAGAACTAGTCGGACTACTCAAAGAATTCGGAAATAACGCAATCAAAGCACAAGCAAGCTTAACACAAAGCGCTGGTTCAAGCAGATAACAATCAAAACGAACCAGAAAGTCTACGCGCACCAACTCAAGATCGCGCGTAGCAAAAAGAAAATAAGTAGGTCTTAGTTAAGAAGATTTCGATAAAAGACTACAAGACATGCTTATTCTGTAAATGCAAGCTAAAAACGAAAAAGACAGAGCAAAAATTAAATCAGATATAGATCAATTCATATGCTCATAAGAAGAAGCAATTTAAGAAGAAATGCAATTTGAAAATTAAGAACAAATCAACAGAATGCAAGATGTTTTAGGCGGAAAAGCCACAAAACTAATCATTGCCGAATATTCTGATCTGCTAAAATAACTCTAAGATGCTTACGCTGAATACAGAGGTAAGTTACTTAATATTCAAAGATGCGACTACGTTTTCGACGTAAAAGGATATGTTGATATAATCGAAACTTTGGCGGCTTTCGATTCTACAACAAATGTTCGTTGCATGCCTTCATATGACGTTAAATATATAAATAACTATAAACAAGTTGTTCTAAAGGAATCTGATACATTTATAGAAGCATTAGACATGGTGGTTGAACATTAATAGACATTTAGAAATCCAAATATTAATGATATCGCCATGGTCAAAGAATTAGAAGCCAAATTTTAGAAAATTGTATAAAGCGCAAAATCATGTGAAACAGTATAGCAATTAGTGAACGCATTCGATGATATTAGAGAATGTATCAAATTTAAGCTTTTAGATTTGGACTCCGTTACTAGGACAATGGAGACTATGATTTAAAAAATATTAGATACAAGTACTAACGCATACAATATTCTGGTTGAATGTGTCAACGAATTATAATCAATAGCCACACCAGATGCATTAGCTAAGTCTGAATTGCTTCTTCCGCTAATCGTTGAAGAATAAGAACTATAAGAATAAGCAATGTAAATGACAGAATGCGATTCCATCTTTAAATTATACAACGATTATTTACAAAAAGATCCATTATTTAAGATGAAACAAATTTTGGCAAGAAAATGAGGTATTATAAAATATAATATATGAAATTATTATTGATATTCTTTCATTGGTTACTTCCTGATATCTCACCTATCTCAATAGCTTCAAAATTATTTAGTAATTCTTTTTTCAAGATCAAAGATTAATAATCAGAAATTGTTACTTCCGTAGAGCATCGTTGTACAAGCTTAAGAATGAATTATGATGATAGTTAACTTACCGAACTAATTTACATATCTACACAATCTTTGAATTCGTTCATCGTAATTAACTTAGTAATTTACGATTACTATATATTATATATTATATATTTAGTAATATATTTAATATTAAATCACTCATCTAATATATTTTACGCTTCTTTAAAGGTGAAAGTATCTGATTGATGTTATCAGTCAGTTTTGGTTATTTTAGGCTATTTAATATAAAAAGGTATATTATGTGTAATAATATTTCAACAGGATTTAAATCATACTGGAAATGAAACAATTTCATAAATGAGAAATACTATTTTCATGTACAAGTTGGATACAAATATATTTATTTACATGATGTATAACAATAAAATTGAGTGATGATACTTATAATATGTAATTATCATGTATAAAGTTTAAATTATATACATTATTATTCAGTAATGTAAATAATGTTAAAATTTGTACATACTGTTCAATTATGATAACAATTCATCACATTTCACACCAATGTTGAGTGCTTACACAAAACAAATTAAGTATAATTCAGATGAGAATTCAGATACTTCCGCATCTCAAGAAGCTGATTTCCATGAAAATGGATTCGCTTCCAAGTTCGACCCGGACTTCTCTAAGATGTCCAGAAAGGAGCTTTCGCTGTGGATCCGCAACAAGAACTACGCCCCCGACGCGGTCACCAACGAGCTCTTCAATATCTGGAGCTACCTACTGGGCGGGGTCGCATGCGTGTCTGGGGCGGCGTACATGTTCATGAAGTCGGACTCGGTCACGAAGAAGATCTCCTTCGTGCTGTACGGAATCAGCCTCGGTATCATGCTCTTCGGGTCAGCCCTGTACCACTACTTCGGTCTGCGTTCGGGCATCTCGATCAACCTGTACCGCATCTTCCGGCTCGTGGACCACCAGGGCATCTTCTTCGCAATCGCGGGCTCCACCGTCCCCTTCGCGCTGGTGATCGTGGGAGGCGCGCTTGGTTGGGCGGTCACTGTCTACATGTACTTCATTCTGACCTGCGGCGTGTGCATGAAGATGGTCCTGCGCCATTCGGTCTCTTAGTCTATCTTCAATTGGATGTACCTCCTCATGGGCTGGTCGCCTTGTATATTAATCCATACGATGTTGCAAAAAGCTGGGAAATAAGTAGTTTGGCTAACATTTTGGGGCATACTCAGTTGGGCTGATAGTTTTTGCGAAGTAAAAACCGAACTTAATTCCAGGAATATTTTGTTCTCATGAGATTTGGCACGTGTTCGTACTAGCTGGCGCGCTACTTCATTTATGGGCGCATGTTAAATATACATTTAGATACTGAAGGAAAACTGATCCAATATTTATAACAAAAATACTTATTTTTCTTTTTTGTTTTAACTTCACTATTTTTTGTAAAAGCCTGCTCTATTATCAACAAAAATATCTCCAAAACAAACTCCATTGTTCAAAAAAGTTAACAAAAGTTTAAATTATTCTGTAAGACAAGTAATAATACCGATGCAAGTGAGACATTTGGAATTTTAATGTGGAATGAGTATGTTTCTTATTAACACATACTATACTCGCTGAGGAATTGATTTTGGTCAAAATGATGATGCAGCGATTACCAAGCTAGTGTTAACGTACACAAACTATCTATATAGTATACTTCCGAGTGATTATTTCTGTCTAGTATTTCACTCAAAACACATATTTGTTAATCTCGTTAGAAAGGAAAGGTGAGATCAGAAGGTGAAAAAAGTATATAGTCCAGTATGTACCTGTATATAGATGTATTTTATTATATTCCATTTATGCATCAATGATAAAAGTTGTATAACAATAAAATAATGTAACAACATGAAATAATAGATTAGTTTCTATTTTATACGATTTAGAAAATGTTAATACTAGTTTTAGAATAAGACGTTATTAATTAATAATTACTCAAGCATTAATTATAAATCACTTTGTGTTCCCTTTCATTTAAAACCAAACGTTCTTTTCCATGAGAACTTTAAGAATATATTTTTAGTCTTCGGCAGTTAAATTCTGTAACTGAAATATTTTGGTGAAAATTGGTTCCGTTTCTTCTTCGTTTATTTATTCTTTTTGTAAAGAGGGTTTTGTTACAGTTTAAGGCTGAAAACGAAATTAGATTTATTTTTCAGTTACTTTATTTGCGTTATTGGATGGATTATTTTTTGAATTATAATCATTAATTTAATCTGTATTTGATGTAATATTGGATTCTGAGCCGGTATTTCATTATTCGATATTATTTGTTAATCTGTCTAGAAATGTTTATTCTACGTTCTACAAAGCTACAAATTTAAAAAATATTTTTGTGTATTTCAAAATACAGTCAAAAATATCCCTGTATTATATCATATAATATATGGATTTGCCATTTATTTTGTTTAACATTTCAACCACATTTTAATTTTATAATCGAAATAATACGGAACTTACCGGCTCAACTACTTATAGAGCTCGCATTATCCCATATAAAGTTGTTCTATTCACGTCTGATAAGCTAAATTTGGCTTTATAACACAACACCTATTCTATTTTCAAATTTAAAATCTCAAGATAAAATCCATTAACGTCAGACACGATTGTGCAAACATAATCGAACCAATAATCGGTAAATTTAATTTTGTAAATCCCCGAAACTTTATAGTCTTTAGAGCAATGCTTTAATTTATTTATATTACCAGGTTCTAAACATATAGAGTCACAGTGAAAACCAAAATTAATAAATTTGCGAGTGTATAAGTCATATTCAGTTTATTGTTGCTAGGTGAGTATATTATCACCAAAATATCCTAAATCATAGTACTTTTTGCTTTCGACAGTCTCTTTGCAAACCTTGAATCAAAGTTTGATTTAAAGCTGAAGTTCAAATAATAATATCGTGCTTGTTCAACTGTATGAAGTAACAAGTCTATATTTTATACGTTTTCTACTTATGTATTTTAATAAGTATTTAATATTGGTTAGTTTATTACTCCGTTTAAGTTACCAAAAACTGAATGATTATTTAGCTTAAACTCAACTATTTAATTATGATTTACATGTTATAGAGCACACAATATTCCAAATAACACTGTTCTATTTTAATTAGAATTATATGAGCTCTTAATTTTATAGTTAAAATATTTATATTAACAGCATTGGAATTATATTTTAGTCATAATATTGTTTTTAGTTAAAGAATTCAAAACAAGATCGAATTCCTGTTATATATGTTAATTTTAATTAGGTAACAATAATTAAAGTGGATTATTTTTATCTTGAAAAGAGATTAAATACAAAATATAATATATAATCCACATCACATATTTTAAACAGTGATTTGAAATATTTCGACTGAAATAGGCTAAAAAGACTATTTTCTCAATCGTTTATCAGAAGCTCAAAAATCTTTAGTCAACGTAATTGTGCAATAATTTACAAATTCTGCACCTAAATAAGCAGCTTTTCTGTATAAAGCAACAATCCTTAAATAATGTGGTCATGGACTAAAACGTAATTGTGAACGAGAATGTAATTTCAAGTGTCTTCCTAACAGTTTAATCTGCTCAGAGTGTTCAAATAACGCTCCAATTCTTTACACCTGAAATTTCAATGTTATTTAGGCAAACAAGCTCCATTTCAGTTCAAAACTGCAGGTAGGTGCAGTTTAAATGTCTCAATTAAAAACTAAATCACATTTGGAGGGCTTATTTGCATTAAATGCAATGTATTAATTGAATAATCAATTACAACGTTCGTTGCTAACGGGCTCAACGTTTCAGGGCTCGTTGTTGAAACCATACAATATATAGAGATGCTAAATAGTTTTATTATGCTCAGAACTCAGGCCGAGCACGCGGCAGCAATTATAGTTTAAATATTTGAAAGTATCTCATTCCAGATTTCCGAATGCAACATAAGCGCGTACTTCTTCAACCCGCAGCAGAATAATGCTATTTTATCTTCGACTTGCAACAAATCGGTTGAGATTTCATTAAACGAAGTCTAAATCTGCGCAAACATCGAAAATAACCAAGGATAAGCATCAAAAAATGTCACTGTACAAGGAAAAACATCAATTAATTGTATTTTATGCGGTTCTTAGTATATTAGTCACGGATTATGTGTTGATTTACTAATAGTGATAATGGGTAAATTCGAAACGATTAGCTTGATTGCGAGTAACCATTCATTTTTAATGGAAGTAATTGCATCTGTGAGGAAGGATTCATTATAAACGGATCACAATGCATTAATTTAGTTGATAAATTAACAGGAATTGAAGATAGTTAATAATAACATACATTAAAGTTATAAACTATAAATTCTGAAATAAATTCCGAGAAAGCTGAAATTTCGAATTTAATTGATAATGTCACTGCATTAAAGTCCGGTATAATTGTAATAAATAACAATATTTCTACGTTTAATAGCAATATAGAAACTCTAAATTCTGAAACAATAACTCATACATCTCAAATAACAACACTTAATTCTTAAATATATAATTTAAATTCAAATATCACAAACATTTACAGTAATATTTCATTAATTAATAAAGAAATATCAACAGTAAACTCAGAAATAGTTGCAATTAATAATAATATATCAGATATCCATTCTTTGATATCAGACCAATAAAATTTAATATAATCAATGAACGTAACTATTCAACACCAATAGAATATCATTATAAATTTAACTGCCTAAATATCATGCGTTTCGAATTATGGTTTCTAATATACAAATGGATTATGTGCCAAAGTTACTTGTCCAATACCTGGTTAACAATCAATAAATGGAATCTGTTAATGTACAAATATAAACTCTATTATTTAAGATAATGTTTGCATTTGTCCAAAAAATTCAATCGTGATAAGTGGGGTTTGTACTTGTAGTATAACTGGTTAATATGTTATTAATGGTTCTTGCAACTGTTATACATCCGGTGCGTTTGTTTCTAATAACGCTTGCACATGTGGAATTAATAGTCTAAACATTTCAAATACATGTAGTTGTCCGCTTGATTCTACCTTAATATAAGGAATATGTGTTTGTTCGACTATCAACGCCTTTATTTCAGATGGCTCCTGTATTTGTCCAATTTATTCAATTCAAAATGAAAATAGTTGTATATGTCCAGTAAATTCTCAAATAGTTGGAACGTTATGCGAATGTAATTAGATCACTGGGTAGATTATGAATGGAGGAATTTGTTAATGTTAAACTTCTGGTGCTTTTGTTAATGGTAATGCTTGTACTTGTGGAATAAATTCATTAAATAATTCAAATACATGTAGCTGTCCCGCTGGATCGGCCTTATAATCAGGTGCATGCTAATGTAATGTAATTACAGGTTAAACTGTGTAATAAGGAGCTTGTAAGTGTACAAATATAAACGCTTATGTCTCAGGGAGTAAATGTCTGTGTCCAATGTATTCAACTTTAGTGGGAAATACGTGTACTTGCCCGATTAATTCAGTATTTGTTGGAACATCTTGCTCTTGTAATTAGATAAATGGATAGTATATGAATGGCGGAGTATGTTAATGTTAAACATCAAAATCATTTGTAAGCGGAAGTTCATGCTAATGCGGAGCGAATACACAGAATACTTCAAATTCATGTACATGTTTAGTTGGATTTTAATTTTAAGGTTAAGATTGTATTAAAATAGTTTGTGATACCGGATATTATTTATCTGGAAGTACTTGTTATTAATTAGATTGTAAATCGAACTAAATTGTATAAGGAAACGCGTGTGTGGATCGTTGTTATAGCAGTCAGTATTGGACAGGTTCTTATTGTAAAAATCGTTGTGATTCTGGATGGACATGGGCTGAAAAATGTAATAAGTGTATACACTGTTCTGGTGTGTGTAAAACCGGTTCTGACCTTATATGTTGAAAATCAAATGAGTTAAATAATAATTTTCATAATCTGTAACACTTAGATTATTTTGTTATCATTTTAGTGCAATTACATTTTAAATCTATATATTTTTGTGCATATTAATAGAAATAAGGTAACTTTGAAAATAAATAATTCACTCCAAAGCAGAAAAATAATATTGAATATCAAAAAGGTAAGAAATTAATTAAAGTTTAGAAAAACTATTATTTGTTATTTTAAATATCAATTATAAGCATATTCAATAGATTTAATATGTACAATAAAGAAGACATAAAAAAGTTATAATTAAAAAGACTTATTATAGTTATTAATAGAATAATATCAGAAATCTTATAATATTTAAATATAATTATATAATACCCACTCCAGCATCAAAATGAACATATAATTCTCAAAATCTAACGAGCCAAAATATATATTTTAAGAGTTAACTCTTATGTGCCCATAATACGTAACACTACATTTTGGAAGAATTAGAGTGAGAATTAGTTTATTCTTTCTATTAGTATGGTATTCGTAACTATTTGAACTTTTTATGTTTTTTCATACGTGGAGTTTCATCCTATCAACTAAAGTGCACCACACCCTGTGATCCAATGAGTTTTACAAGTCAAAGTGCCGTGGCCGCTATTAATAAAAGATGGGCTCAAAAACCCTCAAAGGAAGTTGTTGACTTGAAGAAGGAAATAGTTGAACTGAAGAATATTATCAAGTCTCATGGTGAAGTGGTGACTTAATAAAACACGCCAGAAATTAATTCTAAGATGTTATAAGCATAAGTTGATATGGATTAACAAGCAACAGTTGATCCAAATGGAAATATTCTGAAAATGTGAAATTGTACGCTTTGTACGATGCCCTTTCTGGAGCACATTCCTATAACATTAGGAGCTAAAATATGAATATGGTGAGTAGGTAAACGAATTGGAGGACTAAATAACAGCTGCGTGAATTATTAAAAATGGATAAGCAATCAAGAGTGGACACAGAGTTCTCCAATGTTCCCGTAACTCTGAGATAGCATAGGCTAGCCAATAATATACCTTCTACTGAAACAGTTCCGGTAAGTGTATAAGTAGATGCCGTAGCATTATAGGACAATCCAACTTATAGTAAAACCGGTGAGGCAAAGAATGTTATTGAACACGTTGATGAGTAGGTAAACACTATAATTAAGCCAATATGTTATGGATTTGCATTTTTAATGGTTCCACTCGATAATAAAAACAAGCCATAACTGCTATTTATGTTATTGGATGACAAGGGTTTAAATGAAACCAGAGTACCTGAAATTTACGAAAAGCTTTCTGAATAGTTGTAGTAACAACGCTACCACTGCAAATACATGATAACTGATGGAGATAATATGTATACCAAGCTTTATTCGCAAAGTTTAACAATGTCAATTATCAATACTCACAAAAAACACATGAATATTGGAGAGTATAAGAGAATGGTAAAGACTTATAAAAATAAGTCTTCCGTACGCTGTAAAATGCACTGGCTTCATGACACGATACACACAGCTAAAAATATCCGGCCAAGATTCTTAAAACATAGACTAAGTTTAAATGGAAAGTAAACTGGAGCTGTTGTCAATGTCTCCCGTATATAGCATCTTAAGAAGTTTTAAAATAATTCTGTGCTAGATTCCCGTGATAAGTTCAGTTAGATGGATTAATTACCACTCGAAATTTTTAATCCTTCGACTTTGTAGTAATTAATGCAGGAAGGCCTTACAGACCAAAACATTCCTACGTTTATTTATATACTAATAAACATGGTTACCTAATTGTGTTTCATAGAATTTGATACGCTGAAAGTTTTGGAATATTTATTGTTTGTTCAAGAATATTTAATTCGCTATTACATGTACACATATCACGATGAAGAGAGTGATAAATATGGTAAGTGTCAAGTGAATAATAGTTCTCTTACGAATGCTGCCATTAAGCCGTGGACAAGGACCTAAGTTGAAAGTTTGATAATTTACTGCAGTGCGCTAGAACAGTAAATAAGCGAGAATAAAACGTTCAATCTTCTATCTTTATCCAGTTACAGAATAGAACTGTACTTCGCTCATTTGCGTTAAGTCTGTATTCACAACCACACACCCGAAAATGTGAAAAGAGTAATAGAAGACGACTATATTAGGCAATACCTAGAGAACTATTTACATATTAATAATAAATCAACACGTTAGTAAAACAGGACCGGAAGTACTTTTCATTCGGTGGAACAGAAATCAGTAATGAACGAATCCGCAACGCTATATATGCTGGCGAAATGTTGTGGGAATACGTGATGACCCCTCATACCTCCATACAACAATAATCTCACACGCCGCTAACAGATTCAACAAGGTCAATTTTTGATGAAATTATGAATTATATAAATTATCTTGGATTTCTCGACTGGTAGGTTATTAAGGGAAGACAAATTAATGATAATTGTATCCCTGAGTTAGTAGTACGTGATGCTAACAACAACCACAGAGTCGGTTTAATCATGCATGCAAATGTATGTTCTGGTAAAATTTACAAATTAATTGAAATTGATACACAGGGCGAAGGCGAAGAATGACATAATTTAAAATTAACATTATTCTAATACTTTATATATAATTTATATTTCACTCCAAACACATAGTGTTACATACTATATGTGCCCAGATATGTTTATGCACATCATTATTTAAACACTTTCATACTGCTATAGGCTCAATTTAATCATTCCATCTTCATCTCATAAATCATGGCAATCCACAAAACCAAACTTAGTTACACAATAACATTACCTCAAACTAATCTCAATATCATACCTCATCTTCTAGGATTGTCACTCTGAATAGCCTCCTCAGACAACCTAAGTTAGTTCGGCACTTAAACTAACATTATTGACCTCGGAAGTTATCTTTGTAACTATCTTTGGGATGGCTGGTATGAATCTTGGATTCACTTCTTAGATTTTTATTGTTATGATGTATGAGTATGATAGTTGAATTAGAGTGAGAAAGTTAGTTTTGATAATGTTCGAAAGAATGTATATTTAAAATACAATAGTCCATGTAATATTTTATTGTTTTTAATATTGATAAATATTTATTTAATATTTTAAAATCGAATCTGTAAATTTTATAGTTATTTAAGATAATAAAATTATTAACTTATATCTCTTTATGTGAGGTTCGTAGAGATTTCTCTAAAAGGGTATTACCCCCCAACCCTAACCCAGCCTACTTTGCAGTAGTTTAGTCCATCTTTTTTGTTAATTTTCCCTTGCCCTAATATTTACCTATAAATGTACCAAATTTTGAATTTCACACCACTTTTTGAATGAAGTTAAAATAAGATAAAACATTTTATAGCCTGATAAATTATATCATGCAATATAAGTGATATCACAGTATATTAAGCTGGGTTGACAGTAATTAGCTGGAAATATCAAGGAAAGTGAAGTGATAAAATACTGCTAAAATGATCTAAAATGTACTAAATAGCGATTATTGATGATATTATAAAATAAAAAATTAAAGTCACAAAATTTTAGGACTTGGGTTAGGGTTAATACCTCTAAAAGTTATATTAATTTAAATTTTATAGTAATCGTTCTATGAACATAAATGCTTGCCAAAAGTAGGTTTTGAGATTCAGTTGCCACTTCACTAAATGAAGAAATCGTCAAAGTTTGTAACATACAATTATTTATTACGTTTATTATCAAGCGCCATAATTTTTCAACCAATAAACTATGAGTTGAACGTACCAAAACCCAAAATATTACCAAATATAATACTCTAATTAAGATACTTTCAAGTAACCCACAAATTTTGATTACTATGAAATAATCTTCGTGTTGAATATTACTGTTTCCAAGTTGGAAATTCCAACAAATAAATACTTTCACACTTGGTTTTTATGTACAACTACCCATAAATTTTGCAACTTTGGAATTACCCAAAAGTTATTGAGTTTAAATAAGTGGAGACATTTGGCTTTTTGAGAAATACGAAAGGTGAACGACTGATATACAAAAATGAGATGTTTGGGTATATATGAATCGTACTTTTAAATATCTTTTTATCATTTTACTTACTTTTAATATGTTTCCAAAATACTTGTAAACGTGCAGGCAACCTTGTAAACACGCTAAATTAATTTACTTCCCTTATGCTTCAAGATAATCTGTAGGATATCACAATTATCATCAGCATAGTTAGCATTAGATTGTTCTAAACACATACTTAAATTTTTATAATCTGACAGTAAGTCCTGCAGTATCTTTCTGCAGTTAGATGTTCTCCGGTAAATATTACCATTGTGGGCTTGAGAAGATTCAGTAAAGACTGGAACCTAGTTACATTGATTAATTCATAAAAATGTAATTTCAGAAATTACTCATTTAATGTGTTTCGTCACAACAAAACCATCTTTGGTAAGCTGGGTAACATTACTAATTGCGAACCGCCAACCTCATAGTGGCATAAGAGGAAATTGAAGAAGTCTCTTTTTACCTTCCTGAATTAAACTGTGAAGTAAATTTTTGAAGTGCATGGGCGGAATTGACATATTGGGTGGGAATCGACCGATTGAACTTAGAGCCTAACAATAAATCAACCTGGAAATAATTTCAAGTCGAGATTGTTGGTCGAGCAGCACCAAGGAAGAAAATGGACATATGCTGCAGTTGTAGAGTTTTCAGATGGGTTGAAGCTTGTTGCCAGCAGCATATATCAACATTGCACTGCAATTGATTTATTCTACTTTTGAAGGTTTTTGAGAATTTTGTATAACATTCTGACTTTTGGTTGTTCTTTGTTGCTATCTTTACCACAATGGCTGGGAATTTTCGTTTAGTGAATTGAATCCAGTGAGTAGTCATTTTTATAGTTTGCATTCTCACATATTTCTGAATAGATAACCTCGGGTGATTACGGCTGGATCTTATGCTATTTTTTGTTCTTATTGGGAATTGAACCTTAGACTTCTAGACGATTCCAGAACGTCATACGCCAAATATTATGTTAGAATATTGTTTAAATATGCTGACTAATAATATTTCAATGTTATAATTATTTAGTTGATAAATATAGATTAAAACACAAAGATTAAAGCATATATCAATTCTATATTATATTTAAATCAATTTTATACATATTTCCACTTCATTTTAACAAAGAAGTAGAAAAATGAAAGCCAATATATGCATAATCAGAAATTAAACAATGATTAAATAGTTTTATGTTATAAATATTTAGATAAATGACGGTTAATATTAAATCACTTTCAGAAAGTGGCAAATTTATTACACATTCATAGTTCATTCCGTTGTAAAGTCTCAACGCAACTTTAAGAGTCGATCATTGAAATATTGATATCACTTGCAGTCTAGTGGTCATTCGTTCGTCTAATCTTCTTGATGACTTGACTGCTCATCGGTCATATGAATAACACACTAACACCATCTCCTTTGTTGCCTTTGCAGTGGAAGCTTCTTTTCTTGTGATGCGCTCGATTTTAGTCGTAGAATGTCAGCAGGGTCCTTGAGATTCACTATATCCCATTATTACCAGTTTACATGTTGTGGAGTGAAAATATAAAAGTCACATTTATTTGCTTATTATAGATAATGGACCAATAAAAATAGAATAAAACCAGATTTACAAAAATCGACACCGTCTATCTCTTATGCGGACCTTAAAGAAGTTAAATATTTGAAAGAGCGGAGATTTATCTTCACAGTTTATAAATAATATTTTGATTTAAGAAAATAATTATTTCTTTCAATATTTATCAATATTTTTAGAAGCAGACAAGACCAAGCCAGGCGGTGATGATGTTATCTTACACCAAAGCATAACGGCACCGAAGATTATAAATATTACCATAAGCTGCAAAATAATATTTACAAAATCGTTAAAAATATTTTTACTACTAAGAGTGAAAGAGAAACTTTGATACCACTTATGTTCGATTCAGTATCTGTACACACAATTTTAGTATCTCAAAAAATCATCATTTGTCAACCCTCTGTTATATCATAGAGTTGTGGACATAGTAATTAACACATATCGAATTGTGGAGCATTTTTTAATGGGTCAAAATCTTGATAGAGCATTACTAGAGCTAATACTAATAATACTAATAATAATAGAAAAAAATATATATTCAATCACATGTAGGTGAACAGCTATTATCTTAAATTGGACAACTTTAATTATCTAAGCTTTATGTTTCAAAGACTCCACAAGCACCATTTCCACACACTTAAATTCTGTTGTCGCCACAGTTATTCACAACTTTCTTAACAACAACATTTTAAATTATTAATGAATCAATTTGCTATTGTAACGAAGACAAAGTATTATAAATATTTGAAATATTTGTGTTGACAGTTTATATATTACCATTAATGCCAATAATTATATTATCTTACTATGTTTTATAGTTAGATAAATCGGAGCTTAGTGTAGTTATACCGGAGCTTAATGTAGAATTGACAGTAGCTAATTAATTTGTGACAGTTTATATATTACCATTAATGCCAATAATTATATTATCTTACTATGTTTTATAGTTAGATAAATCGGAGCTTAGTGTAGTTATACCGGAGCTTAAGGTAGAATTGACAGTAGCTAATTAATTTGTGACAGTTTATATATTATTGTTATTTGTTTAAATTTCTGTTTATTGTATAGAATTATTTAGTATTGCAGCATTAACAAAATTATTATATTATGTTTTTAAATCTGTTATTTTGATAGTATTTTATTCAATTAAAGAATATAGTGAATTATTAACAGTGTTAAGTTGTGAAGAAAGAATTAATTTTGTGTTTATTAGGTCTTAATTTAATACCTACAAATTGTTAGTTAAATTTTAATTAACACTAGCAATTGATACGTTAACAATTTATATTTAGTCAATTAAAGCATTATTTAAAGCAGTAATATCATATAATAATTATTATGTACTGCTATCAAGTTTATTCTCAATATCAACTTTATTATTTGTTATTTATTGTCCAAGCGTAGAAAGATTGCTTTAAAGCTCATTGTTTAATTATGAATTATTTTAATAAATGTATTAATCTAAATTATCGAATTATGTTTAAACGTTGTAACATTTTGCATTACTTAAGAAGTATCCAACTTCACAAACACATTGCTTTCCATTGAACACAAATGGGTTCATACATATTTTAGTTCCATTTACTTACAAATCTCCATTTACAAGTTCACTTAAACAGAGACCATAAATGGGAAGTTCAGTAACGTTACAAATTTAGGAGCAACTAATGGACGGTAACTCAGATAATATTAATAAAGATTCATACTATGTATCTGTGTAACTTATCAAATTTGTGCATACTTACATCAACGTGATTTAAAGATATGCTTGATATTTTACCAATTAAAAAATATACCCATTACTATTTTGGTTATTGAAATTATATCCAATCATGTTCGTTTAATTAATATTGAAAATATAATTGGAAGTAAGCAGATTTTACACCATACCACTGCATTAGTTTGAACTCAATCTAAATTATATCACTGATATAGATATTTTTAACGAATTTTATGAATTCAACATAATAGTAGATAAAATTTACCCCTCAGCTTCAAAAATTAGCAACGAGCTAATAATATTAACATCACATTGCAAACATATCAATGATCCCTGAATTATTGGAAATAATATGGTGACATTTATTATTGATTCTTAAATTAACTAATTATCACTATTGATCCCAAACACAGCAAAATTATATATGTCATTTATATCTAATTAGATAGTTGACTGTTTAATAATATCATTGTATATAAATATGTTATTAGAATTTTAATTTGATAAAGTCAAGCTATTATTTATTTTTGTGTAACTAATATGTTTAGCTTTTTAACAATACATAAATTAACTGTTATCTATTTGCATTTATTTTGTGCATACTTTATTCATTGAAGTATATATTTATTTTTATAATATAGAACATAATATTATCATTTATTTATGAATAATTAATTAATAATCATAATAAGTGCCATCGTAACATGGAAAAATT
Source organism: Hexamita inflata (assembly GCA_963988835.1). Taxonomy (NCBI): domain Eukaryota; phylum Fornicata; order Diplomonadida; family Hexamitidae; genus Hexamita; species Hexamita inflata. The sequence goes on along the minus strand of CAXDID010000901.1, from coordinate 120,819 downwards.
AGGAAGACGGCACAAACACTCGCTTTAGATGAAAAATATGCACGCAGAGCTTAACTTCTGCAGAAGTGCGTAGATGCGATGAAGAATAGCTATCCGAGCCACTATGACCACCACATTTCAGTACCGTAATTATAAATTTCGCATTTAAACACACTAGCTAACGTCACTGATAACGCATCTGGTGCACTCAGTTCTTTTTATTTCTATAATATCACCTGGAATAGCATGGGTTGGAGCAATTGAGCATGCTTGTCCTACTCAATATTTCAACTTAGATTGTGCCGCATTCTAAAATTATTCACGAATCTCTTTGTTACTCTATACCTGTCATCTGTGCTTTAAAGCGATCGTCGCCGTTGTATCATAGAGACAATAGCGCTTACACATAGGACGGCCTGATTAGACAAGTGGGACAACAGGGCTTCTCGCGTAACCAAAAAACACAGCTGCCTCAATTTTTCTTTTATATACTGAAAATAATTGTCTTTATATACTGAAGTGCCTTTGCAACGATGTTCTTTTATAGTTGCATTTAAATGTAGGCGATGTATTTGTAGTGTATTTTTTCAGAATTCTTTTTCTTAGATATTTGAATTACTAGCGCGATTATTTCTGAATATATATATTGAGATTCGTCTTTATATACTGGGGAAATTGTGCAATAAATAGCTCACGTATTTTCATTACTACTGCATAAGCACTTCCGTCCATTTCATATTTTAACACATTATGTTAGAACAGTCAGAAAATCTAAACACGTCTACATAGCAACCCTGTCGTTATCCGCCTTCTAAGCAGTAGCTGACTACGATTTAAATGTAGAGTATCTGTCTTAAACAACCCAAGCCGATCTGGGTGCCATCGTAACATGGAAAAATTAGGAAGACGGCACAAACACTCGCTTTAGATGAAAAATATGCACGCAGAGCTTAACTTCTGCAGAAGTGCGTAGATGCGATGAAGAATAGCTATCCGAGCCACTATGACCACCACATTTCAGTACCGTAATTATAAATTTCGCATTTAAACACACTAGCTAACGTCACTGATAACGCATCTGGTGCACTCAGTTCTTTTTATTTCTATAATATCACCTGGAATAGCATGGGTTGGAGCAATTGAGCATGCTTGTCCTACTCAATATTTCAACTTAGATTGTGCCGCATTCTAAAATTATTCACGAATCTCTTTGTTACTCTATACCTGTCATCTGTGCTTTAAAGCGATCGTCGCCGTTGTATCATAGAGACAATAGCGCTTACACATAGGACGGCCTGATTAGACAAGTGGGACAACAGGGCTTCTCGCGTAACCAAAAAACACAGCTGCCTCAATTTTTCTTTTATATACTGAAAATAATTGTCTTTATATACTGAAGTGCCTTTGCAACGATGTTCTTTTATAGTTGCATTTAAATGTAGGCGATGTATTTGTAGTGTATTTTTTCAGAATTCTTTTTCTTAGATATTTGAATTACTAGCGCGATTATTTCTGAATATATATATTGAGATTCGTCTTTATATACTGGGGAAATTGTGCAATAAATAGCTCACGTATTTTCATTACTACTGCATAAGCACTTCCGTCCATTTCATATTTTAACACATTATGTTAGAACAGTCAGAAAATCTAAACACGTCTACATAGCAACCCTGTCGTTATCCGCCTTCTAAGCAGTAGCTGACTACGATTTAAATGTAGAGTATCTGTCTTAAACAACCCAAGCCGATCTGGGTGCCATCGTAACATGGAAAAATTAGGAAGACGGCACAAACACTCGCTTTAGATGAAAAATATGCACGCAGAGCTTAACTTCTGCAGAAGTGCGTAGATGCGATGAAGAATAGCTATCCGAGCCACTATGACCACCACATTTCAGTACCGTAATTATAAATTTCGCATTTAAACACACTAGCTAACGTCACCGATAACGCATCTGGTGCACTCAGTTCTTTTTATTTCTATAATATCACCTGGAATAGCATGGGTTGGAGCAATTGAGCATGCTTGTCCTACTCAATATTTCAACTTAGATTGTGCCGCATTCTAAAATTATTCACGAATCTCTTTGTTACTCTATACCTGTCATCTGTGCTTTAAAGCGATCGTCGCCGTTGTATCATAGAGACAATAGCGCTTACACATAGGACGGCCTGATTAGACAAGTGGGACAACAGGGCTTCTCGCGTAACCAAAAAACACAGCTGCCTCAATTTTTCTTTTATATACTGAAAATAATTGTCTTTATATACTGAAGTGCCTTTGCAACGATGTTCTTTTATAGTTGCATTTAAATGTAGGCGATGTATTTGTAGTGTATTTTTTCAGAATTCTTTTTCTTAGATATTTGAATTACTAGCGCGATTATTTCTGAATATATATATTGAGATTCGTCTTTATATACTGGGGAAATTGTGCAATAAATAGCTCACGTATTTTCATTACTACTGCATAAGCACTTCCGTCCATTTCATATTTTAACACATTATGTTAGAACAGTCAGAAAATCTAAACACGTCTACATAGCAACCCTGTCGTTATCCGCCTTCTAAGCAGTAGCTGACTACGATTTAAATGTAGAGTATCTGTCTTAAACAACCCAAGCCGATCTGGGTGCCATCGTAACATGGAAAAATTAGGAAGACGGCACAAACACTCGCTTTAGATGAAAAATATGCACGCAGAGCTTAACTTCTGCAGAAGTGCGTAGATGCGATGAAGAATAGCTATCCGAGCCACTATGACCACCACATTTCAGTACCGTAATTATAAATTTCGCATTTAAACACACTAGCTAACGTCACTGATAACGCATCTGGTGCACTCAGTTCTTTTTATTTCTATAATATCACCTGGAATAGCATGGGTTGGAGCAATTGAGCATGCTTGTCCTACTCAATATTTCAACTTAGATTGTGCCGCATTCTAAAATTATTCACGAATCTCTTTGTTACTCTATACCTGTCATCTGTGCTTTAAAGCGATCGTCGCCGTTGTATCATAGAGACAATAGCGCTTACACATAGGACATTCTAGCTTTGCAACTTTAAAGTTCTAGACTTCTTACAGGCTTTTAATTTTCTTTAAGAATATCTCGCGTTGGGGTCGGTTGAAGGTTTAAAGAACGTCTTTAAGATCAATATTAAGTAGATTTAATCTTACTAATTGGCGACTTTGGATGCCTGTTTCAGAACAAAATCTTTGGAGTTTTGTTGATTCATAGTAGCGTTGACTCGTATGGGAGTGGGTCAATATATTTCAAATATATTAATTTATTTATATGTATGTATAATATAGAATTAAACTTGTTCATATCTCATTCTTCTATTTAATTTCAATTTTTTAGCATTCCATCCATTTCTAGATTCCTTTGAAGCGAGCACGATCTGGTCAGTCTGCTTCACAAAATTATCAGACCTTAGTTCGACAATAATAGCGACATTCAGTTTATGTGTTACACTTGACTAAACCTTTCAAATACCAAAATCTATTTATCTGTTAAAACTCAAAATTATTAAAATTATTTTAGTTTCAATGTTTTATGAACCAACGGATACGTATTTATTTCATTTCTCGGTGCAATAAGATAGTCATACATTCCAACCAAGCAATCCAGATTTTTATTATCCTTAGTCATTTGCCACCATCTCTGTATTTTTTTGTGTTACATAAAACGTCTATTTTTGAGTTTTGTATCATAACCTAACTCAAACATAGTTACAATCCTTCATAAAATTAACATAGTTTAATCTCCTTCTAGAATGCAATACCCCTAAATCGATTGCAAGGTTATCATATGTATCATCAACAAACAGTTCAAGTTTAACACTTCTTCATCGTGCGATTAAATCATTGATTAAAGGTTTCGTATGAGTCCTCTTCACAAATACTATAGAGTGATGATATAATCAGCTAATTGTTTGAGCTTCATCACTTTATCTTAATTATTAGACTTTCTTGTGCTTCTACTATTTGGCATTTTGTTAATCAAAGTTTATATGATATAACAACGAAGGAAATTATGTTTAATTAAATTTTACAACATATAATTTTAATTCACTCCACGTCAAAGAAGCACTGGATTAAGAAGCTTCAGCTCAATTATGTTAAAAATGACATAATTCTTTCAACTATTTGAGTTTTTAAGTTAAATAGATTATGTTTTAGCGACGATCATTGGATACTGTTTCTACTTAGCAAGCATTAGAGCAGTTTGAGCCGAACTCTAATTTGTATTACAGATTTTTGAAACCATTTAGGGAAAATAGGGAGCAGGCACTCAACACGCAAATTTGCAAATACCCCAAATTTTTAATAGTTTTCTCGAGTCAACGCTACTATGTTGATTCTAAGATTTTACAACAACTTGTATTTGAATATTGAAAATTATGTTAAAAAATGAGTACTTTTCAAAAAATGAGTATTTTTTAGTGCAATATGTAATATTTAATTAAATCAACATCACTTATCTATTTTAATATATATATATATATATAGCAATGCCAATTTAATATATACCACCAAGCAATGCCAATACAACGGAACAACCTCTCGTGCAAGCCGAAGGAAATATCGAGCAAAAAGAAACTGAGAAGCAAGAACCAGTTTCTAAGAATTAAGTTAGCGAATCAGGTGAAACTGGTCCGCTAACGACTCAGTGAGGGCCCTATTGGGTCTTTACTGAGTGGGCATAAATGACGGGTTGAGCCCGTTTTGAAAGTGGAAACACTGGTGTGCGAGAGCCCATGTTTTGCTTTCGAAAGTCTCACAGTCGTTCGTTTGTGCCGTCTCGAGGAAGTGAAATGAATATATATATATATCAATATCATTTGCTTTTACGAATCTTACGATTCTTAGCTTCAGTAATCATGAATTATGTAACTTTGATATGGTGAATACATAAACTGAAAGAAAATATTAAAATTACACTTCCTATTACTAGAACCACTTATTAAACAACAGAATAATCATTCTTTATATATTTGGATGAGAAATGGGGATTTCGGATGCTGAGTGAGGACTATTTGGATGAGAATGAAACGTCTTTATATAATGATAGCTACCACGTATTCTGCAATTTAATTAATTATTTGGTTTATGTTCATTTTAGTTCTTTATTAATATCTTCGAAATTTTAACAATCAAAACTAAATACTTGTGTTTGTAAATTTTTTGATTTTAGCAATCATACCTTATTAATTTTAATATCCATCGTTTAATATTTGTCAATTAATTCTAAAGTAAAGTATAATACTGTAGTACGTATATGAATATTTATTCAAAAGGAACCGTAGTTATTAGTAAAAACAAAACTGAAAATCAAACTCAATCTATTTCTAACGTCAGATTAATTATGTGCAACAATATAGTGATTATTGAGAGACTGGGATAAACCTAAGCGACAATAAATCATTATTTATTTAATAATAACTAATTAATCTTCAGAAGCCGCATACGTTATCCTGGACTCTTCTTTGTCAGTAATTGATTCATCATCGGAGTGAAAACAATGAAAAATGACCTATATAAAATAGTATATGATTGAAAAAATGGGGTATATGGTGGAACTATCGCCGATGAATCTAATTATGAGATAACTATAAATTAAAAGTTAAACTTTTTGTGAACATCTGATAAAAATCGAAATATTTGACAAATTGATAATTTTTAAATAGGGAGTTTAACTACTCATATTGATACATTACATCATTTGTAATTAATATAATAATAATATATTTTGGTCTGAACTGTAGTATTTAGTTAAAATTATATACTTGAAGAATTGTTGGAAAAATTAGGTAAACAAATAAAATAAGATTATTATCTCAGGAATGAATAGTTATTCAATTATAAGTATTTTAAAGTATAATGGGAGATATTATTTTCCAGCTTATAATAATAAAAATATATAAATTAATAGAGTGAAAAAATATTTTGGATACTTCTAATTGTTGTTACATATTTTGTAACACTCAAGGTAATTGACTACTTTGGATACTCTATTCAACTTTAGATGTTATAGATCACTTAAGATTAAACTACTCAATTTTGCTATTTTTAGTGATTTTGTGAAATATAGCCTTAAACTAATAACTATGAATCTACTATTAAAACCATAGAGTTATTATAAGTTAGTAAAGCTAAACCTCCCACAAAATTTGGGGTATATATTCTATTAAGAAAATTATTATTAGCAATAATCTATTGATCAAAATTTTATCACTATAATAATAATATAAATACCTCACTAGTAAGTTCTCTGCTCGTTAATGAATTCCGTGATTTCTTCGCACGTGGTTCCGGTGAAGATTACGATTGCTCCTTGAACGTCCGCGATTTAAAACACGAATTGGTCGCACATTCGCTCGATCCACTTGAAGTCGTCCGCTTCCTTAACAATCGCCCATATTTTCCTCATTTTGAACTGGTAGGTGTTTCTCCTTACATTTTCAACCACCTCTCTGAACGCGAGACTCGATTTCTTGTTTTCTGCGAAATCGCAAAGAATTAATTTCTCGTTCAAAAAGAAATTCGCGAATTCGGATTTAATGTGAACCAAATTATTCATCAGGAACTTGAACTCAAGTTAAAATGGAACCAGGAGTTTTAAATTGAACGTTTAATTGGAGTGAATATTAGTTTTGAAGTTCTCGTAGTCCTAATAGCCCATTAAATTCCAGGGCCTCCCCAATAAGATTTGAACCGGCTCCAAATCAAATATGGAAGATACAAAAAGATATTGGGGCTCAGTGACATCTGAGATGACGTAAAGTTGATTCGAGAAGCACTTGGCCTGGATTTGCTTTATCGCCAGTGAGCGCAGCAACTGCAGAAAACGGGGGAAACTATCTGCAGTTAAAAGCTACTTCTACTGCTTGTAAAAATGAATCAACTGAATCTGATTGTTCAACTGCTGCACAGAATACAAATCCGGATTTTTAACGTTCTAAATGTAATTTCTCATCACAGATGACGTCGTAACCTAATTGTAGTCATAATGCTGACACCGCAAATGAACGCCGGATTTACACTAAAAATGCGTGTTCGCACGCAAATCAGCTACTATCGAATTATTCGTCGCATATTTTGATGCCCGAGACCCAATTACTATCATTTGGAGTGGAAAATTATTAATATGATTTTTAATCGTAATATAGTATGAATATAGATCTAGAATACACATATAATCAATTTAAACCTAAATAGGTATGAATTTTGAAATTTTGAATTGATAATAATCAATTGTTGGATACTTTAAATGTTAAAAACTGTCAATATATCAAATACATAGATTATTAAAATATTAAAATTCATTCCTGATAATAATGACGATTTTTCATTTACTATAGAATGGCAAATTTGTTTTATTAATCGTCAATTTGTTTGTTTATCGATCTATTTTTCATTATATGCGAATATCTATCAACATTTAATTCATTGTTTTACAATTGTTATTTTTATTATTCTAATGTCTCAATTATGTCTTTTGTAATTCTTATTTATTATTCATAATAATCGCATTATTCTATAAATTTAGAATTTTATTATTTGTTAACTAATTATGAGTATTCGTTCTTAACAACTTCATATTTTTGCTTTTATTCTTCGTGCTTTTTCTATTTTATTGATATTATATCTTATTAATGCTTTAATTAAATCAAATCTACTACGAAACTGTCTTTTATTTATTATTAATGTTCAATATCATTTTAGTTTTATATTTTTATATTATCTATTAGTAACTAATCTTCTTTCTATTTATTAATTTATGCTATAAGCTATTTATTAATTATTTTTTATTCAAAAATATCATTTTCTAGTTCTTTTAATTTCAATTATATCTCTCTTGCATTTGCATTCATATTTTATATGTGGAGTGACATTTAAATATTACATCTTAATTTTGATTTTAACTGAGATTTCTTCCACTCACTTTATAAGATATTAGTTATGATATGTTAGTAAAGCCACATTTTTACTTAAATTATAAAATAGCAAGAAATTTAAGATTAAAAACATATTTAAAAACAAAATAGTGAAAAGATATATTAGCTTAGATAATTTAATTCACTATTTATGGAACTATAACAAAAACATAAAATATTCCATGATTAAGAGAATAAATATTAAAATATAAAATAAAACTCTATAAATAATAAAATTCGTTAAGAAATAATGAATATTGATAAATTGATAGAATAGGAATCTATGATAAGTAAACAATTGAATGAAAAATTATCATACACAAATGAATAATCATAGTAACTTTATAAAAATGGAAGAAAGCTGTTTCTCGAGTCTGCTATACTTTAGTTATAGCAAACAAAACAATAAATATTAATGAAAATCGAAACTGAGTGAAGTTATGTTGAAATTTAGATAAATTACTTGAATAATTAATATATATGATCTTAATAATATAAAATAATATACTTAGAGATTAAATAATACAGAAATTCACTTATCTAGTTTAAGTCTATTTTTAATTTGTTTAATTACTTAACGAATTACTTCTGCCGTTACGTAAGGCGCAACACATGTTATAGCAAGGTCATAATATCTATCATAAAATTCTATTTCATAAATTTTATCAGGGTTTCGAACTATTATGAACATTATTAATTAGAATAAACATGTGTTGATTAAATTAAAGGAATTTACTTGTATGACATGTATTAATGTGACAACAGTAGGTATGTAGTGAGCAAAAAAATGATCGAAATTATCAAATGCATCTTCCCAGTATTTTGAAATAATATAACTCATTGTAAATGCTCCTCCATAAGACAAATTAAAACAATATTTTATAATTTTATTATTGTACATCATTGAACCAAATATTGACAGCGAATAGTGAATTAAAGCTAAACCTAACCAATTATATGCACAAAAGAATTAAAATGTTTAAATTCCTCTAGATTCAAAAGCTTTAATAATTATTATAACATAAACTGTTCCTAAAAAGCAATTAAGTGGTTTAAGAATATTAGAGATTTTCATGTGAGATGAAAACACTCGCATGTATAATTAATTTATGATCAATTTTCATTGATATTTAATATATCACTTCATATAAGATATGGAATCAAATAATGAAAATAAATAAAAGCAAAAACTTCTTAATGAGCAACAGTTAATGCTTTAAAAGATGACATAGTAGAAATAAGAATTAAATAATAAAATTAATGAACTAATTCAATAATTATCTGATTCAAAAGCTATTGAAAAGAAAATCGAATCTTAATTTAAAAATAAAGAAAAATAGTTGTTAAAATCTTCTAAACGACAAAAATTGAGCCTTGTAACTATTGGAGCATATGCAGCCGTTATTACAGCTCTTTATATATTGAAAATATAGTGAAAAATCCTTTATTCTTATGTTCTTTTTCAATAACACCATTTAATAACTGAACGATATGAATGGTTTGATTTCCATTCATTTTGTTTGACTTCATCTGAATGTTCATTTGAAATTCGTCTTAAAAATTAATTTACCTTTCGTTATTATTTTAATACTTAATATAAATATATTTAAATTAACCGCCTCAATATGACTGTATATTCATAATATTTAAACGACGCCCATCTTGCACTTAAAACCCACAATATTTATACACCATACTAACTTAAACAAAAAGATCAAGAAAGTCAACGTATGAAATAAGGGTAATAAAAATAATGTAATACAACATTAGATTTATTTAACTCTGAAATTTATAAGAAATTAGCAAGTGAAGAGGGAAAGAAATATCAATATTAACCTAAAGATATCAGAACAAATCGCAATATTCAAAATTAACTAAAATTAGTTGAGTCTCACAAGAGATCTGACGAAGAAGTTGAACCCCTGATTAAAACTTATTAAGAATACATGGAATATTTGGATAGAGGTGGTGCATGGGACCCTAGATGGAGTAAATATAGCAAATATTTATAGTGGTAACCTTCGAACAAGTAAGTGAAGTCAATATAAAATTCTGAAATAGAACAAACAGTTGAAAATGATATTGTAAAACCAGTCCGCGTCACAAAAAGTCAAAAACCGAAACAACTTAACTTGTCAGACTACGAATCCGAGAGCGAAAATGATGATTTAGAAATTGAAGAGTTGGTTAAAGACTTAGGCGGAAGTGTGAAAATGAAATAAAGTCGTTAAGATGAGGTACAAGTGGTAACCGCCAAGCCAAAAGTAAATTTACGGTAGAAATATTTAAAATAGACTGATTTGCAGGTAAAAGATTTAAAGAAAAACAGTCCTGCTGCTTAGCCGCACAAAATTATAACCAAGCCTAATCGCATCTAAGAGATTAAGCCAAAGATTGATGAAAATGCGCAAATAATCAACCAAATAATGAAAAAAGGCGAGGAGAGAGCCAATACGCAAAAATTATCTCAGAAACCAAAGGAAACAGAATCGTAATAATCACAATAACCAGCTCATAACCCAGTTTAAATTCAGCAGTAAGTTGAGGATATCCTCCAGCAAATTCACGAGCAACCCCGTGAGCAAGTTCTGAGTAATGTGGAGATCCCTCCAAGCCCAGCTGAGCAGAACTAGCCTCAAACTAAGAACACTCCAGATTCAATAATTCACATTATTGACCGTCCAGAGGTGAATTTGAGCGATTGTTCAATTACCACTCCAGGTGGGCAGCTTCTGTCAGTAATTAGGACAGTGCCAGATCATTCAAACATTTCAGAGAGTGGTTCTGGAATATTTGGGAATAGAACGTTCAAATAAGCCGTTTTCGATTTGATTTTGAACGAGGACGAGGAATTCATTACAAAATGTTAAAAGAAAGACATTGTTATGCAGAGCGTTGGAGCGCGCAAATATATTCCCGAAAAAAAGTCAGGTTATATTCAGTCAAATGAGTACATAAACCACTTCGTTACCTCCCACACCAAAACGGAAAAAGAAAAACATACTGCGCAAATATCAAATGCATAATAATACATAAACCAAATAAACCAGAACGCGCAGAAAAGGAAAACGGATGAGCTGAACAAAACGCAAAAAGAAATTAAAAAGACGAACAGAGTTTAAACGGCTTATGAAGAATATCTTAGGACGAAGTGGCTTTGAAAGTTTTTTAATTACCTATTTTTCTAGTATTTTTAATTTTAAAATTAGAGATAACGTTGACTTAAATGTAAGAAGAATAATTAGAGTAATAATGATAATTACATATAATTTCCATTACATATAATTTACAGTCAGTCCATATTTGATTGAGAATGCACTATTTAATAAAAGGACTAAAAAATTTTTGTTAAAAATATTGAGTTTTTAATATAACTTCACTAATAGTAATCGTACGCATCTAACAATAATATTATAAAGGTTTAATATATACATAGACATAATCTGGATCTGGATGTATAAATTGAACGTTTTTCTCAGATTACGTTTATTCTTTCTCTATTAATAAATTCTTTATTAATTTAATTAAATAAATAATCATTTTTCAAGCACTTTACTACAAATTGCATTTCCCTCCAATACAAAGTCAATCGCAACTTTACCTTCAGAAATGCCCTTATAAAAGTTGTGTTTCAGACCACATGTACATCCATTTCTTGGTTTAGGTAACTTTTAATTCATCTAATCTAATGTTTTACTCAATTATTTTAAATACTAACTTGAAGCATCATTTTAAGGTAAACACAGTTAATCAGTTGGCTTGATATCTTCGTTGCTATGTGAAAAAATACATTGAAGCCTATCTATTTCTAATTCAAATAAATACGATACCTACCCATCAAGTTCTTCAATTGACATTTGGAGTGGTTACACAAAAATGAAGAGTATAGTTGATATTATACACATATTTAATGAATTACAGAACCTATGAACCATAACAAAATGTTAAAACGACGATCAATTTGGAAAACATATGCAATATGGCTATTCTTAGGTATATTTGGTGGGCATTACTTTTATTGTTATTAATATGATTCAGGGATATTCTATATACTTACATTAGGTGGTTTTATCTTTGGATGGTTAGGAGATATATTTATTGTGCCATTTTTGGTCTTTCAAACCAATTAAATGATTGACAATGCTAACAATCAGTAATTAAGAAGAATAGGAGAGCACACAATATTAGAAGGGTATAAATATGTTATGGTTTAACAAGTTTAAGCAACAGACACTGATGGAGAGCCCAATGAGCATATGTTATGAATAATAATTTAGATATTCATTAGAGTGTACACACAACATTTAAGATCATTTCAAATTCTGGGAAAATTTTGTAATTTTCTTTGTTTAATTTAAAACTTATAAAATGTAAGCTTTATTTAATAACAACTTATAATATTCCACTCCCCAAGATCAATGCTTTCCTTTGAACCCTATACACTGGTTAAAAATGTGCTTGATGAATCGCTTAAAGGGGATAAAAAACAAACACTTGATTTTTAACGAATATTAACAGAAAAATTTATTTAGTCAAACGAAGCAGAGCAAAATGAGCTGTTTGCAACTAAAACTTTGACTCTCATATTTGAATATTCTAAAAATGAATTAAACGAGAATGTCCTCCACATTTTAAGTTTAATGCTACTATTTACACAACAGTTTTAACGGGTTAAATTTTACATGGATGAGTCATAAGAACAATTTGACTTGTTTGTTGGCTATTTCAAATATATAGCTACCTAGGAAGTCTCAGATTTTTATCAGTAAATACTAAGAGCCATAAAATTTGATACTTAGGATACGTGCAATCGCATGAGTAAATTTTTGGTGCGAAAGTTATCAACACTGGACGATTAAACAACAGCTCAAAATCTCCAAGACATTATGAATATAATATTAGTAAAGCAAAACGCTCCTTTGAACATTTAATTGAACAACTGTTTTAGTAAGTATGCGGTAGAAGATTAATTGAGTTGAGAGGTTTATTTTATGTTATTAATTTTGTTGAAACGAAATAATGTTAAGCTTGTCAGTATTTCCACTTCGCACCTAACAAAAATAATGCCAACAATGAATGAAAGCATCTATGAAACCCATACATAATTATTTACTCCATAATTCTACAATAACATTAAAACTTTGACTGAAGTAAGAAAAATGTAGAAATATGGAGGGCATTCTAGATTAACTAAATCAGAATTCGATAAATACTTAATGATACTATTTACAATGATGATATCAGGTAAAGAGCGAGGATCTGTCTAAGATAATTGGTCTAAGAACACTAAAATACGCAATTAGTTTATAGCTGATGAAGTTGGAATGTCTTGCAGAGAATGGGAGGAAATACATTCGAATGTCTGTTATGGTCATATTAAATTGTTATTAGATTAACCTGAAGAAGAAATCGATACAAATTTAGACGGTATAGAATCTGATGAAGAAGAATCTGAAAATTCTGACTATGAATATGACGAAGATGATCTAGAAGAACTAAATAAAATATTTAATGATCATGAAGAAGAAGTTTTGAGCTAAAATAAACCAAAAGAAACCAAAGTTCGAAATTCTGTATCAAGAGTTTAAGATTTTATGTTACAGTTACAAAGCAAGTTTCGAGACATATATACAAAATATCCAGATTATTTTCTGGGTAAAAACCTTGTAATAGATGAATAACTTATCAAATTTGCAGGTAGAATATTCTTTTTATAGTATAATCCTGCTAAACCAGCAAAAAGAGGTATACTTGTAAGAGCTTGTGTGGATACATTTACTAACTTTATATTATCAATGGATTTATACGCAGCTTCGTAAACAGTACCTAAAGGTGAAACAAAAACTCTTGATGTTATTAAAAGACTTATTGATTTTCCAAAATAGCCTAACTGCACACTATTCTGTGATAATTATTATGGTACAATTGACGTAGTTGAGTATATTAAATCAATAGGGCTTGAATATGTTGGAACTTTTAGACCAAGTCGACTTGGTAAAGAATTATCATAAAATTTAGAGAAGTTGTAATTGAATTAAGTTGTTTAATATCCTGTGTTTAAAGAAGTAAAACTAAAGAAAACGACTAAATAAGTTCTAGTTAAAGATGTAAACGTCCTTTAATGGTAATGCAAAAAGTAGAAAACTTTAACCATGATATATACAAAATCAAAATTTGTGAAATAACCCTGTTAAATGTAAGAATTTGTAAGTTCTCGTGGTATTCCCAGAGAACAACCTGAAATAGTTCGTTACTACAATAATAATTATAAAGGAGTTGATTACGTAGACCAACTTACAAAAAATATTAAGTTTCCAGGACGATGTACTCGTTGGACCACAAGGATGTTTATTTATTTTATGTAAGTAATATTAGTTAATGGGTTTTCTTTGATGAAATTATTGCATCCAGAATATAAAGAAATTAAAATAACGGATTATGTTGAAAGCATAATTGATTAAATGAAAATAAATCTAACAAAATATGAAATTAAAGCTACACCACGAAAAATTGAAGGTTGTAACCAACCAGTAGTAAGCCCAATTAAAGGACCAGTAATAGAAGCATATAAACACTATCATGTATATACAAAAGTAAGTGCGTAATGTGTCGGCTGCAAATAATGTAATAGCAGATATGTGTGTTCGTGCAAAGGATATCATTTGTGTCCAGAGTGTTATAAAACGCATATTAGTGAATAAAATGACATAAGAGGGTACACACACATTTATAAAAAATGAATAAAGTGATTTAAAATACGAATAATATGTTTTAATATATATTGAACACAAAAATAGTAATTTACCTATTAAATGGTTGAAGTCGTTTTCGAGAATTTTGTTAATTATTTGCGAAGTGGAAATACTGACAAGCTTAACATTATTTCGTTTCAACAAAATTAATAACATAAAATAAACCTCTCAACTCAATTAATCTTCTACCGCATACTTACTAAAACAGTTGTTCAATTAATTAATGACAGATTTAACAAAAATCTTAAATCCAGCTAGTTCAAAGTTGTCAATATATTCCGTCTCAGATGAGTCAGAGCCGAAGAAGAAGTCTTCTGATCGGAGTATGTTTTGCTCAGGTCCATCTACGCTCGGTATGGGTTGTGTCCTTCCTAAACTGTTTGGTCTTGCGAATAAGATCCTGAATAACATTGATGAGTAGTAATAGTATTCCGTTTTGACGTATTCGCAGTACAAGCAGGATACGACCAAGAAATCGTCAACTAGGAGTCGCCATAGGTCAATTGATTTGTAAACAGGTTCTGAGCTACTTAGGGCGTGTTTATCTGACGATTCCAACTCTGACATCCAGAGTCCTGATTTGCGCGAGTTTTTATCTCCTTAAGTTGAGTAAGCTGAGTATGAAACTTCGCCTGTGATTCCGAAGTCGATTGACAACTTGAATTTGCATCCCTAGTTGAACATGGATCCGTACGACGACGGTGAGGGTTATGGTCTGAAAGAGCAAGCTTCTACTTTCTTCCAGGTGCGTGCAGCTTCGGTTGAGGTGGTGAGTATTGAGGGCTAAACGACCGCTTTGCGCTTCTCCGAGGCCGTGCGTGTGTACTGCAATCACTTGTGTTTAAACACTAAGAATTAACTTCCGAGCGAGTCCTCCTTTTAATTCTTACTTCTTATTTGTGAGTCGCCAGATCTGGGCGAGGACTTCTTCAAGAAGCTCCGGGTTGGAATCGAGCGCCTGAACGAGTACGCGCTCAGTGCCTCTGGTGTCTGCATCGGCTACTTATTCCAAATTCTCAAGTGCTTCATGCGAAATATTAAACAGCTGCCATTCACTTAAATTCAAATGTTGCCCTTTTACGACTCAACCCGTGAACTCTTTTAATAAGGAGTAAACGACGTGGTTCAAAAACTCTTCAGCCCACTCCAATAATTCCAATAGTATGTTCAGAATAACGGGCTGGTTCCGGTTAAGAGGAGGACCCCGTTCGTCTCACTGGTGATGCAAACGTACAAGGAACTTTACAACCAACAGAATAAAGTGTTCATTTATTAAAAGAAGCAAGACAACGAACTCGATTTTTACTTAGTCTCGGATTAAGACATTGAAAATTTGTGGTACGCGGGTTAAATCAGAATTCAAGGGCAAAAATGCGCGTGGGCGCACAGGTACAGCGAACTGGACGACTGCCTCAAAGAAAGCAACCTCAGCGAACAATTCACAGAAATCCTCAACAAAGTAGAAGTAAGCAGCAAAATCGACTTCAAATACCAAATGTTCGTGAAAAAAGTTGACCAGGAAGTGAAGAAAATAGCTCCCAAATACATCGGAATCACACTCCCCATCAAAATCGGAGGAGGCGGCGACGACTCAAGCAGCGAAGACGAACAATTCAACAAACAACTCGAAAACATCATGAA
Source organism: Hexamita inflata (assembly GCA_963988835.1). NCBI lineage: Eukaryota > Fornicata > Diplomonadida > Hexamitidae > Hexamita > Hexamita inflata. Next base: position 104,501 of record CAXDID010000901.1, on the reverse strand, counting down.
AGCACGAAAACAAGACAAACTAGAACAAGAAAAAGCTGAACTAGACGAAGAAGACGTCACAGTCGGACAAGTAAGCACCGTCGTCGAACAACTAAGAAAGAAAAAATGGTCAGGCGGAGCTGCAAAGATGAGTTAATGATGCAATATTAAAAATTATTACATACTTTTACAAATTTCAGCTGTATAAATTTTTAACAATAAGACTATTATAACAAACAAATTAATATACATATGTATAATTCTTTTGGAAATAAATGTTCGACTCACATGTTAGGTGTTGGTTCTGAATTGGCTTCATAAAGCCAGCGAGAGTCTGCGAGACTTGAGGTTTAACCTTTGTTAGACCCAAACAAGCATACTTCTGAGGTTCAAGCGAATTAACGCAACGACCACACCACTGATAATGACGAATACGAAAGCGTCTCTGTCATAGAGCGCCCACTAGGACCATTACCAGAATCTAACATGATCAGCGAATCTATCCCGGCAGCACGGGACTTGTCTCTCGAACCAAAGCAGAGCAAGAATTCGCCAACTTGTCCGCTTACCGAGTCGAATTTCTACAAGAATCTCGTGGAAACCTTGCAGAAATATCCATTGGAATGGAATTCCACGGTTCAGGTCTCTTAAGATCGTTTAATGAACAAGAACACCAATGGAGCATCGATTAGCGAGCAAAACAATCACGAAAACATTGACCAAACGATATAACGCTTACAAAATACCCTTATTAATGTCGCAGGTGCAACCTCAAGCACGCGCGAATAACAGGGAACTCTTTAATCGTCGCAACAGTCAGATGGGACAACATCAAGTTACACGAAACCTCTAAATATTGATATTTTGCAACAAGTGCAATAAATGAGGAGAATCACGATCAAACGAAATCCAGTTCCACTCCATCATGCCGAATAAATCTAGCAGTAAGAACCTATTCCTTAACCTTCTGCTACGAACTAACCCACTACAACGACCGACGTGCCAATGGCTCCAACTATCCCAGAGCCGGCAGATCTACCCGTCGTGAACAACTAGCCTACCGCGTTACAGCCTCCATAACCAGCTGTTCCTTAAACGGCCTCTAACAACTCAACAGCCAAAAAATTTTAATGCTCAGAGTGCAACATAGAGCCATGCTCCTTCCCTACTCTCAAAGGACTGTATGGTCACGCCCACTCTCTCACAAATCATCCCACCCATCCTCACCATCCGGAGAAGATTGCAGAATAATATCGCACTGCGATCAACGCTCTTCATTGCAAAGCCCAATGCCGAATTTGCGGGTCCCCTTTTTCAACGAAGGGAAACTGCACCACTCACGAAAAATAGACTCCCTATTGCCGTGAAAAGATCAAAGAAATGGAATAACACGTCCAATCCAACCCAACCCTCACTGCCGCCCCACCAGCGAACGTACAGCTTCCAGATTATGACTGTTACACGCTCAGCCGCTTCTGTTCAAATACGGATAAGTTAGCTCTCGACAAAGCATACAACTAACTACACGACGATTTCATCCGCTCCAAGATAGAAACTCCATCGCATATTGACAGATTCATTGGTTAATTCAAACTCAAGGAATCCAAACCGAATAAACACACCGTCTTTTTGGAAGAAGACGAGTAGATTAAAATTCGTAAATTGCGATCAGCAGTCTCCCGGGAATTTGCTCTTTAAGCCACAGGCAAGGCTTTCTAAAGACTCGAAGACCATTACGACAATGTTCCAAGGGTGCTCATCACAGAACAAGAAGCACTGGAAGAATTTAAGCGTAAGCATCCGGACTCAAAGAACCTTCAGTTCCCTCCGTTGCCAGCCGGCATCGTGATGTAAGGACAGATGGATCCAATCACCGAAGATGAAATAAAGACGATCATCCTCCGCATCAAGAAAGCGAAGAGCCCAGGAGAAGACGGTATTACGGGTAACACCTGAAGTACTTAGTTTACCAACACGAGCCCTTTCTCAAAATCTTGGAATTTTTCTTTAACCAGCTGTTGAACAACCCCCGTCACCTGCAAGACTGCAAGAAACTTTTCCGCTTCAGAGCTCTTCTTATCCCTAAGAAGACAGGTGGCTTCAGGCCAGTTAGTTGCGAATCAATGATTCTAGCTGTATTTTCTTCGTGTTTAAAAACGAGGTTGATGCAACAGATCAAAATACACGATCACCAATTCTGTTTCAAGAGCGGGGGTATTACTCACGCTCTCGCAAGGGTCGAATCCTTCAAAGCTCAAGGAAAAACGCTAACTCTGGCCGATTGTACGAATGCGTACTAGGCTATTGATTAAAACGCGTTAATTCACTCCTTACAATTGAACGGGGTTAATTCACTCTTTGTTGAGTACTACCGCACCTACTTAGACACGCGGAGCTGCAAATACGCAGATAATATAACGTCTGGCTGTCCCGCGGGAAACAGCACTAGCGCTCTGGCTTTTGCCGGTACGTTAACAGATGTAATCGCTGCTATGGAAGCCAAAGGGTACCAACTCACCGTTTTCGCTGATGACATCCAAATAAGCCACGACCAGAACGTCGACAAGGACGTGGTGCTCTAGGAACTCGCAGCACTTCTTTAACCGCTGGGTCTCGAACTAGCGTTGAATAAATGCTCTTCAACACAGGATGGAGGTGAAATCACCTTCTTGGGTCAAACATTTTCCCAAAGTTCAACCGTCTCTCTCGCAGAGCGGATGACAGCAAAAATTGATAAATGTCTTAAAGTTTTGGACGCCTCCCCGATCACGAACCACTAGAAGTATCTTCTTCTGCGTTCCGTGGTCCTCCCCAAGGTCAACTACGCACCGCTAGTCGACTTCGCACCCAAGATTCCCTAAGACGGTTTTGGAAACTAGTACGGTCTTATCGACTAGAAGGTTTTCAAATACGCAAGCGATCTCTTCGCCGTCAAGGACTTGTCTGAGACGGAGTAAGCCGATTTCTTCACAAATTCTGCTTCGAAGGGCGGACTAGAAATGGTCGTGCCCTCATTATACTACGACTTCATGTAAGCCTAGTAAAAAGCGGTTCTTGCTGGGAAGTGCGGCGTCTTCAAAGCTCTGCGGAAAGAATACCTCAACACCCTTCAGGATCACCCTGGAGTACCGGCCATTGGTAATGCCATCAACAATTTCACTTATCTGACTGATAATGAACTCTTCGACCTAATAAAACACCGATTTTAGGTTTTAAACAAAGAGCTCGACTCGGAAAGCAAGTGTTTGTTATGTGGAAAGAAAATGACCGCCCAACACGAAATCAGATGCAACCGAAACGCCGGAATCAGAACAGTGCGCCATGACTACATGGTGAACCGTATCCTGACCAAGATAGACCATCATCGTCACCCTCGCCCGGTCGACAAAGCCCATGGTAACCTACCCTCATCCGACAAATTGGAGAAACCTGATATAGAGTTCCAATACAAAAACGCAACCTATGTCCTTGATGTCACGTTCGCTGTCGAAGCAAATATATGCAACGCGTTCAAGGGCAAGATTCTCAAATACGGAGGCACGTATAGCGATAATCGGGTGATTCCACTCGTTCTTCGTTACAACGGCACTGTGTACGAGAAATCCATGAACATGCTAACAACATTCCTGCCAGAGATCACGGACTCCTTCCTAAGCAAACACTGCTGCCTTGCAGTGGCGCGCGCTAACGAAGAAGCCAAGCTGCATTACACCAGCTTGATCACTAATGCTCTGCATGAAGGCACCATCGCGACGAAGTAAGGTTAGAGAGACCGTCAAGCTACCGGAAGAAGGGCACCGCGAGCGCCGCCAGGCCTCGAGGGTGTGGGAGCAAGGCAAGAAGGCGAAGCCCAAGGCAACGCTGGATCGGACGGGCTCGGGGTAACCGTCGACAATTGAAGACATGGAACATGAGCGAGTGAGAAAATAAATTCTTTTGGAAATAAATGTTCGTGATTGTAAATGATTATTATTATATTTTAGATAAATTATTATTCATTTGTATACTTCTATTTCTAGACAAATATCGTATCTAGACAAATAGCACATTCAGTAACGTTTATAAGATAGTATAAGATATTTTAATTTTATCCATAAAATATCGTAAAACTTTCTCACAAAATATCTATTTCATTAAATAAAAATAGAATTCAATTTAAATAACTCCTTATTTATATACATACTAATATATTTTCATTCATTTTAATTCCATATCAGTAGTTGTAATTATTATTTGTAAAAAGAATTAGAAATAGTTTAAACTTGTGATATTCAGTTATTTTTTGTTAAATATAATCGTATAATGTTATATTATTATATATCATTTCCATCCCAAATATAATGGAACTGAATAATTTTAGACAAAGAAAAGAGTATAATAAGATAGTAATCGCTTTTGAAATAGATTTCAAACCAGATTTTCATTATCATTTGTACTAAATTATTAAAAATTCTTTGATTAACATACGTATTTCACAATACGAAGAATTCTTTTGTAAAATAATGTTCAATTTGCTCTTATGTAATAAATAAATTCATTAAATAACCATAATTACTATTTTAAGTTAATTGAATTTTCTAAGTTATTCTTAATTACCAATATAAGACATCCAAACAATATAATTTGAACTAGAAATTGGAAAATATGACTGTTTATCAATTGTTAAAAATAACACCGATACTGTTATTTTATTTACAAGTTATCAAAACTAATCCAATTTGTCTTTATTAAGAAATTTGTATCAATTACGTACTCTTAGTCTTAATAAATGCAAGATTGACTGTATACCTAAAATACCTCTATTATAGTTAGAAAATTTATTTATTTCACACAATAACATTATAGATTTATCTCCTCTTTCAAAATGTACTAAATTGAAATAATTAGATGCAAGCACCAATTAAATTGACAACTTGAATCCAATTTCTAAGTTAACCAATTTAACCAACTTATTAGTGAAAAATAACAAAATAAAGGATGTGACGTGTTTAAGATCTATGAGTTCGTTACAATATTTAGAGATAAGCTACAATCAGCATATTGATATTTGGGGTTTATAATTTATGTCAAATTTAATTAGTTTGGGAATGTCGCACTGCAATATAGCGGATTTATCTCCGATTGAAAATCTTAAAAAATTACGGATGCTTGTTGTTCATCACAATTTAATCTAAAATCCTGAAAAGTACCCTTTTTTAAACAACATCTCTTATGTGAATATCGATAAAAGAGACAATTGGTTCAATAATTTGATGCCATTTGATGAGAATGTTAGTGTTAACACCGTGAACGTGTGCTATTCCCAGGTGTACTTAAAATAGTTCGCACTCTATAACGCGCGTACCCGTTTATTTAAGATGGAATCACATCGCGCGCGAACCAAACTCAGGCTTAAAACAGCACAAAATAAACTGTAAACGTAAAACATATTTCTTAGAATCTCAAAATAACTCAGTGACATGGTGAGCAAGTTCGTTGAAACGGACTCCACATTTTTACAGTGATATTTTTGCTTTTAATTTTTTAAATTTAAAACTAATAATAATATAAGTATCAATAATAGTCAAATTCAAGGCAGACACGCTATTAATGCAGAATTTTATATTAAACATATTAACAATTATAAATGATGGGTTTTCATTCAGGTATATTCGATACCATTTACTTAATTTGTTTTATCATTTTTTTGTGCTTCAATATAACAAGTGTTACTGCTAGTAAAGCTTCAACATTTTCATCATCCGAACTTTCTTGGTTATATAATTCATCTAACTAATTTTTCAAAAACTGAACTGTTCTATTTGGTTAAAATTCTTGCCAACTGTTTTCGAAAAAGGTACGTACATTCGTAACTAGTGATTCAGTGCAGTTTAATTTTGTGGATAAATCTGTATCAGACTGTTTTCTATTATCGTTTAATTCTCTACACAGTGTAATAATTTTTGTTACTGTAGAAATAGACCATCCTGCGCAATCAGCTGCGTCATAAATTTTGTTATATTCATCGAAAAATATACTATTGAAGAAATGTGTGTAGATCAACATTATGTCTTCTGGCGTAGGCAATCTTTTCAGATTATTATTCATTTGATGTGGTAATTATATTGTATTACTGTAAACTTATATTTTTGATATTTTCTTTACCAAATGATTGACTTCTTAACATTATCTTAATCATAATAAATGTAAAAAATTTATAAGTTCTGATAATCGCATATGGTTTTATTCAGAATTGGATGAAGTATACATATGTTTATTCTTAAATCTAATACTTTTTGTTCTAGTACAAGTCCTCTTGTAATATAATTCTAATATAAATAGTTTATAATACAGCAGATTTGCTCAAAGTTGTTTAAAATTAAAATCTTAAAATTACATAACCTTGAATACGAACAATAATCTACATTATTTATCAGGAAGGAACATGTAAAACAACAAAACACAAACATATGCAGTTAATATATTGCAGAGGTGTAAGAGTAAGGAAGAAACTGATTAAAGAGTTATAACATTGTTCCCCGCTCTAAATTTAGAAGCACTACGCGTTGCCGCTGATACGCTAGTCCCAAGATTCATACCAGCCATCCCAAAGATAATTACAAAGATATCTTTTGAGGTCAATAATGTTAGTTCAAGTGCCGAACTAACTTAGGTTGTCTGAGGAGGCTAGTCAGAGTGACAATCCTAGAAGATGAGGTATGATATTGAGATTAGTTTGAGGTAACTTTATTATGTATCTAAGTGTGGATTTGTGGATTGTCTTAATTTATGAGATGAAGATGGAAAGATTAAATTGATCCTTAGTACTGATGATAAGGTTACAGTTAAGTGAGTCATTTTATTTTACTGATTAATAGCTAATTTTAAAACAAAACGATAAGTATCGATAAGTTAACAATATTTCTGCTAAAGGTTCATAACGAACTTACCACAAAAATAAACGAATCCGAATCAAATGAGTTAGAACCAATCGTCACGAAAGTATTCGAGTTTCAAAATCTAACGGCTGAACAGCAAAAATAAATTAAAATAGTTCTTCTGGAAATGGATGTTTCGTTTTAACTTCGGAGTAACATAAACATTAAGTGATAACTGTTTTTAAAAATATAAGATATGTAATTTTACACGTAGTGCTTCTTTTGTTTAGAGCGACTGTATATAACTATATTTTACTGATCACCATAACAGCGAATTTTAAAACAAAAACGAGAACAAATTTGGATCAAGTGGGTTCAAGTATATTCTTTTTGCGATTTTGAAAACTGTCAGTTTTAACAAATAGTTCCGCTTAAACTCCAAAATTGAGCTCAAGTTTCATCATTCCGTATTTTGTTATAAACTGTTCAACAATTCTTACAAGTGATATTTATTTTGATATTTTGTTATTTAAACAGTTTGATATTTTTGTAAATATAAAATATATAGAAGTTTTTAACTTCAGACTTTTGATATTACAAAGTAAACATGATTACAAAACATTTCAAATATATATTTAAACATATTAAACTGGCATATTAATATGTGATTGATATTGAAATTGAATGTAGAACATCACAATAAACATTAATGCGCAAATATTAATGTTTAAATATTACCCACTTCACATATGATATAAATATTACTTTCAACACAATTAAACTGCTTTACTGATAATACTCTAGTGGTGCTATCAAAATAGTCCAGAGAGCCCACATTTACAGCACAGTTACTGACTCTTAAGACCAAGGACTACGTGGTGTGCCAATCTCTTCTTGGATCCTCATTCACGATTTCTCTTTACTTCGGCGCCTTCGTCTACACATATCCTTCAAGCTAAACTCTTTCTGGAGCTATTTCGCTCACGTTCCCTTGCACAGATGCGAACAACTGCGACGCTGCTTTTTCGGCTACTTCTGCTTCGTTCAAGCTTACTTTTCCAGACACAAACACCATCGTTGAAGACGCGATATCTGTATTCAAGATCGACAAGTACAACCGACTTGAGTGTTTATCTAATCCCTCGATATCTTATACAGGGGCGACAAGTTCTTTTTAAATCAAGGCAACTGCTGGCAACTGTGAAATGCAAATAATTTAAAACATGAATGCCGTGGTAAAGCTCTTGGTCTACCCAGATTTCGTGATTCAGAAATCTTTCTCATTGGCTGCTGTTACTCAACTTTCTGATCTATTCATAAATATGGTAGTAAACTGCGACACTGACTTCACTGGTTCAGAAAAACGTGTTTGTTAAAGGATAATGCAGACTTTCTAGGAGAATTATAATAACAAAGCAGAACTCACTGTTTCTCTTCCGGCAATCGTTCCAGGACCGGACGCGACCTACAGCAGATAATCTGTTTTCTCTTTGTATACAAAGATCACAGCTATTACTTCCTCTTTTGTAAATTAGTTTGATTGTTTCACTTCGTCTTTAGCCGTATTCTTTTCTAATTTAATTCGACTTTCAAATACAATTAATGCCAGCGCTGTTAACTGCATTTTGCCTTTTGATCAGTTTATTGGAGACGTTGATTAAACGATAAAGCTCATTAGAGTTACTGACACCGATGGAACAGCTGTCGAATTTAAGTTTGCGAGCACCTCTAAAACTGTTATGACGGATCTAGCTTGGCTCGAATGTTCAGAGGACCTATACGGTGTAAAATCTTGTTAAGATAATATTAAAATCGCACGTGCGATGAAAGCGCCATAAGGCATTATATCAAGAGAATTCATGAAAAACTCTGTACGAGTAAAGTAAGTACAAAATACCATTGTCGCAAGAGCAACCGCTTTGGCGAATACATACGTCACTCTAAATAAAACGGGTGCTTGTATCACTACTATAAATATTGGATATGAAAATATGTTCTATCAAGTAAAATTAGACTTGATGGAAGGTTCTCCACGTTTCTAACCTGGTCAACATACAAATAAACTAACTCTTTGGTCATAGATATTATATCCAGGAACTGGAACTGCACTGGGACAATATGGCACATACTGTTTTGGCTTAGAATTAACATAACAATAGTAACAAATTTATGATCAGTTTTATAAAAATATATAATAGGTAACCTCTATGGTTACACTACTATCAGTTGCTGTTCCGGTTGATAAATTAGTCATGGAAGACATAACCAGCTCTGTCAATTACATGTACATTTTATCTTTTGTTTTAATAATAGCTTCTGTTGTCTGGTATTACATTTCAATTCGCGATTTGAGATGACGGAATGATTTAATTTGTTTATATATTATATCTACTGAGGAATACATGTAGTATCTTAATATTCACATTCGAGATTTTTCTGTTTATTTAGAACAAAATATAAAAGTATCTAAATTTTGTTTTTCTACAAATAAATATTACATAAGTAATATTATATTAGCCATTAATATACTTCGATAAGTAATCTGCAATGTTTCATTTTTTATTAAAAATTAAGTGCAGTGTGAACACTTAGTACATCTTAAATTCACATTAGTCGGGAAACATTATCGATACCAATAAATACCATTACAAGCCAATAAATAGTGTCCCCGAGATTTAAAGTGAATTTAGCTTTAGATTTAGCGAATCGATTTCAACACTGAATAAGTGATATTGACTAATGTGTATTAATATAATGAAATTAACCTATTTAATGCATTTTTACACATTTATTTTTTACCACACCAATTAGAAATGCCTTGGAACTTCCAACTGGAAATTGTGGATAACATGAAGTGTCTGTACGTTTATCACACTCACTAGCAAGTAAATAGCAGTTATCAAGTTAACACCTACGGCGTGGTTCACGTCTTGGTCCAAGGCTTCGATTTCAGTCCGTTCGATCTGAATTCGCTCGATTTTAGTCCGAAATCTGTGAAGCTAGTCAACTGTACTGTAGATCTACACATGATAAAAAGAGATTTTGACACGCTGGAGCTGCTTGACTGCTAAGTGCTGAACTAAGTGCAAATACAACCTTTTGTTCGGAAGTTAGTGCTGCGTTCATTCGTGGACATATCACAGTTGTACAACATGTAATGCGAGGAATTGGTGATTTCGTGCCGGCTGAACTCCTAATTGCAATCTGAGGACATTCATTTTGGTGCGTTGTACAAAATTCGTAAGACTACATTCGAAAATTTGATAATTGACGTTTCCGCGTTCAAAGAGGTTTTTTAAAATATTGTGTTCAAAAACTGCACCGTTTTCAGTTCTTTTAATAAACAATATTAAGCGGTAACTCGTTTTTAAAACTGTTCCATTGATGTCCAGAGCGTTCAGTCAATTCGTTACGCGGAATTCGAGGGCTGCAGAATAATTAAATAATTAGAAAACGAGAATGAACCGGAACAGAACTGAGAATGATGTGAGCTGAATATTATTAAAACTATTTTATTTTACACTGGATTAGAGAAATATTATTTATAGTAAAAAACCAAATAGATTTAAATGAAAGAAGTATAAGTTAAAGTCATCGTAACAAAGTGGCTTATTAACGTAATATTGTAATATGTATTAACAATTATCAAATCTAAACTAAATCTGATCATGTATCTTAATATATCTCACCCCAGTCTTTGTATCCATGAATATGCGCACGCACCTATAATATGAAGATTGAGGTGAACCTACTTTAGATTCTTTTGGCATATTATATAATGAAGATTTTGCTGCAACAATAAATTTAAATTAATTTGTTAGAGTCTTCACATAGTAAAATATAATTACAAATTTATTGAAATATATTAACTTACTAAATAATTACAAAAGCAATGAACAAATAAATTCTGGCAACAATCATACGTTATTAACTAATTATATAAATTTTTGTCTTTCCCTTCGTATCACTTTTAGAAATTTCAACATAAAGCAAATTAATATTTCAAGGTTATAAACTCAGTATCTGTTTTATAATTTCGATTTAAATATAAATTCTTATATAGCACTTATTATAGTAATTTAGATAATTCTCCCGATAGTCCTCACTCAGCATCCGAAATCCCCATTTCCACACGCGTAACTGAGAGCTATCTTAGCTCATAACATGTGCCTCTACACACACGCTATAAAATACCATCGTTAGATGGCAGAATATTTTCCTCTACTTAATAATCAATCTAGTGATTCAATTTTTCTCTTCAATTTGCTTCTTCAATGTTTGCTTATACTTTTAATCTATCAATTTTGATACACGATCCAGTTATCATGGCCCATCACGGAGCCAGTTCAGATAGCAATTATCCAGTCAATATGACAGCTGCCTAGCTCCTCATATGAATTTTTGGTTGAAGTTTCCTTACTTATAACCTCCAAACGACTTGTTTCCTCCTTTGTTTTGCTTGCTGAAGTTGGTCTAGCCTATTGGTATTTTGACGTACATGAATGAGTCATCGTTGCGTTTTGATTTAACATCATTGTATCTGTATTAGTTTAGGGAGTTGAACAGTTTCCCTTAGTTGTTGTTGAATTTGTTGTTGTTTCGATCGAAGTAGTTGCCTTGTTGTTTCAGAGTTTTTTGTAAAACTTTCGTTAGCTTTTAGACTACGTCTGCTTGGTTCCAAGAGTGTTTCTTCCAGTTTTTCTTGTAAGCATCATTGTTTTTGTTTTGTTGTTTGCGATCGAAGCAGTTGTTCATCTCACATTATTTGATGTAGATATATGGATTTTGATCAGTTGTTGCTCGTTATTTTATGGAGCTGTTGTGATTCTGTTATCCAGTGAATGAGTTTCCTTTTGGTTTTTGGTTACCGTTAAGAATTTTGTTAAATGATTTGACGAGTTCTTTAATTTAATTCTTCTTGCTTTGGTTTTGTTGAGAGCCTTTTGGTTTGCTTTATTCCGTGTTGCTCTGGTTGTTTTGCTTGTTTTTCTTGTTGTGTTCTTGTTTTTGTGATCTGAAAGATTGGTTGTTTTGTTTGAAGGGCTTCTTCATTGAACTTGAGCATGATTGAGATTGAAGTGCTTCAGAGGCTTCCGATATAGCACTGTAGTCCACTTTATCAGGCTTCCGATGGTCGGTTCGATGAGTATTTTATTCCTTCCTATGCGGCTGCTCTTAGTAGTGCGAGATGTTTCCACTATTGGAGCTGGAGTCCTCTGAGTTCAGTGACGCGAACTTGTTTTGCCGATTTATTTGTTTTGCCGATGTATTGGCTTTTTGATGGTTGCTCTTCCTTCTCCTGTTTTCGCCCATCTGGGATGTGAATGTGTAGCTGTCACTTTATGAGACGTGAGAGTTATTCCATTTGTTTTGTTGGAATAAGAATTTTTCGATAGGTTCTTTTTCGCTTTTATCGTTATCTTCTCCCAGGTCTGCCAGAGGAGCAAATTTATTCATGTCCAGCTTGCCAATCGGTGCTTCTTCAAGGTTTGTTTCCTTTTCAAGATTTCGCTTTTTGTAGAGTGAGTTGTTACACATTTGAGCGTACCTCGAGATTTTATATCCAATCTCGGCGTAGAATGTTTGCATGTTTACCTTCAGTTCCTTTAAGAACAGGTGGCTTTCTTTGTGTAGCGTACAGTTTTTGCCCACTATAATTGGTATGATTTTGGCCTCATAACCTTAGTAGTGTTTGACCTTTGCTTTATGATCAACAATTTTATCGTGAACACCTATGTGGTATTCTTAAGCCTTTTTGCAGTTCGTTTCATGGTATGGCGAGTTCTTTGCGCCACAGTTTGGACATTATGTTGGGATTAGGTCTTCCTTTTCTTTGACGAACCTGGTGTTGGTTAGGTAACGGAAAGCTTCGTTAGGAAGTTGTCTTCTATAGTTTTGAAGGGTATATGCTATACGAGGTGTTATTTCGTCGTAGGTGCCGAACTTATTCTCGTAGTCGACTCCATCTTGTCTTGTTTTGGAGAGGAACGTTCTTTCTAGTTTTCTTTGTCTAGAATTAGCTTCGTTATCCTCATCATGTCCAATTTTGTCCAGTGTTTCGCCTTCGAGTTCGTTTATAAGTCGTTCTTTCTCGTACTGGTCTTATTTCATGAGGTTATAGTGTTGTCCTGGGTATATTTAATGAGCTCCACCTTTACATTTGTGGGATAGAGCAAACCACATCAGCTCTTTTTTAGGCACGTTTACTTCTATAATTTTCCGGAGGCCTTTAATTAGCTCATCGTCTATTTGGAGATATTTCTTGATATTCTCTTGCGTATCGTCGCATACATCTACAAGTGGTCCATAGTTTGCACATGTTAGGATACATTTTTCGTATAATGTGTATCGGTTGTGTAATGAGATATCAAGATCAAATAGGCTTCCTATTCTTTCTTGTACGTTTGCTAGTATTTGATCCGTCAATGGTTTTGCGTCTTGACCGAATTCTTGCCCAAGATATGTGACAATTCCTGAATTGTTTTCGAATAATGTTTTATCGTTGCTTGATGTTTTGTTGGTGTTCACTTCAAGTTTCAGTCTTTCATATTCGGCCATAGCAATCCTAATCGCATCTTTTTCTCTTCCAGGGGTGACCATGATTAGTATGTCATCTGCATAGCCGATTGCAACCATGAAGCGTTCTTCGTCTGCTGGTTTCTGATTAATGCGGTAAATTAGCTCAGAAATCACGCTTGCAAATAAATGCATGGTAAGCGGACAGCCTTAACTCACTTCAACTTTTATATCTTTTACTTTAATTCTCCAGATATAAATCAACTTATAGTACGAATTTAATGTAAAATTACTAATTTATCAAAAAATTATTTTGAGATACGTTCATGAAATTGTAATTATTAGTTAAAGCGATTATGTCTAATAATAATATAATAAAATAAATCATGTATGTGGTTGCTTGTCTAAAATATAATATAGTCGAAATTCTTGAAGTGTTAGGAATTGAACAGCTCAGGCGATTTATATCATCTTGGGGAGAATAATACTTGTATAGATGAACTTGAAGCGGTGAATTAATTACAGTGATGGCCATTATTATAGTATTATCTAATGAGTATACAAAATCCGTTGAATTACGTTTGCTGTTGGATCCTATCATCTTTAAAATCAAATTATTTGAAATATTCTTGTCCTTGATAGAATCGCTTTTGAAAAATACTACTTTATTAAATGTAAGTTTTTATTGATATTAATTTAAATATACATCTTCGAAAATTAGTTTGAGAAATATTATTGTTAAATAATTATGACTTTTTGTTCTTTTATATCAAACAATAAAATAAACAATTATCAGAATATAATAAATTCTACAAGAGATCATTTGTGCTAAAAAGCGCTTGTCACTTGAACTTTAAAATTTCTAGGAAACGATATTTAACTTCAAATAAGTTGTTAAGAATTTTGTATTTTTTGATGTTGATCATTAATGCAACAGTAGATAAACTAAAATGAATTGAATATAGTTATAACTTGGCTCAACAGATTAAATCAATTATAAGAATATTCAAATTGTATGTGTAAAAGTTAGAACACAAAAAAAGATGATAGAAATGGATAAATTTTAAAGTTGAATAACAATTAAAATAATATAATTCTGTCGCAGATATCAATCTTTGCTAACATAATTAATTTCGTTTCCCTCAATATCAATTATTTTTGAAAATATTGTCATGTGTTCGATCTATGCTACTTGAGCACATAAAATTAATAATAGTTATATATTATTAGTTATATTATATATTAGTTATATTATTAGTTATATATTAAATACAGCAGGTACCGACCTATTCCTAGCAGCTTCTTGGTTCGCTTACATTTAACAAAGTGATATTTAGTAAAATGTGTTGATTTATATATTTAAATCATGTAGACAATATTGAATGGTGCTTGGTTGATAAAGACGATGTTAATAACTAGTGTTAAATATCCACCAAGTTTTGAGATCAGAGCAGAAGTATTTGAAAATATATTATCACAAATATATTATGTTTAAATGCTGAGGTGAAATAATAATTTAAATTCGGTTGCAGCAAAATCTTCATTATTAGGTCAGTACCAAATATATAATCTTTTTCACCTCTAACTCTTCTAAAAGTACAACCAGTACATAATATACATAATATACATATAATATACCAGTACTACCATGAGCATGTTAATATGATGTAATATATATTATATATATACATATATTATATATATATGTGTAAGAAACTCTAAAAAAACCCATGCAAAACGCATCAAAAAGCTGACAAAGCGAAGAAAAAACGTAAACCCGATGATCCTCCGGAAAGCCCAATACAATCCGAAACGGTCTCAGACCAGCATTTAAATGAAACAAACGATTAATTTAATTCGTCCATCCAGATAAATTAGAACGAAATCCTTCTTTCACTCACACCTGCATATATTATTCAATTTGTTTACTTTTCTAACATTTAGGAAAATGATTAGAAAAATAGACATTTTGTATACGTTTTCATAAGTAAAAAATATACAGGTGTATGAATTCCCCGAAATAAATTTATAACATTTGTCTATAAAATATTAGTATTTAATATGCTTTCTTGGTTGATATAATAATAAAAACTCTCTTTATATTCGAAATAGTTATTTGATAAAAATTTAAATTTAAATTATTATTTACATCATAATATACATTCATTTGTACAATCAAAATCAAATTTGAGTGTAAATCTATGCACCCGAATGTAAATCTTTCTGCACCCGTTGCACCTGGGTGCCGTGGGTGCGTCAGGGTGCAAAATGGGTGCAAGTATGTATATATATATAAATAACTAATATTTATAAATGTTATCTTTAACTATTAATAGTTAACCACTTCAAATATGATTTGATTTGGTGTATAGAGATTTATATCTTAAAATAAATTTTTATTTAAATAACAAAATGACATTGATTATGAGTACACAATTTGATATCATTTTTTAATATTTTATAAACACGATGACAGAAGTAGAGTAAACAAATGATATTATTGAAACTCAAGTAATAGAAAAGAACCCTGATATGATTGAAGTTATGAAGAAACAACATGTTCCAGATATTAGAGATTTCGATAGAATGAACAAAGATATCAAACCTTAAGCCAAAGAAGGATATGAGTACAAATTTGGAAAAAATGGTTGGCGATAATAGAAGATAATAACAGAAGAAGAGAAATAAGTTAAAGGATAATAACTTAAACAAGCAAAATAATTAAAAGCGCAAGCGTCATAATAACAAGATTAGAGTTAAGATCAAAGTGAGACAATTAAAGATTTTAGTAAATAGTCTTTTACAAAATTTAGGTTATTCATAAATTAAAATAGAAGAATTTTCTGAATGAGTCTTAATAATTATTTTTTATAATCTAAATTAAAACAATGATCAAAGATGATAATATTATTTAATTAGAGAAACAGCCTAATATAATGTCATTTGGGTTGATCGGATTTTATGGCAAGACTAATACAGGCAAAACAACATCAATGTTTAACTGAAACATTCTTTTAGTACATTTTCATATTAGATAATTTCATGCAATATTATTTCATAAATATTATTTTAATTATTTCCAAGTCCTATAAAGCCATTTTGACACACCATTCCACCTCGCAAAATTAATGAAAAATGTTCAAAATTATAAAATTATACTGTGGTCGCCAAGCCAACTTTGATTTCAAAAAATACTAACTATTTCAAAACTATTTTTTGTATTAATTTTAACTATATATTAACTCAATGTTTAGTAGCGTCTCCTTTCTATTTTATTACTTCTTCTAACCTTTTGGGCATAGAGTCAATCAAATGATTGATGATATCTAACGAGATTTACTCCAACGCCCTCTTTACTTCTTCATTTAATAAGTCATATGTGGTACATTCTTCAGGGGAAATGTTTGACTTCAGTGGATTCCAGCAGTGAAAAAGTGGATTTAAGTCTGGACTCATTACTGGAAAGCGATAGAGCTCAATGTTGTTAGCAGTATAAAAGTTTTTCATATACTTACTAAAATGTGTCGGGGCGTTATCTTGTTGCAACTTCAAGTTATGCTATTAAGTGATGGAAGTGTAACTTGTCTGAGAACTTAAGAATTGACAATTGAATTCATGGTCGTACCGCACGGCATAAACCATAATGGACCCTTATATCTATAGCTAATCGTACTATAGATCATGCACGAAAACAGTCCATATTTTACACTTCGAGAAAATACTTCGGATTCCACTCGTCTTTAGGTGTTCTGAGCACTCTACTCGCTCGATTTGCATAGCATTTTGAGCGATACTCATCGGTATACTAAAAAGTTCTCCAATATTCAATTGGTTGTTTCAGGTTCATTCGAGCAAAGTTCAAACTTTCCAATTTATGCTTTTCGGTAAGTTTTGGCTTTATCTTAGCAACATAGAAGCTTAAACTGAATTTGGCCAGGAGACGAGATACCGTTGTTAGAGACATGGAAATTCCACGAAGGGCTTAGTATTTTTCAGCTATGATTCGTCGAGTTTCGAATCTATGGCTCTGGCGATATTTAACAACGCGAAAATCTCAGCTTAGTCAAATTTTCTGACACTATTATCGGCATGAGAAGCTTCTAGCTTGCCTGTAACTTCAAAGTGCTTAAAATGGAATAAACAGTTTGGAGACTACATTGAAGGCAACAAGCAATGTATTTCTTGGTTGCAACAGTTTGTGATTCTGTTTCTCACATTCTCATCATTATGCGACGCTCTTGTATTGTGATCCGTCGGCTTCGTGTGTGCTTCGTCATTTGAAGGATGAAGTGAAAAAGAAATGAACCGCAGAATTAATTGAATATGTTATAATTAGCATAAATACAGTGATTTAATTTTCAAGCGCAATTATTACATAAACATTTGTTAAAATCAAAGTTGGCTCGGACACCACAGTACAAAACATATAAACAACTGATTATATGTTAACAACGTGGTTTAGTAAATTTAACGCTTATTTATAATTCTAAAATATATTATTTATTTACTATTTAGCTTTTTACATCATTTCTATTTACAATATGAATATTAAAAGCTTAATTTAACGCGAATTCCTACGAATATGAGCGTCCCGTGTTAATTATATTATAACTAACTAATTCTGAATACATTAATTTAAGTACGCAGAAAATTATTTATTGTGATTGTAAGTTATTTTTTGGTAATTTAAAAATATTTCTTCATCTACTTCTCAATCTTCATCTATTCTTCTAAGAGTAACAATTGTTAAATGAAACTACAAAATATTGTTTAATGAAAAATGAAAATTATTGCTGGCTTTATCTTGGAGCTATAAAATATATTATAATTATTATCCATAAACCAATTACCTTAGTTAAATTGCTCCAATTTACCTGAAATTATCTCTGTAAACATAATAATTCCGTATATTTCAAAACCTGCTCAAAATTTCAAAACAGTTTCAAAATAAATATTTCTTTCTTTTAGCATAATTTAGCTTTAAATTATATTTGCAGAGTTTATTGCATACAAATTTTGGGAAATAAATCATAAATAGTTTTATTATTTGTTTCAAGTTTTCATTAATTTTGCGAGGTGGAATGGTGTGTCAAAGTGGCTTTATAACGTCTGAAAATTAATAAAATTATAATTTGAAGATAATATTGGATGATAAAATCTAATATGAATATATACAAAAAGAATGATTCAGTTAAACTGAAGGATGAATATATCAAGAACAGTAAGAAGCAAGCATATGATTTAGATAAACCATTTGTTTTAGCAGGAGACTTTACTCATATATATTTTATTTCACCATCAATATCAAGTGACAAAACAGCATAAAAGAATCAAGATAATAATATGATTTCTATAGAAGGTGATAAACAATAAGTTTTAGATTTAATTTAAAATATTAGATAAATGAAAGATGATGTTCAAGAATTATTATAGTTATAGACTTAAATAAGAGATTTCTTTAAATAATGTGACCTAAATAATTTAGATTAGTAAACAGCAATATTACTTATCAATATTTTGAAATAAATAGAATAAACAAAGTAAAAATATCCATAATTATAATTTAAAGAAACTAATCAAGATATTAGAAAGAACTTAAAAGAGTTCTATAAACTTTTATGTCTAAAACCAATTACAATATTTATAAGAATACCAAAGATTATGATGTTGTTCGATGATATGAGCGGTTCATCTTTATTTACAAATTCAGTTGAAAATGAGTTCTATAAATTTATAGTTTAAAGAAGACATTTACATGTATTTACTGTAATGATTTCAGCACACTCAATTACAAATCTATTTTATTAATTTAGAGTAAACTAAACAGCAATAGTATTATTTAATGGACTAAAAATGGAACAAATGAAGGAGTATTTCAATACTATATAAGAAGTTCAAAGCAGTAATTTTGGAGAAAAAGAGTTTACGGAAATTTATAAAAGAACAACAGGTTATTACGAATAAGATTTTGATAAAAAAGCGTTATATAGATATAATTTCTTATATATAGTGATATAACCAATGCCATCAATATATGAAGGTTTTAATAATAAACTTAAATGATTTAAAAAAGTATTATTTTTTATGTCTCATTTCAATTTCTTATCACCTGAAATCATATCAATGCCTTAATTTATAAGTCCACCAAAACCAGGGACCATACTTATCAAACCCTATACAGGTTTTTTAGCAAATTACCAAAATTTACCTAAACCATTCTTTACTTTAGACCAAATGCCTGTTTTCTTTTTAACCTAATTCATAGTAATATCTTACGATTTTGGTTTTTAATTTAGTTATCTTTATTCACGGAAATACTTTATTGAATTCAATGTTTATTCACGTACATTATTTAATGGTTCCCTTAAATTTTCAGGAACAGTTGTATCTATCAATTTTTTTGAAATATCATTTGCAGAATCTTATAAAATATCACCTAATTATTATTTTGAAGGACCAGAACTAATTTTCAAACCCCTATCAATTTAAGGAAATATTCTTTAACCTGTCGCAATACTATCTTTCATCTATTACATTTTTATCTAATTTCAAAAAAATATTTTTTAACAATATCATTTAACTAATAGTCTTAATATCAAATTTGGAAACTTATCAACTTAATTATTTTCATTATCATCTAATCTAAAAGTGATATAACAATTAGGTTATTATCTTTACCAGAAAAATACTGAACTATTCATGTCTTCTAAATTTATATCATTAAATATTAGTATATCAACTAAAGCATCATTCATATATAATTTATAGGTAAAATCATTTTAAAATTTATTGTATTTCAAATAGTAGTATAAAATATTATCTTAAGTAACAGTAATAGTATTTATATCTTATACATCAAATTCTTTAATAAAATTATCAATAAAAGTTTAATCTATTAATTTATTTCTATATTCTATAAATTCAACAAATAAATCAATACTTAAATTAATGCCTGAAGTATTTTAAAATGTAACTTTACCATTATACACGTTCAAAACATTATTTTATGACAATTATCCAGATATTTGTTGAACTGAGTAGTCAAGTATGAAATTTATGTTATTAAATTTATTTTTGGTTTAAATTAAATAAATACTTATTATTTTAAGTGTACAGTATCAATGCACTCACAATTAAAAAACTGAACTTTAATATAAATAGTATTTAAAATAAAAGGGTTATCGTCTTAATCAGTTATCCAGAAATTAAATACTTAAGGTTTAATAAGTTTGTGATGTACATCAATAGTTTACGACTCAAACTAAAAGTTATTTGATCTATCTAAAATCATAAGTGCATCTATAGTATCAGAACCAAATTAAGAAGTATTTATGAAGTCACATTATAATTTCAAATATTTTATACGCGCCAAGTTTTATTACAACAATGAAACTTATTGATCTTTAACAAGACTATACTGTTTATCAAAACCAAATATATTTTTATAGTTTCCAGTCATATTTATAGAACAAGCAGCAATACATTTCATTTCAAAATATTATTCATTAACTTAAGTAAATAATATATAATTTTACATAGAATTGATTTAGTCACATAAATCTTATAAAGAAAAGTATGACGAGATCTTATTCAAATATATATTAGCGTCAATAATTATAGAACCGTTACATTATGCATTTAAATTTGAACGTATAGAATGAAGTATCATATAATCACCGTTTCTATAAGAAGGTAAATATACTTAACTATATCCTTTATCAGTAGTTTACGTAATTACAACTTATTAGGACATTTTTTATTTTAAATCAAAAAAATATTGTTTATGTTGTCATCAAGACATAAATATTATGTTTAGGTCATTTGAAACAAGATGATAAACATCCAGAAGCCTTTACACTTATTTTCAATATATTTTAAGCCAACTATATCAATTAAGATTTTGTATTATTTCGTATAGTTTTATCTATCATATCATCGAGTAAAGTTTCAGCAATTTATTAAGTTATTGATGTATCAGTCATAAGAACAGTTTTAATTTATAGTTTAACATTATATTTTTTCAACTCACCAGCCTATTATTCATTTTACCAGACCATTTCACTTAATGCGCATAATTGCGTAATCATATTTTAGATTTCTAATGCAGTAATTTTATCATTGATATACTTTTTGATTACAATATTCGAGTATGTATTAAATTTCTATAAATTAGATTGTTCTTCAAATCTTACCATAGAAGATTTTATCGAGTTATAGTCACTTTCTATAGTTAACTCAAATAAATATTCTAACTTCTCACTATCGTTTGGTGTATTTTCTATAAAATGTTTATAAAATGTTAATTGATCTCTATACTGAATGATATCTATATAATTTCTAAAATATGACTCTTTATAATCTTATTATCCCATTGAATGCAATTTCATATTCATTTTTAGTCGCAAAAATCAACTTTTGGAAAAATTCAAAAGTTTGGAAAAAGTATCAGAGCGAACCTGAATGAATGTAAGTGACAATTGGGAGTACATAAGTCAACATATTTAAATAGTCATTGGCTTTCTGGGCTAGAAGGTTTAACTGCAATAATCAAAGTAAATTACATTTTAGAATTTTTACTACCATAACGAGAGCTGCTGGAATCTCTAAACTATATATTATTAGTAACATGAACTCCTTTCACTTCAGCTTATAAAATCGAAACAAATTTTATCAGTTGTGTACAGTCAACAATAATTAACTTTCTGAAGTAAAAGAATATGAATATACATTCTTAGGCTGTGACTTCATCTTTATTTCGTTGGTACATAATAATACACTGGAAGTTTATGAGACGCCAATTCTTCAGCTATTGTCTTTTAAAATACTACCAAAATATTAGCTGTTTTACTAACTTGAATTGGAGAGGAGTGGAAGTAATTAAATTTTATGGAAAATAATATTTTAATCTATTAGTGTATTACCAAATAGTTAGACCAAATAGTTTTGATTAAGTATCGTATTTTAGTAGATATTAGAAGGGGCAGTTGTAAGACTCAGAGCATTATTACGTAAGAAGCTCAAATACTTTATGTGTATCCATAGTTAATGTAAGACTATACCAATAAACTGTACTACTTTTATACAGAATCAATATGAGCTGTTAACTGCAGCTAAAATATGATCACTATTATGATCTATTATGTTTTCTTAGTTTATGAAATTTAGGTAACTAATAAGTGTTGTGAAGCAATCAGATAATTTAATTGTAGTAGTTTAATTTAAAACTCCACAGAATGTATTTTCGAATAAAATTAGTTTCAATTATTTGATATTTGTTGGTTGTTGATACAAATTAACTAAGTCAAAACTTGACGAGACGCCATTTACTATTTCAGTAAATATCTTCAAAAAAACCTGGATTTCCGCAGCCGCTACTTCAATTTTTACTATTGTATTTAATCCCGTTTCTTACACTAATATACTATTGAAATTATATAATAGGTACCATTTGATTAAGGAAGTGGTTAATTAACAAAATAGTCATAACTTTTGAATTAAAGAATTATATATTCAACTTTATAATTGGTTTAAATGAAGAAAAATAACTCTTTCAATCCTCGATAAATCTTTGCATAACTTTAGGCAAATGTTGATTGTATAGTAGCATATATTTTGTTGAACTATAATAAAATTTATAAAAATCAAACCTCATATATATTTTGAAAATAAAAGAAAACATATAACAATATTATTTGGTTTAAACCTGATAAATCGTATAGACATATACTATAATACTTGGATTAAAGACGAACATCATTTCATTAACTTCGTTCACCTTAAAATAAATTATAATTTTGCGACTTATTATACCATATAACTATTCACAAAACATTTTTCTAAAGTAATGACATCAACCATACATATCTATATATGTACGTTATAATATACCAAATTTAAATCAAAATTAATCCACCACAATTTTTGACTTTTGGCCACATTTTTCATTTGAAAATATTGACTTTAACGCGTATACGATTAGTTAAAGCAGTCTATTAAATCATTTATTGTACATCAGTAAGTACGCAACAAGAATAGATGTGATGATCCAAATATGTTGATGACTCAAATTATCTTACTATAAAATTTACTATTCTGTAGAACTATCCAAAGTTTCATGGGAATTTGTTAATAGCTACAAAACTTAGTTATAGTGATTTGCCCACGCGCCGCTGCCCGATTAAAATGATATTCAAAACATGAAATAGTGATATTTTATAATTTTTCAAGTTGGTACGAACTAGACGAAATCAAGAGAATCTAAATAAATAGTATATCAATATCAATGAAAGTAATAACTGCATGGAGCGACAATCATCAATCTACTTTGTGTATTATTGTCTAGCAAAATGTAGTAAAATTCCTATTGTAGCACTACAAGAATAGTTATAACATTTTTAATATCATTAATAGTATAATTATAAATATATTTAAATATTAAATTGAAAAATGTATTCCGCTCCAACTCACGAGTGACACCTATTATGAAATTATGGAACACTCGAAACTCAAATCGCCGTTCAATGTATTGCACAAGAAATTGAGTTAACATGCTAGCGATGTGCAAGTTTCCATCAAGTTAAAGCTGTGTGCTGATTAATAGTTGAAAATAATAAAGCGTCTTTTATAAACTATTTTTTCAAAACAACTACTTAAATTTATATTGAAATATATAATTTTACAAAGAATCCCAAGCTGCTTAGTGTACCAAATAGTTGTGGCTTCAACTATAATTTCATTTAGTAACCGTATTTGAAGTGTAAATTTTGGAGTGTGATGCATAATTTAAATAAAATTTTACTTTATTATTCGCGGCCAAGGTAAAACAAATTCAATTTAAAAATTGTTTAAACATAAGTTTAATTTCAACAAAAATATCGTGTATTCGTCCGAATTTATATTTTCAATTGTCATCGAGCAACTTAACACAAATTTAATAATAATATTAACCAAATCAAAATTTTGAATTACGGAATCTAACCCAAAACATGATTAATGGAAAGATTTATAGTTCTAAAATCTCTGATAATTCATAGATTGTAGATTTCCGTGATGCAACTATCGACATAAACTCAAATAATATGATTATAAATATTTGAAGTTACCTTGAACAACACTGAGAATATGAGATTAAATTAATTCAACTATGTTGAATTCAGTTAAGAAAAATGTTAACATATCATATAACAAGTAGATTTGTACATGTTTGCAATTACATTTGAGTTTCATGTTGAATTAAAGTTAGATCTAAGTAGTATTCAAGGCCGTATGTTTAAATTAATTTAAAATACCATTCAATATATTGCATAGACTTTAAGCAAATGCATTCGCTAGATTTCGTACTGCATTTTGAATTATGATTAGTGAAGTGTTAATATTTTAATCTATATAAATACATAGTAATCACTTTCGATTTTAAGATAAAAGCTCCATTCCACAAATGAAAAAGTTGATGTCTTCAAACGTAAAATGCTTCGAATCGCCCATGGTTTGAACATCCCAGTGGTATATTCGTGCAGAAATAAATTAAAAATAGTGCACCTACAATTTCTTGATATCAGTGCAGCATAATTAGCGGGGGTATTAATAAACACATGTCATCAAGTAAAGTTTGGGACCATTTGATAACTTTCTGTAATAATATTATATTGTTTATATATAAATATGACCGCCGGCTAAAATCCACTCCAATTTTTAATGATGGAAACTAAAATTATTTCGTTACATAGATAGCTAAAATAATACTAAAACAAGAATTATACATTTAAACAGATTTATCAGGTACGCTAATGAAATCAACTGCGTAACTAGTATCAATGACAACTATTTTAAAGACGCTGTAAATTATTTTAATGTCAAACTCTTTATAAATCTACAATAATTAATCATAAGTTCTTATAAATTCATTGACGAGGGTACAGGTCGCGAGTGATATAATTATTATAACTCCTATTTAGCTGCACATATAGCAGCGTGAAAATAGAAAATCTGTCCGTGCCGAATCCATATAAATATAAATAGTAACAATAAACTGAAATAGGGCACTTCTCTTTTATATACCTCTTTTATATACCTATTTAGAACAAATTTTCTATAATTTAGATTTTAAGAAACAATGTGAATGAAATGTTAAACTCTGCGCTAAACAATATTAAATTGTCCTCAATTATTTAAAGTTTTCGCATTGCCACAACTGTTAACAATTATCAAATTAAAGTTGTAGTTTACTTCAACATACAAAACGTAGATTTCGTAGCTTGACGATACTTGAATAGTATATGTATTTCAATATTTGCAATAAAAATATTATATCACTGTGGAATGTTTCGGTAGTTCCGTCCTAAATAATTTAAAAAATATTTAAAATATTTTGATGGATATTTTATCAGAAATTAAATAAATTGAAATAATACTAATTACTAATCAGTGATTTTAATATTTTATTATAATAGTAATATTTATTTTCTGTTTCAGAAATATCCCTAAATATAAATATTGCTATTTAAAAAATAGATATGGAAATAATTCTAACAAATTGGATTATAAGATATTAATTAAAATGAAATATATTATTTAAGTGAAAAAAGTAATTATTATTAAAAATAGAATGTTGATAATTAAATAATTGGACGTTTTAATAATATATAATGGTGTGTGTGCACAAGTGATTATATTTGAGCCGACTATTACAATTGTATTATTTAAATGTCAGATAATCTATTCGTTTTAAAGTTCAATCCAAATTTTATTAAAAAATATAAATAAAATTTACTACACATTTTGTATAGCAATTAAAACTCTACTAATAATTACTTGTTTTGTATATAACATAAAATTATGTAATAAGTTGCAAGCTGAATGTTTAATCTATAATCATAAATTTCACAAATTAGCAATTCAGTAGCTATTTGGCTAAAATTTTTATGTTGAGTTAAATTATATTATTGTATAATAATACCATTGTACTTTGCTTGTTATTGGCTTATTTAATGAGATCTATAATATCAAATCTAAATATGTCAAATATCACATAATATTGATTTGAGCTATACAAGAAAGAAATTAAGTTGGCTTATAACACTGTTCTAACGGATATATTAATAAGAAGCAATTTATTAATTTTTATGTTTCTATATATTCTAGATAATAAATCAAAAAGTAGTGTTTTATAAATTATTTTTAGGGGCATAGCCCGATATTGCTTATTGTTTATATTGTTTAAAAAATGAGTATATTTTTAGTGCAAAAAATGACACTTTTTGATATCTCTTAGACAACTTATATTCAAGCAATGATTAATATAATCTACTATATTTATATTTACTTAAGTTAAAAACGAAATATTACATCATTCTCTTTCCACACTACTTTGATAATAATGAAATATGAAAAGTAAGTTGAAGCTTAGATTCAGCTCAATCTTAGGGCGCGGTCTTATTTATATACATGTGTCATAATTATATAATAGCTACCTCCAGATTCTATTCAAAATAGACTTGATGACATGTTAATAAACTGGAATATTATCAACTAAAAGAATTATTAAAATATATATTAGTTTTACTTGGCTATAGTAAAATAACTAATATATATTTATTTATTGCGTTTAGATGTATTGTTGGATTGTTGCTGTTGACTGAGTCATGTTATATAACATTTCATACAAAAACAATGAAAATGAAAGTGATGAAAATGAATCATATAATGAATCTGAGTGAGTTACATTCAAGTGGTACATTTATACAAATATCAATTTTCAAGTTCAAATAATGTATAAAATTAATGCGTCATTTAAGACGCATTTAGATAAATACCCGGTCAAAAAAGACGCAACCTATGACGCAAAAAAGTTATATCCTTCGTACTGCCTAAAAGACATAGGGGTAGTGCGTCTTTTTGCGTTAAAAAAGACACAAAAACGCACCTTATATACAAATAATAATATACTATTTCTCCACTTCACTTAAAATATTTAGAAAAATTCTGTATGCTAAAAATGATGTCAATGAGTAATTTAAACATTTAATAAACATTATTTTGATTATATTGCTTAAATATAACGTATAAAGATAATATATAGTATTAAATTTTACCATTTTTAAAGCATTTAAAGCTTTAATTGAATGAATTTATTCATTTAAATTAGTTTAATTTCGTCATGTACGTTAGAGACTTTTCCAACGTATTTTCATTTTCTAACGCGTTATAACATCTATGTTATATCGTCTTTCTCAGTTTTCTAACGCTTATTGGTTGGCTTTAAATTTATGACACTATTCCCTGGTTTAAATCTTGACCAAATAAGTAACAACGCAAACACAATAAATCACAATAACACGCAACTGCAATCTGATTATTTGTTCTAATATTGATATTTTGAAGAAAATAACAAAATCACAACAAAGAAAATAATAATCAAAGACAACCCGATTCATATTCTGTATTATAAAAAATTAATACATTATTATCATATCATTCATTTTCTTTTTTTACGAAGATAAATTTAATAGGTTTTTCAGGTACTTCTTTCCACTTTATATTTTACATCTAAGTCACATATATAAGTGTGTTATCTGCTAATTGAAACATATAATGTCCTTATTATACTTATTTGAAATGGCAGGGACAAATTTTATGTTCTTTAAATAACCAAGGAGCCTAAAGAATTTTCAAGCAAGCCACAACAAAGTGGTGACAGTTATGCGTTTTCCACTGGTATGCATCACGCCATTCCGCACTTCGCCCTAAAATATCATCAAGAATTTTTGGAGGTATGAATGTTTGATTTTTGAGTGTTTAATCCCAATAAATTTCATTATATGTTTTAGTAAGTTTAAATTGCTCATATTCGCACACAGAATATTCAGCAGCTTACTCAGTACCTTTATTAATTTCAAACACTATATTACCTAATTCAATTACAGCATGATCCAGATTTAAAATATTTTTAATAGCATCACCACCAGTCATATCTAAGTTTCTGAAACCCACTTGATACCCAAATGTCGGAGGTGAGGATTCTTCTTAAAATCTTAATAATTCGGTTTCATATGTTATATCTAAAATCTAGATTTTATAAATATTACAAAACAAGGTTAGTTATTCTTGAGTCGATAACTTTGATTCTTCATTTTATTACTTTTACCTGTTTTACTCACGAAATTATTATCTTTCTTAATATTTAGTTTAAGATAAAATAGTAGTGTTTATTTGTTAAGGGAAATGTTCTTATGTTCTTTACTCCATTAATTTTAATAATTAGTTGTTTTATTATTACCTGTTTGCTTCTTCTTACTATTTAACTTGTTCTATATTGGTTTAAATCATTTCCTCAATATTATGAATATTTTCCTATCCTTATTCTATTTAATTATAGTTTATTATATTATCATCTTAACTATTTTCTATGTCTGCGAAGTCAAAGTAATCCATTTGATTGGGGAGTGGTTTCAATTTAAATATAGAAATAGAATTTAAATATTTATTGTAAATTAATTTTGTCAAAGTGGAATTACCCAACTCTAACTGTAAGCCAAGCAAGCATCAAAAAATTATACACTAATGACTTCTAAGGAAGCGCCAGAACAATGGGATTGGATATTGATGAATCCAGCTTGCAGCGATGTACCTGAAGCTTAACGAGCTTATAATATTTGGAAAAATGATACGTATAATAGTTAATTTAACGCTTCTTTATTATTGTGTTCATATCATATAATTTTCTTCAACTTTATCTCTCTTCAGAAAATGAAAAAGATTCTGAAGACTCTTTATTCTCAAAAAATAATCAATTCATTAACAATAAACTCAAACTTCATCCTCAAACGCAACACCTCTTTCTTCGTTCCTCCTTTCAACGTCCACGAGACTCAATTTCAACGCGTCGAAGTTCACGGTCGGTTCGAATTTTCCGTCCGGTTTATTAATCAGAGATTTTGCAAAATTTGGGGTCCCCTTTAAAAACGGCTCCAGTTCCTCGAAGGCGATTTTTGTGTTTATTGTGGGCGAGTTCACAACGCGCGCAGCTATTTTCGCCCTGTCAAGCGGATTCTTTGACTTGAAATCCTGCTCCAGTGTTATCAATTACTGGTCGTAGAACTTTGCCCGGTAGTCCTTCAAACGGAGCTCCTCGAAGGAGAACTCGATGTAATTATTCGCAAAATCCTGCATCACAATGCTGTTGTCGTCGAAAGACAAACGCTCGCGCATCGGACGGTTCTTAGGCTGCTCCACTGGCTTGGGCTGCATATATTGTGGAGTGAAGCAAAAGTTACAAAATTATATTATTAAAATAATGACTGATACACAATTATAAATAATGATGTAGATGTGAAAAGGTTGCTATCATTTACCATACTTAGTCATCCATTTGATAACATTGTCGATGTTAGTCAAGTTCTTGGCAGAAATGCTGTAAATACAGACCTCTCTGTTCTGGATTTGCTCCAAGTCAAGCATCTTCTGCAATTAGTCCTCCTTCAAAGCACCGTCAATGTCGTTCTTGTTACCAAGAACTAAAAGTGGCTTACCAACCAAGGTGTCCATCTCAACCAACTTGAATAACTCGTCCTTAGCCTCAGAAAGTTTATCTTTGTCAGAAGCATCAACTACATACAGTGGTGGGCCCTCGAAATGCTTTTTTGAATTAGGAAGAAGAATGAAGTTTATTATTTGAATCTTACTTATATCACTGCCCGGCTCAATAATGAGTGTGTTCTCCCTCCTCATCAATACACTCATTAACTCTATTTACTATTGATTTGTAAAGTGCTTCAATCACATCAAGGCCTGGTTGAGCCTTGGATAGCTGTGCTACAATAATTAACGTATATAACTCTGTATATACTTCAATAATAAGTTTCAACTTTACCTAACGTTGTATAATTTAACAATCAAGAAAATTGATTTCTCATTATGAAATGGAAGTGGAAGATCATAAGTAAAATAACTGTTGTTTTAGAGTAGCATCAATATATTATTTAATGCTGGGCCCGACTAACCCACTTGATTCCATTCTTCAAGAAACAAAAATGCATTCATTATTTGAATATTGAGAATGAAAGCGACTGTAACTACCTGAATTATAATTCTAATTAAGCGAAGTACCAATACTTCATCTTGAGCTCCCGGTTGAGATTGAAAGAAAAAGTCCTCCATTGTTTTTCGTGATTAAGAAATACCTAAAATCGTTCAGATTGACCCAGTTGAAGATGAACACCGAGGTCCTCTGCAGGTCCAGTGCTTGCGCTACTAGTTATAAATTACATATTGCGTCCGTATACCAATCATTGGATCCTCTTATTCTTTTCTCCAATCAGGCTTAACTACCATATATTTTCGAGATAAAATCTTTCATAAATTAGTTTTGTTGACTAAAACGTAGAAATTACACAGGGACATCTTAAACAAGTGATATAACTAGTTCAGATTGGTACAATATTTTATGAATTCATCCGTTGGACCCAGAAATGAAGAGAATACAAACGCTTCAGAACTGCCTAAGTTTGTTAAGTGAATTAGTTGACCTTCCCTAAACATCTTCTACCGCGTTTATTTTTGTCATTGCCGTCCTTTTATTGCATGTGGTAATTTCTATTTTTCCTTTTTGGAATATTAAATACCGACTTTGAATAGTCGATTATGGTCTAATACGATCGAAATCATATTTTTGGCCCTCTTGTGTTAATGAGTAGTTCATGAATAATCTCCAACTTGAGATTATTTATTGGAATTTGTCATCCGCATTAGAAGTGGCAAAATATTTTAATATATAATTACTCACATAGTAAACAAGAAAAAGCAATTCCACCTCCCATAACTGTACACGATACACTGAGCATCATTGCAATAACGTTCCCATAAGTTTCTAAATTTATTTTAACCGCCTAAATCCCATAAATGCAAGTTAACTTTGCCCTTCGTTACTTCTCTAACATTAAAGCCGATTGTTGGGATTGTGTTATCTCTATCTGGATCATTACAAAGTGCATTAGTTAATGTAGTTTTACCAGCGTTTTAAAGACCGATAAGGCAGGCCTATAATTCCTTTTTATAAAAAAGTGATTTAAGCCATGTTACAAATTTGGCAAACATGCAAATGGAGTGTGAATTTAACTACATCAGCTATAATTCATTGTATATCAGAATTATATATGAATATACAAAATTATGTATGTATATAAGAATACAGGAATAGAAAGGTAGGAAAGTTATAAATGATCAGTATTAATGATCATTAATTGGATAGATCCTTCAGCTATATTAAGTCTATTTCAAATAATAACAGGATTATGAATGAATTATAATTAAGAATGAAATGTTTCTTTTTATCACATTATACTTTTAACATAGCCCCGGAAGAAGTCTAATTGAGAGCAGTGAAATTTAATTTTATCATAAAATTCATTTATAGTTACTTTTAAGAATATATGTAAATTCCGCGCCAAAAGTTATCCCAAAAAATGAAATATTATCCGAACATGAAAATATGCTAATTGTTAAAAGCAATATCAAGGGAAAAGAGGCTAGAAATACTAAAATTAGTATACAGAATAAATTGATATATTTCTTAATAACTGGTTAAACTACTTGAATTAAGAAATCAGAAAACTTAATCATGATTTGACTTTAGTTACAACCAATAAAATATTGTAATCTTAAGATTAATTGACAATAAATGCGGATACTTTTCTATCATAATTCAAAGAGCGTTAATCTAGTATATTATAATCTTCATAATTTGAGAGAAACAACATGCTTTTGGTAATTGTAAATAATTTTTTCACGTACTATGTCAATATGGACAAAATATAGTTCAAGTATCCCATATCAATCAAAGTTATGTTGTTTCTGAGATATAAAGTTGATAATTAGAAATATTGAATTAGAAATTAAGAATATATTTGCTCACATCGGTTCGCTAGCCGATTTGTTAACTTAATTCATGAACTTAACTAACAAAGATATTTATCACAAAAGAACACTCACTGGGGCGATTTACTTAGTATCTAAAATGGCATAAATAGGAAATTATCAACTTATGGATGTGGAGAGACAGCTCGATAATCCTAATATTAAAGAGTAGTCATCTCATATTGATAATTTTTAATTGATTTGGACTGTCGATAAAATTTACTTTAAATATCAAAAAATATTGACAAAATTAAATTTGAGAATCATACGAACCATGAAAAGTCGTAAGTGGCGGAATTAATAGTAATCATTAATAGCAACGATAATCTTATTATGACCTTTGGGAAAAGATACTTAAATGTTGTAATTTTTGAAAAAGTTTACAATATCTATAAATGTAATTAAAACACGTACAGGTCTAAACTAATTGATACGATATTTGTGTAACATAAGTGTAACTATAAGCTTTCCGGTTTTCAAAGCTGTATTATATTGTCATCTAATATATCTTTTAAAAATTATTCTGGATATAGCAATATTTCAAACAGTAATCTATGTGTGGGGCTGGAGTTTGCTAAAATATATTCAATGACAACGAACAATAATTTTCTTGTAATAGAAACAGGATATGTTTCTTTTACTTTTGAGTTCGCTAATTTTGATGTTCCCGTGTGAGTGAGTCGAATAAAAGAGCGTATATATTATATTTTAAATAATTAATGCTAATTTTCTCATATTTTATTATTTTCTAGATTTTTACTTATTTTTAATCCAGAAAATTATTAAATATTCTTGTGTAATGACTCAGAGTAAAGATAGAATTATTGTGTACAAAATTAATGTATATTATGCATTATTATTTTGTAATACAAAATATTGTAAAGTTATAGCTCATCTAAGGTTCAGAAACAAGAATAATTGTATAATAATTATCTGCTATTTTAGAATAATATGGTGTTTCCTATATATTGATACATATTTTAGAATTCTTATGTACTATCTAGTATGATTATATTATTATTTTTTCTGAATAGATATTATTGTTCGATATAAATAAAATATTTGATTCATTTTATCACTTTTGAAAATAGAGTGGAATTATTATATTTAAGATAAATATATTGTTACTCATAAGGGGGTACACAATAATAAGATACTAAAGTTTACCATAGTATTATTTCAAGATTATTGTTCAAATTACAGTTTGTAAAATACTGAATTATAATACCACTAAAATAGCACCCAAGTTATATCCTGCGATAATGTATTTATCATATCGCAACTGTTATAATATTTGAATGAAAAGCTTAGTGAAGATATATAGCTAAACATAAATATTCATATTTTTGATAAGTAGTGTAATTTGATCTACAGATAACGTATTTACAAAAGATTAAAAAATTATCATTCTGTATTGTTAGATAATATATTGACACTAAATCAATTTGGGTGCTAGCATGGTTAATGAAATAATTAAGATAAGTAGTCAAACATAAGCATATCAAATTTGAGAAGTAAATATCTTCAAGCAAAAATATTTTAATTGTATATGATATAGACCATAACTAATAACAAAATTAATTTTCATTTCAATATTCCAAAATTTCAATTTTGTTCCGGGGCTATCTTTTAACTATAGGTTCAGTTTTCTAGTCTTTAGGTTTCGTTTTGTTATTCACATTTTCTTCGATTTTTTTGCCTTTGTAGGTTTAGTTTCTTACTCGTTTTCTTCTCGTTTTGAGACTAAATTTTCCTGTCTTTCGTGTTGGGGATCTTACTTTGTATGTGGTGTATTTTATGCGTCCTCCAGTTTATTGTTGTCTTCCTTTTTAGTAAAGAGAAGGAGTATAATGCTAAGCAAATTTCAATATTATGAATCATTAACAACTTTAACACACACCCGAATTTTGAGGGTGCCCGTTTTTGAAATAATTATGACTTCGCGGTTTCCTGATTTATGTTCACAGCCATATTTCATGTATATGCCGCAACCTGACCTCTAGACACGCAAGAAACGATTTTGAAAGGTCGAATTTATCAATTCTCATTTGCGTGTGAAGTGTTATAATTTGATATTTTATGAATATTATTAAGTTAGACACATTTTAAATTGATTTCACTCCATTAGCATATAGAAGCCAATAAGCAGAATGATTAGCAATAAGCAGAATGAGTATAGTTACACTTATTACAATAATACTACTTCCAATTATTACAATGATGCGATAATTCATTCTTAAAGCACAAACAGCATTTACTTTTGGTCCTTTCTGAGGCTGGAATTATTTAATCGTGAAGATAAATTTAATATTACAGAGACTCAAGTCGAACATATTGATTGTGCAATACGAGTGAATTAATTTTGCTGCATATCTATGATCCTTACCGAGTTAATACCTTGATTAATACTACTATATGAATATCATCTTATTGTCATGTTTTTCAGTAGTTGTGTAAACAAAATGAACGTATTTTAACGTATTTGACATTAAAAATTTGGAAATAATGAGGAAAGTTGAGTATTTTGTATCAGTATTCTCTAAATCAAAAATAGCTTAGAATTCTTTTTTACATGCAATTGAGTTAAGTTTTAATCTCTAGTAAGGCTTATTCCGGTATTTTAGGCAGTAATGTGTATTAAAATACCAAACGTAGTTAGCTGTTATGTAAAGTGAAAATTAAAATTAAAGTAGTATTGAGATTTTTATTAAAATATATTAAAAAATATTGGAGAAGATAGTATATCAAAATAATTTGTGATGTTGTGTTTATTATTTATTAAAATTTTATAAATCTATAATTAATAACATAAGTTATAATAATTATTAAGTTATAATAATTTTCACAGCGGGGTTTGCATGTTCCAATAATTAAATTTTAATAATATATTTCAATAATATTATTGTTATCATATAATAACGCCATTTTTACCTATTTATATTAAGCATTTTAGCATTTTAAAATACTTATACAAGTATATCATATATACAGTTTATAAGATAGTAAATTAATGTACATATTTCTCTGATGTATTATTAATACTTAAATTATTACTGTAAACATCTATTATTTCACTTCTCACAATGTAGCTACATCTTTTGATCTTAAATACAATCCTCACCAGAAGCTCCTTCCAGCCCTGTTCCAACTCAGTATACAAAGGTGTTGACTAGATATCATACTGCTAGAAACAGAGTACTTTGAATAATCTTCAACTCTCTAAGTTATTTCTTATACAGACCAGCTAGATCTCTCATGTATTTTTCGATGTTGGTCAGGTCCAGAGCTCTAAGATATCCATGCTGTTAGAAGTACCACATTACTCCTCGTTTTCGCTCTTCGGCTGGATAAACAGAATTAATATCAGTCAAAGTACATTTAATGTAACAATTATTGACGAAACTTCCCAAGCAGCTCCGGTCTGTATTAAATGTGATATTGACATCTCCTACTCCAACCTCACATTTATTTCTTCTGGCTAGAATGTGTCTGGATTAATAATTTAACCTATACAGATAATAACCATCAGATACTGCTTTTTACAGCTCAGATTAGATGCAGATTTAGCTTCTGGTATCGTTTTAGTCGTGGGTGAAGAAATAAAAGCTTTCTCAATCGTGAACTTTAATATTACCTCGCACTTTTTAAATCCAAGTTCTGAATCAGGTCTAATAGTATCAACAGTTTTAGTGGAGACATTTGTAGTGATGTCCTAGTTCCAGTACTGTAGCAAGTATAGTTAGCTAGTTGGGAATATTTACTCTAGTTTGTTTGATACAAGTGCGTATTCCATTTATAATTGTGACTCCATCTGCAATAGATTATTCTTCGTGTACGGCTTATGTTTGGATAGCCTTCAATTCAGCCAAATTGGCGGTAAGATCCTTACTTGTGGAGAAAACTTCGACTTCATTGGAGATTCCTGCGTGTGTAAAGAAGGATATGTTCTTAACTAAAGTCAGTGTGTAAATATCGTTGGACATTTTACGGAACTGAAAACAGCGTTCAATAACTAAAATGAGCAATTAGCTAGATTGCAAAATACAGTTACCTCAAATTATGCAGATGTTTAATAATATATTCTGTCCAACGCTTCTGCATTGGATTTACGCATTTTAAATAACATGTCCGCCGCAAATAATTACATCAGTAGCAATATGTCATTGCTTCAACTTAATATAAATATCAACAAAGCAGAATTATCAACACAAATATCTGATCTGAAAATTTATTTAGAAAACAACATCTCAGCGTTAAATGATTAATTCATGTAAAATTCCACTAAACTGCAACAATTATTTTAAACAGAAATAAGTAGAGCAAATAGCAACTTGGAGTTGTTAAATTTAAAGTTTTAATAGTTCTCTGACAAAACTATTTCGAATAATTCCATTATTGAGAACATGCTCGTTGAAGTTAATGGTTAAATAGATTCTTTAAAAGACGTTATAAAGAGTATACAAATTGAAAACGGTCAATTCAAAACTTAAATCAACACTTTACAAAACAAACTGGACAAAATACAGTTCAAATCCGATCGCAGTTCATAGTACATTTGCATCGCTGAAGACTGCAAATCGTTTTTGAGCAACCCACTTGGAACTGAATGAAAGATATAAGGTTAGTATTTTAAATAATTATTTTAAATAATTATTTCGTAATTAAATTAATTTTATTCAAGATTTTTAGATAATCTAAATTAATATTGAACGCGGAATAAATGACAGAAAAGATGATTTAATAGTGATTATAACGAACAATTAATGACAACACCGTAAATTCTACAGGTAGTACATGTGCAAACAGAATGACTGAACATATCTCATCACTGATGAGTCATCAGTAATTTTAATTGGTAGTATATACATCTAAAAATACTAGTCTTGAGCTAATATTATCTAATATTCACTTTCCACTTCATAATTCAATGCGCTGCGAACAGAACTAAATATGTTTTAGAATATTCCTGATAGTATCATCACCTATTTGGCTACCATTAACTGCGATATTTTTTGGAATATTCAATCCAATACAATTACTTCAAAATATCTGTAGAATAAAACATTATTAACATAAGCGCCGAAAATAGTTACTTTCTATCAAAAAAGTGTAACTTAATAATCAAATTTCACTATAGT
The DNA here is from genome assembly GCA_963988835.1 of Hexamita inflata. Lineage (NCBI taxonomy): Eukaryota > Fornicata > Diplomonadida > Hexamitidae > Hexamita > Hexamita inflata. The sequence continues at coordinate 67,102 of CAXDID010000901.1, read as the reverse complement.
AGTAGATATTTAAATTCAAACCTGTTCACTACCTTGATGTAGAAATGTAAGTCACTAATCAAAATTAAATATAATTAATATCAAATAACATCATTCTATGTTCACAATCAGTTCCTTTTGAATTAAAAAATTAAAACTTCAAAATCTTTTGTTACGATATAAACAACTCTCGCTTTATGCAAGCTAAGGTAGTTGAAAAGTTGCTCAAAATTCCACATACTGAGTTTAGCCAACCGGTTATTTGCTATGAAAAAATATTCTTGAATATTTTTGACTTCATTTTCACTATTTAAGATTTCTAATTGAAATATTTTACTTAGCTTCCTTAGTATGCATATTACGTTATACAAGGTGCTAAATTCGACAATTGCGGTGGGTAAATGTTCAGCATGAACAACAAATTATATTGCCACAATAAATCTAGTAAGTTGTTTGAAATAAAAAGGAATGGGAAATTAAAATGTGTAAACAGAAAGCATTACAACCTGTCATACTATCAATTCAGGAATACAGTATTTGCAATTGGTGAACGAAAAATATATCTGGTGAAAAGCGATTTCTAATTGCAATCCATATTTGATCTTGGCAACGGTAGAATATAATTCGTATTACCAGGAGCTTTGATATTGTATTCAAGTTTGCACAAAAACAGCTATGTAGTTTTGAATATGGTTAACAAAGAAATATCTATTCTACCTTGCTAAAATGATTAAGTTCCCAATATTAATATGCTAAAGACGAATATTGAAGATTATAATTAATTTGATAATCATTTTTAGTTCAAGTTTCGGCTCAATGCTTGTTAACATTTTTTGAACTACAAAATTGAACAGAAAACAACTGCATTAACTCAAATCGATAATTTACTAAGTATATAATTCGATTTCATGAACAAGCTTATTCTACAATTTATAAATTTGAACTAAAAGATTGTAAGTTCTTATTAAAACGCGTTTTATGGTTCAGATTAATGAATTTGTTCTTTTAAGGAATTTTGATGAATTTTGTGACATATATTATCAAATATTTCCCGCTCTAATGAGCCTGCACAGGAAGAAACTGATTAAAGAGTTATGACATTGTTCCCCGCTCTAAACTTAGAAGCACTACGCGTTGCCGCTGATACGCTAGTCCCAAGATTCATACCAGCCATCCCAAAGATAGTTACAAAGATAACTTCCGAGGTCAATAATGTTAGTTCAAGTGCCGAACTAACTTAGGTTGTCTGAGGAGGCTATTTAGAGTGACAATCCTATAAGATGAGGTATGATATTGAGATTAGTTTGAGGTAACGTTATTGTGTATCTAAGTGTGGATTTGTGGATTGCCATGATTTACGAGATGAAGATGGAATGATTAAATTGAGCCTTAGTACTGATGATAAGGTTACAGTTAAGTGAGTTATTTATTTATTTATTATCAAATGTTTCTATTTACAATATAATAGTAAAATATGAATAATAGAACATCAAGAGTAGTTGTGAAACTTTAAATATCAATAATAGAATAATTATAAATATATTGAAATATTATATTGAAAAATATTCCGCTCCAATTCGCCTTACACCTATTTTAAACAAATATTAAATTGGAACGATGATTTATTATATGTTATCATTAAATCATATTATAAATCATTATAAAATTACAAGTCAATTGTTTCTAATATAAAATAAGAAAACATCACACCGTAAATTATGTCTATACTGGTCACTCTTTTTCACTGAACATTTCTTTTCCTTTCTAAAACAATGATCAATAAGAAACCAACAACATTCTCTCTTACCAAATATCTCACAAAAAACCTTTCTATATATAATACGTATATAAAATAAGTATAAATAAGTAATAAAAATAGTATTTATAAAGTTTATTCTTTTCAGAAATGAAAAGATATATAAACATATTTATAATATGATTTATATGTGTGATTTAAGTTTGAATAACAATAGAGTTATACTATGTAGCTTTATGTGAAGTCATGATAAACAGTGAATCAAATCAAACGTTCATTAATTTTCATATCATGCTTTCTTTCATATCCTTAATCTATTATTAAAGTAACCAGTTTATTACATTTATTTTTATAACTGTTTACTTACTGTTTACTCGTGTGCATTTTTAAGACTCTCATAAGACTTATAAAAATATAAATATTAAATATCTATGTCTATTTAAGATATTAATCTTTTACCACTTCTCAGAGATAAAAATGTCAAAACTCGATGACATATTTCAAGTGTATGAATATCCAGAGTCTCATCCACGTTTTATCTATAAAAGATGGGGTAACGAAGAACGTTAACGTCTCCTAGATGCTGTGAACAAGTATTTAAGAGACCGTAATCAAAAGATTGATTGGAACAATATCAGCAAGCATGTCAAGGGCAGAAGCAGCAGATAATGCATGAGACAATACTAAAAGTTGATTGAAGACAATGTAGAGCAACAGAAGCCACTTGTTGGACAGTTTAGTTGTAAGTAGGAGATCTAAGCCGAAGTTCATTGTCACACAAGACAAAACAGTGCTCAGCTTGAAGATATCAATGATTTTGAAGAAATGGACTTCGATTTCGGTTTTGAGGATTTGTGAGAGTAGTTTTAATCTCAGTTCTATTTTTCTAGATATTTGCAGATTAAATTAAAAGAATTTTGCTTAATTATCTCTATAAACATATTTGTGTAGTGATAATTTGACCAGTCTCCGCTCCACGCACGTATAGGATGCTTTTTTCGTGCGTTCTCGCGCAGTAGTACATGAAAGTGACTCATCACGCAGTGCTTGATATTTTCAACCTTAATTAGCCAATTGGTCAGATTAGGATTGCCCTTTTTGGAGCTGATTATCCGAATATAGTGAGTAACTTCATGCAGCTTGCGAATGGTCCTGAAAACAAGTAGTATGCTTATTGCCCCTTTCACTCGATAATTAAGAACTTTATGATCCAAACTGGCGATTTCCAGCGCGGTGACGGCCGCGGGAAAGCAGTACTTATTCAAGAGCCCCTCGAAACTGTTTAACGCAATCACCCAACTACATATTCAGTGGCTCAAACAGACGGCTCGCAGTTTTACATCGTGACTGGTAAGTAAAATCACATGCGTGACCCCGTTTTCGGGCACGTAATTGAGGGGCACTACCTCGTAAATTGGATAAACGAGTAAAATGTTGATATTTTGAACCGGCCACTGTCCAGAATCGACATCGGAGGGAGCAGAGCCGAACCGGTTCAGGAATACATTTTGAGAATTAACGACTGAAAATAAAAAATTGGTTAAAAGAAGAAAAAGTGAATTGATATTTTGGGTTTTAAATAGTACTCAATGTGAGAGGAAGATAAATAATATTGTAAATAACTATAATTGAATATAACAATTAAACATGAAAGATAAAGTTTATATTATTATCTTATTACCAATTATCTGTTTATTAATAGTATTAAGCAACAACATACATAAAATTTGACCATCAATTTTTGAATTTAAATCATTATACATAAAATGTCAACATAAATACAGATACATATTGATACATACAAAATGTATACACATTTCACTTCCAAGAAATGATTATAATTATGTACGTGATAAATTCAGCGCATTAGGAAGTAGTCCAGATTCTCGAGAACATACCTGGAATGACGTGGAAGGCCAAAGTGCACGATAAGATGAACACCAACATTCCGCTCAACTAGGTTTACAAAACCAAAGAGCCACAAAGACCAAAGTAAACCTCCAGAAAGTTTACCCCGGTATCTTCCAAGAAAGCACCAGACTACTGGGACTGGGTGCAGATGAATCCTGGCTGCAGCGATTTCGTGCCTGATGTCGGTTAGTGTGGAGCGTCTTCCCAAGTATCTGTAATGAACACCTTCAGCGACTTTAGATGCTTCTAAGGAAAAGACCCTGAAAGAATAGAATATTCCCCATAGTTTATGTTAAATTGCGACACAGATGATAGATGTACTAATTGCGATGAAGGTGCCATACCTCATTGGGTTTGGCACTTTTTGATTGATGTTGGTACGGTTCCATAAACGTGTATGTCATATTAATCAGGAGTCACTGGTAAAACAGGAAAATGTCCTACTACTTGTGATGACGGCTCTTAGCTTCCCACCTTGGTGAAAGCCAAAGAACTGATAAATATTTGCTCTTTGATGAATGAAGACAACGAAGAAATGATTAAAGAAGCATTAATCAATGGACCTGTTTCCACTATGATTTGGATGTCAGAAGATTTATATTATTACGAATCAGGAATTTATCAGCATGTTTATGGCAAGGATATTGGCTGGAGTTCTTGCGAATTTGTTGGATATGGGGAGGAAAACGGCGTAAAATATTGGAAAGTCAAAAACATTTGGGGAAGACAGTGGGGTGAAAACGGTTACTTCAGAGTTTTGAGAGGTTCATCTGATTTTGGAGGAGAAAGCGAAATTGAATACGAGTGTTGCCAAGCTATCGTGTGAGCATCAACATATTAATTTATTCACATTGTATCAGGTTTCCATATATTACCTATTCTACTGAGCTTTTAAGTGATCAATCCATCTGCTTGGATATAAACATATAAGCCACTTCCCAAATAATATTAAAAGATTATGTTTACGAACTACTAAGTTGATTAAACTATCAAACAAAAATATAATCACAACCTGTCAAATATATCAAGGATATCTTGCATGTAAATTAGATCGTTTTGTTTCGGTGGTTCGTTGTAAAAACTTTGGCAGTTTTTGGAGGCGTTGAAACTTTCCGTATCGTTTTCGTTTGAAGATCCGATTAATAATGAGTATGTTTTTGATTCTATTATTTTGAAGCTTTCTTCATCTGAGTTATTTTGTTTGTTTGTATTCTAAGAAATATTACCATAAGAATATATTTATTTTAACATTTTAGTGTTTTTAGGTTTCTTTTGGTGAGAGCTGAGTATAGGTTTGTATGAAACCTGTTTCATTGAAGTGGTGTCACTTAGTGGTTAATCAAAAACACTTTTAAACATATTAAATAACAAAATAGAAGAAGTTTAAGATTTGAAATAAGATTTGACAATATTATCATATTGGATAGTTTATAAATGATATAACATAATATATAATACATGTTTAATGAAAAGGAAAACCAAACAAAAGTACGGAATGTAAATAAATAATATAGAGTTTAAGAATGGCAATTTCAGAACGAATTTGTTGGTTATGGTGAAGAAAACGGTGTAAAATATTGGAAAGTCAAAAACATTTGGGGAAGAGACTGAGGAGAAACCGGATACTTCAGGATATTAAGAGGGTCGCCCTACTATGGTGGTGAATGAATATTGAGAGGATCTCAAGATATTTATGGAGAAAGCGAAAGCGAGTACGAGCTACCAAGCTTTTGTGTGATCATCCTTTTTTAATTTTAATTTATTGGATACTAATATTATCAAGCCATATGTATAATATTAATATAATAATCGAGTCTCAAATACTTTCACTTACTAGAATTTCTTATTCTTATTAAATATATGCCATATTTTGATTGTTTGTATTTGTATACTATCGAAAACGATTCTTCTTACTAAGACAAAGTATAATGTAAAATATGAGTAATAGAATAGAAATGTAAGCAAGCAATATTAGTAGCATTAACCATACGTTTGTCTCTTCGCAACAATATTGCATGTCTTAACTGCTGCACTATTTCATGCAGAAATTATTACAGTTACTTTCAACATCGAAGCAATGCATATTAGTTAGTAATTTACACATTAAATTAGAGTTAATATAATTATAACACTAGATTTATTAATCATAATTTTCACTCCAACTTTTGAATGAACGCTCAACAACATTTGTAAACACTATTGGAGAGAAATACTTCAAAACCTTTTGCAGATTTTATAAACAATTATATGGAAGATGCTAGAACATATCCAGATCAATCATCCCTGTATATAGGACGTTCAACATAATAAGACACACTTCAAAATGAATTTTAAACTGCTCGTTCTGGATGGGCTTTGCCACAATCAGTTTGGACGTAATAGAGATAATAATTAAAAAACAATAACAGGGCGCTTCGTATGCTAATGTTAATACAATAATTTGTTGAACAATAAGCTATTTCTTTACCTGGAGATTTTGTTTAAATAAAATTCTACAATTTAATTCGCCAAGGAAAACTTTTAGAAGCTTCACGATTAAATTCAGAGCAATCTTAAATGATTGCTGGTTATTTATCACTGCATTGTTTGACTGATTCGGCTATCACTGACCATTCTGACTGGTTAGGTCACGCCAGAGATTACGCAAAGGATAATTCAAACGATTTATTGCTAAGAGCTATTTTCGGTGTCTTATCTGGTTATGATATCCCAATAAAGCAATATTTGAAAGCTCCTTCTAAGCACGATGAGATTTGGATAATGTGCGTATGTTCCATTAACCGTTTCTTGGTTCAAAAGGAAACAATCAACCTTCAGTCTGTGTTAAAGTCAGTTACTTCAATGTTGAAAACCGAGAAGAATTTCCAGGGAGAGTATGTAAGTCACTTGATAGAATCTCCAGCTATTTATTTGCAAGAGCTCATAAATACGAATGCAGAAATGATGAGAGATTAAACCGATGCTCAGACCACTTTGTCCATTCAGCGTATAATTTTGGAGCAGGCGCTGTTCTTCGTGTATAACACTAAGAGATCCGGGCTGAGAACCACCGATGACATCCGCGGCAAGATTCAAACAATTCAAGAGAAAGTGATCGAGGTTTACACCCGTTAAATCATCATCACCTTGCAAGCTGTGTAGTCCAATGGCATTACCGTTTCTGATGAGATCACACTTGACGATTTGGATGCGAAGCCGTAGCCCAAAGTGAACATAAACATGATGTCGCTTAAGAAGGACTTGGAGCTGATCCCGATAATTTCTCTGTCGATGCAGCCCTCTCAAACGAACGATATATTCGTCATGTTCAGCCAGACGGTGATTTGCAACAACTACTTCATCCAGCTCCTCGAGTCCTCATTTTTGGATAAAAAGGACGCCATTCAGTGCAAGCTGAACATCCTGCGCCAGAAGTTACAGTTAACTCTCGACTACGAACCATAGCAAGTTGAAAAGGAAGAAATATAGGATGCAGTTCTCACCAAATATCAGCTGTAGGAGATTCAGAACCTCCTTTTTGAGGGCAGAATCGTCATTTCGGAGACCATTTCCTCCGTTATCTCCGTTTTCGTCGTTCACCGGATCATTTACGAACTGTTCAGGCTCCGTTAATACTAAATACTGAAGGAGAACAGCTATTTCGTGCAGCAATTAACTCTTTTCGTTGAGAAAGCAAGAGAGGACAGCTTCAAATAGCAGTTCAAAATACTATAAATGGAGACCGAGATCATAACCAGATTTTTAATGCTCGAAAAATCGGTCGAGGAAGTGTTCACCGGAACGGATAAATATTTGCTACACGATTTTGAAGACATCATTGAATAACTAAACGTTTACGAAAACTCACGGACGGATTCCGAAAACGTGGTCAAAATCGAACTCATTTGCAACCCGAAAGCTGCCCAGAGATCTCAGTACATTGAAAAGCTGTACAAAAAGATAAGAAGCCTCTGCGTGAGACGGTACGCACAAATGTGCCACTGGAAAGGGCAGTACAACGAGAAACTAGTCGCCTACTGCAACTACGTAGAACCTAAAAGCGAAGACGAATTGGAAGTCCTCGCTATTATGAAAGTCATGTGAAACAATATATTGAAAATTATAAATATTTAGTATATAACAATGATATTATCATAATGATGATAGTTACTATAGTTATTATATAATAATACAATAGTTCAAATCTTAACCTGTATTTCACCTATAATTCAAAAATCAAAAGATCTCCAAAACAAACTCCATTAGCCCGAAAGAGCTAACGGAGAGTCTGTAAGGAGGTTTGACGTGTGATAACGCCACACGAGATATTTGGTAATTCAAAAATCAATCAAATAACTGATTGTCAAGACATGAAAGATAGATTTAATACAATTAATGCAACATGAATTGTGTAAGATAGAAAAAAGGTTATGTGTGAATAGTAAACACCAATATTTGAAAATGTAACACTATAATGTATTAGTATATTTATGTAACTTTTTTACTCCGCACCAATGTTAATTGCTTAAACACACATGAAAATGAAAAATTATGACGAGAATTCAGATACTTCCGAATCTCAAGAAGTTAATTTCCATGAAAATGGATTCGCCTCCAAGTTCGACCCGGACTTCTCGAAGATGTCCAGAAAGGAGCTTTCGCTGTGGATCCGCAACAAGAATTACGCCCCCGACGCGGTCACCAACGAGCTCTTCAACATCTGGAGCCACCTGCTGGGCGGGGTCGCGTGCGTGTCTGGGGCGGCGTACATGTTCATGAGGTCGGACTCGGTCACGAAGAAGATCTCCTTCGTGCTGTACGGGATCAGCCTCGGTATCATGCTCTTCGGGTCAGCCCTGTACCACTACTTCGGTCTGCGCTCGGGCATCTCGATCAACCTGTACCGTATCTTCCGGCTCGTGGACCACCAGGGCATCTTCTTCGCGATCGCGGGCTCCACCGTTCCCTTCGCGCTGGTGATCGTGGGAGGCGCGCTGGGCTGGGCGGTCACTGTCTACATGTACTTCATTCTGACCTGCGGCGTGTGCATGAAGATGGTCCTGCGCCACTCGGTCTCTCAATCCATCTTCAACTGGATGTACCTCCTCATGGGCTGGTCGCCGTGCATCTTAATCCATACGATGTTGCAAAGAGCTGGGACATAAGTAGTTTGGCTAACATTTTGGGGCGGAGTTTCATACTCAGTTGGGCTGATAGTTTTTGCGAAGTAAAAACCGAACTTACTTCCAGGAATATTTTGTTCTCATGAGATTTGGCACGTGTTCGTACTAGCTGGCGCACTGCTTCATTTGTGGGCACATGTTAAATATACTTTAAATTATTGATAATTAGACTGATTATTCACATTATTCAAAATAATTACTCATATCAAAATTCATTTATTACTACATTACCTCGAATACAGACCCCCACCTGCAATACACTTACAGACCCCAAAAGCGCTCAGTTCCCTATCAATATTTATACTCTATCAATATTTATGAATAAAAGGATTTATAACTGAATTGTATTTAGGGTCTGTAACTGAAATAATTTGATATTTAAATGATTAAATAGTAATGATTCTAGGGTTGTTATTTATACGGCATATACGGGAAAAATCGTTTTTCCGTATGAAAATGATACGGAATAATACGCAGACATACCGTATAAAATAGTATTTATCCGTATAAATTCTTGTGAAATAGATCATTTTTCAAAATAGTATTAAATTATTTTATCCTAGTAATGATATAATAATTATATTTACAGCAAATTACTTACATTTATATATGTTTCCCGCTCCACAATACATTATTAATCGCTTAAAACCTAAATACAAATAAATATTTCTGATACTCATGGAGTAAACTCTAGAGTCCTAAATTTTAGCATTAATATTAGCATATAGTTTGATCGCTCAAGTTTTAAATCATTTTATAGTGTAGTATGATGATATTTAAGATAATTTTTAATTAATATCGATATTATTAAAGTTATAAATGTAAATTTATGATATACTATATATTATTAATATTAATACAGTGTAATACACACGCTAAATAATGTTTACTATATTTTATTCAATATTTACAACAAAAATCAAAAATATAATACTAGATTCACTGAATAGAATTAAATAAGTGAAACAACAAGACTTTAAAATTATAGCAAGGTAAAATTAAGGCATGAATTAAACATAAACTCTTTACTAATGGATATGGGACCACATTATTTACTCTTATCTTGCGGAAGCGGATTTATGTGAATTTGTAGTATAAAAACTCTAATAGAAACAACGATGACTAACAATTATGATAAATTTTGGAAGAATTGGTTTGCTTTTCAGCTTCCGTTTGGAGCAGCTATGCATTCAATATGTTCATTATACTAATTTAAGAGTTGCTACTGATTCTGACACAGTCAATGCTAAACCTACAGTATAACTGTTATTCATGATTTTTGTGAGAGGAAGTGGATTGGACATGAAAAGTCAAGGTGATATATTTGTTATTTAAGTATAGCAAATATATACTAATAAAACTTCTCATCCAGGATTGAACTAGAGACTAGAAACTCGAAAGTGAATTAATTTTGAAAAGTGCAAGCTAAGGCTCTATAACCTAATTCCATGGATATTTGGAATAAATTACTTCATGAATTAATATTTTAATTGCAGTTAAGAATGTATTATTGTTTTTTGTCGTACAAAAATATTTTAAAATCGATTATGACCCAATTATTTTAACTTTTACTGTATTTAATAATTTTAGGAACTTTTTGATCTAATTTAAAGCTAAATGCTCTTATTTTCTGACATTTACGTATAAATTCTGAATATGCATGAATTTTTATCCTTAAAAATTCAAACCCAAGCGTTTTAAAAAGAATCGTATTTTGAGGAATATTTTAAGTAGATCACCATCGACATCATTTGGAGCGGAATTAACAAAAATTATTAAAGTTAGCTGAGTATGTCTCAGGAAGCTTAATTAACCCCAAAGTTTCAGGCCGAAAATCGAGAACAAAATTTTGAATTTTATAATTTTCTCACTTTTAAATCCTTCACCACAGCTGCTTTGAATCTATGAACAATCATTATTTTGACCAATAGGGTTACTACAATACTCTATTTCAGCTGAAGTTGTGTTGGGACTAAATTCTAAAATTTCAAATTGATTTTAAATCCATCCATCGCTTTCACAACTTTATAGACTAAACAATCGTTGGGTCTATTGACTAAATTAAGTATTTATACCTCTCTGATTAAGTTCAAGACCAAAACTTTGTTGGTTATTGCTTGAATTTTATTTAGCAATCAATGTTATGGCCGAAACAAAACTTGACTTTAGTAACGAACTTTTCAATATGATTTTGAGAGCCAAAATAGTCTTCCGGTGTTAGTTCTCAATATAAACTTCAATCAGAATCTCTGTATCGCAGTTGGATCCTAGAAATCCTTATCAACCATTTCATTTTTCAACTTTTATAAAAGTACTTCAATTTGAGTATTTACATGTATTTTATATAATTATATATAACAATAATGAGTGAGCTACCACAGTTGCTTAGTTCCAGCAGTTTTAGAAGAAAATCTTGAATACTTGAAATTCGAAGATCCATTAACGCTGAATAAGTCTAATTGTTTCTACACGGTTTTTAGATACTCATAAGCAGTCTGATGATGTTTATTATCATTAATAAAATTTTAGTTCAAAATGAAGTTAGATATTTTCATTAACCTATTATAATCAGAAGGCTAGGCTAAGTTGTGTAGTTTTCGCCCTTTCAATATCATGTAATTTTACTTGAGCTTGCGTCTTGACTGCTTCTTCTTTCAATTTTTATACAATGTGAAGATAAAAACTTAAAATATTTTATCTAGCAAACTCCTGGTAACTTGCATGGAATGACACAGGGCTCATAACTCGTCAGAGTTGAAGTTTCCCGCATTATGTTTAGTCTACGTAATTCTGATGTTCATTGGTGCAAATTCAGCTTTTCGAATATAAAGGATATTCAAACGTTTTCAGCTTCCGTATAAAGTGTGTTCTGATCACTGGAAGGCGTGTAGCTTTAAATTTAAAATCGGACGTAGCATAGTGGTTGATAACGATGAGCGACTGGATAAATTTATTTTCGTTACATTATGTTCGTCTAGCCAGGTTTCTAATTCGATTTACTGAAGTTTTGGAGTCACAGAACAAATGAGCTAGTCTAATAATTGTACTTACTCATTTTGTCAGTCACCTAAAGTGGAATGGATTGATTGAAATTTGTAAATAGAAATATGAGAAAATAGCTGGTTAATTTAAGAAACATATGAGTATTATAAATATTAAATAAGAAGCCTCCACTCCAGTATCAGCCATGTCGAGGTGATCTTTTTAAGTTAGAGATGGGTAATCCCACTTCCCACGTCGAGTTTTTCCCACGTCACACCACGACGTGGGATTTAGACGTGGTATTTTAAAATTTGCGATCATGAAAGTTGTGAGTAGTCATTTTTTGCATTTTTAGCTCATTCCAAAATGTGGTGTAGGTGGTCGATAATAATTGATTTAATATATATTGTAACATCATATTAAATTTTATTCCACCTCTAATTAACAAAAAATATCACAATCAAAATTCTTATATTTATTGAAACCCAAAACATTTTAAAATGGAATAAATATGTTTAAAATACTATAATTACACTGAAAAATGTATTTTTATGATGAAAAAACTCTAAAATTTTGAGTATTTTATAAATATTTTAACTTCGTTATAATTATTCTGAATAGGGCTAATTTTTCTTTATTTTCAGCAAAAATCTGTAAAAAATTGGGCTTTAACTTATAGCTCAATGGAAACCTGCAAATATAACATATTTGCTAAGTTGAAATAATAGACAAAAATACCACGTCCATCATTAATCCCCACGTCATTTTTGCAATTCCCACGTCAAATTACCCATCTCTATTTTTAAGTCATTATTTTAAAGTGGAGTATTATAGTTTTATGTTTTAATTGTAATAATATTGAGAAAATGTAACATTTCCACTCACTTTTATGAAAATATAGTGTAATATATACGGGAAAAATCGCTATTCCGTATTTGGTATCCGTACGTATGATTTTTGTTTTGCCGTATCTTTCCGTATAAATAACAACCCTAAATGATTCTAACGAGTTTTAAACAAATAAACGAGGAAACTTAATTATCTATAATACTATTTAAGATTATACATTAAAATAGCGAAAATTCAAAAATTTGATATTTGAAGAATATTAAGAAAAGGAGTCTGTAACTGAAATGGAAAACCAAATCTGATATGAAATATGAGCCGTAATCTTATAGATCCCTTGATAATTTTAGAGTGGGGGTCTGTATTCGAGGTAATATAGTAATCATAAATATAATTACGGGCTCGGAGTAACCGTCAACCATTGAAGACATGGAACATGAGCGAGTGAGAAAAATAATTATAACTTACTATTAATTATTTATTTACTATTAAAATCACTTTGTGTTCGCGCTGCTCTTTAGTTAAAACGAGACGTCCATTTCCATGAGAACTTTTCTGATTTATTTTTACTGTTCGGCCGTTAGATCCTGAAACTCGAATAATTTCGTCATTATTGGTTCGGACTCTTCTTTATTTATTGAGTTTTGCTTTTAGTTGGAAATTAATAATTGACTATATTATAACTATAATTCAGGTTATGTTTCTGCTGTGTGACTTTTATGTTAATCCAAATTTTACGAATTCTTCGTGATAATAGATTCATTTTCGCTTACATCTTCTTTTGATTTCGGGCTTTCTAACTGAAAATTAAATTAATTGTTGTTTTGCAGGGTCAGTTATGCTTTGTTTTGTTTTGGAATATCTTAGTTGGACTCTGTTTCCGATATCTTAATTTAATGTTATTTTGAATTGGTTGAAGTGTGGTTTAACGATTGCTTGCTATGAATTGCTTGCATCAATTGTTCAGGCTATGTTTCTGATGTTTGACTTTTGTCCTAATCATTTTATGTTTATAAACTCTTTTTAACCACAGATTCTATTTCTGATTAGTCGCTTAAACATAATAACTTATTTTTGAAAACAGATTCGTTTTATTGTATTGATGATTCGAATTCTTCAGAACAGTTACTTATATTCATAGAATTATCTTTTTGTAGTTGGTTGTTTAGTGATAAATTACTTGTAAATATCGACTACTGAGATTAATCGTTAATATTTTATTTATACTCAGAATTAATAATATTATGAGTGTCATATTAAATTTAAGAAGCGTTCTGATTTGATTTTTCTGCATATAACGAAGAATAGTTATTATTCCTTTTAGATTATAAACTATTCATAATAGGTTAAAATTCTGTTGAAGTGAAGGGTTACAATGTGTTCACTTAAATTAGATCAGTTTGTTTACTTTTTTATGGTTTCGTTATTATTTGAGTATTAAGTTTTTAACTATTAATATCTTTTATATCACGTTCTCCTACTGTATTTGACGTATTTTATTTATCAGTTGAAATATTATATAATTCTGAGTTCAAACAAATTGTTCTTTTCTTTGATAAAAGATCAATAGCAATATTTTATAATTTTGGTTTTTGTTTTGGTTATTTTATGGTATTGTAAGAAAATAATTTTAAAAAATCTTGGTGTATTTAGTTTACTATTGTAACCCAAATCAAAATATTGACTTTGTTCATTATTTATATTAATATTTATCCGTTAGTTAAATCTTTATTGATAAGGTTTCTGGAAACCATCGATACAATTAAAATAAAAACGCACTTATGTATATTTAATTATGAGCATCAAAATATCATAATCTTAAATCTAATAATTGTTTGCTTTTGGAATTTTTTTCAATGTTATTTCAATCATTAAATCGTGGATTATTCTATTCGTCTAACGAAAAATAACTGAGCTCGTTGGATCCACAATTTAAAGCGCCCACAATATCGCAAATAAAGTAGTTCTGTTTTTATTTGATTAATGAAATCTGGCTTAATAACACTAAATTTCTTCTGCTTCAATGTTTAAAACTTCAAGATAAAATCCTGACTCGTCAGATACAATTGAGCAAACGTAATCGAAAGGGCCGTTTGTAAACAACATTTTATGATTACGTATACTATCACTGCATTACTTGTAATTGTAGTGACTAACAGTGTGACTAGGATCTTTACTCACCAGATCGCACTGAAAGTTAAAGTTAATTTTATCATTAGACATATCATAATCGGCTAGTTGTTGCTCGGATACTATTTAATCAATATTAAAATATCCAATGTCGTAGTACTTTATAGTTTCCTAGACCAATCTTTCAGTGAATCTTTGTTCAAATTACTTTTAAAACATAAAATTTAAGTAAAATTTCTTTGAATATTGTAAAAATTAAATTAACAAATCAGGATTAGAATAATATTAATTTTTTTCAAGTTACCTAAATAATTCCGAATATACTTAATAGTTGTCTAAAATGAAAAGCACATTATAATTATTTTAAATGAATTAAAGAGAAAATATAACTCCAAACATTGTGGACCTGTTCATATTGGAATTGTAATAACAACGCTTAAAGCATTTTATTTTTGCAGTTTAATTATTCAATATTTCAAGATAGAATCCTTAGTTGTTAGATACTATTTTGCATGTGTAATTTGGTTGAGATTGTGTGAACCTTATTTTATGGATGTATTGTGAAATATTAAATTTACAAACTTCGTACTGTATCATAGTCATTTAATTTGCATTATTCAATGAATTTAACCCTATATTAAACTTAACTTCAATGTGAGTTTCTATTTTATAAGTGTCATTACATTTTGAAAGAAATGGTTTGGTATTAGTCTCATTAAAAATGTCAAAATATTTTTCATACCTATTATCTTCATTAATCAATAATCTATTGCTCCATCTTTCTTCTATAACTATCAATTATACAAATTTTAAACATACCTGATTATATTAAATTATGAATTGTAATATATCATAATTTTATAGGGAGGTTTTTGAAATTGTTGGACCATTAAAATAGTTCAAAACTATTTTATTTTGAAGCTGAAAAATAACTGAGCTCGTTGGATCCACAATTTAAAGCGCCCACAATATCGCAAATAAAGTAGTTCTGTTTTTATTTGATTAATGAAATCTGGCTTAATAACACTAAATTTCTTCTGCTTCAATGTTTAAAACTTCAAGATAAAATCCTGACTCGTCAGATACAATTGAGCAAACGTAATCGAAAGGGCCGTTTGTAAACAACATTTTATGATTACGTATACTATCACTGCATTACTTGTAATTGTAGTGACTAACAGTGTGACTAGGATCTTTACTCACCAGATCGCACTGAAAGTTAAAGTTAATTTTATCGTATGTGGACATATCTTATTTTAATCTATCATATTTATATATCGGATCTTATTATTGTAAGGTAAAATTATAACCTAAATCATAGTATGAGGTAATCTGAGTGTTCAGTCTCTCAGTATAACGAGTCTCAAAATTGAAATTTGAGTTAAAAGTAAAAGTAAAATTTTATATTTCGAAAATATGTAAACTTAGCTCTATATTATCTATTTATGACATGTTTTTATTGTCATATTGTTACCAATTGTATATTAATTAGTTATAATCTTTTCCCTCTTTTAACAAAAAAAGAACAGATTATCTTGATTGTGATTTTACGTTTTCAATATAGTTAATAGCACAAATAATACCAAATAACATAATTCTATATGAATTGGTAATCTAATTATAATTACGTTTATAGCATTATACCTTATTAGTTTCATTGTTTAATATTTCCAGATAGAATCCACGATAATTATGTATTATAGTGCATGTAAAATTTTATTTTGTAATAAAACTATTAAATTTCATTTATATTGATTAATTTGTGTGATTTAATAGTTTGTATCTTCTAAATTCGTAGTCTGCTTTATAATTTGGTTTAGTAAGATAACTATTGGTTTATGATAAAGAATTCCAAATAAGCTCAAAATCGCATATTATTTCTTAGTTATTTTCATTCATAATTAAAGTGTTATAATTATATTCAAAGTTAAAGTTTTAATTATATAACATAAACGCAACTCCACTCCATTATTATAAATATATATAAACAAATATAGAGCACTATAGAACACTACAAGAGACATTAAATTGCGTGTATACTGGTATCTATCTAAATTATATTTATATATACTTGACCTACATATGTAACTTGATAATTTGTTGAACAATAAGCTATTTCTTTACCTGGAGATTTTGTTTAAATAAAATTCTACAATTTAATTCGCCAAGGAAAACTTTTAGAAGCTTCACGATTAAATTCAGAGCAATCTTAAATGATTGCTGGTTATTTATCACTGCATTGTTTGACTGATTCGGCTATCACTGACCATTCTGACTGGTTAGGTCACGCCAGAGATTACGCAAAGGATAATTCAAACGATTTATTGTTAAGAGCTATTTTCGGTGTCTTATCTGGTTATGATATCCCAATAAAGATTAGTGGTTCGGGTTACGAAGGAATTGAGTGGAGTGAATTAAATTTATTTATTATTATAACAAGTATATAATTCTCATTTTAATGCATTTCTGAATTTATATCTGCTCTATTTAATTTCATGAAATATGTTAAGTTTTTAGTAATTAGCTTCACAAATAGCTTAGTTTATTATTTCCTTCAAATGATAGATTTGTCATAATGTTATTAAGTATTATTATCGTCCGACTCCCCATATAATCTTTCCTCTTTAATTTTTAATACTTACTAAAACTAGTAATTTTCGAATATCAGAAATCAGGGCAGGCAGTTATAGCCAATTATTTTATAGAGTATACATAGTATATCTGATCATATTTATCTTTGCTATGCAATAACAATTAACTTAATTCTCTACTAAACGAACTTTCAAAATGAACATTTTTATGATCTAGCTTTGTGGTGCGTTGGTCGAAACGATGTTAATCTAAAATGTTAGTTACAAGTACTTAATGCTATAATTTAACTAATAATTGATTTAGTGATCTAATCTTTTTTAACTTCAACAATATATAATTGTTTACATATATCAATATTATTTTGTGCATAAAGAAATATTTTGTAACAATAATAATATATATTTAATAATATATTTTGTAACAATAATGGCAAACTTGTTTTAAAATGCCTCACTGTTATCACAACCGTGTTTAAAAGTTACTTGAAGTGGAAATCGTCTCTAACATAAAATCTTTCTTGTTTGTTACTTCATTGTTATTACAGTAAATAATTTTTTCTGAGAAGTAGTTGATATTAATATTATAGTGTGTTTAAATTTTAAACATGACCATCGAGTCGATTTAGCCATTGATGTATTATTGTTGTTTTTATCTATATACATATTCAGATGTATATGTGAAATGACTTGAGTTGAGCGCCTTCTTAAAAATAAAAAGTGAACTTTAACTCGAAACAAAAAGACTAAAATAATTAAAATTTCAAACGTCCCTTGTCGTGGTAGAAGTACAAGAGTGCGATACAGATTATTTTGTTTTAAGTTAGTTTTTCCATGAATTTATTCAACACTATTTATCAAGTACAATATTTTTGCTAAATATATTTTATTACTATTACCATATAACTAGACTGTTGACATACTTAGAACAACTGACTGCCTCGACTTCAGAAAATAATTTGCAACATAATTCAAATTATCACCAATTCAATTTAAATTAGATATCAAAAGAATTCAAGATTAGTCTAAGTTAGAGTTATCTTTAAAAAGTATTTACACCTTAGAAAATCAATGAAATGAACTGCATGAAAAGATTCTAAAAATTTGCCTTCTGAGATATTTCATAATTGATAAATATTTTTTGTCTTGTTATAATTGTGTCATATAGTATCTGACGATAAACGGTCGATTTTGAAACACCTAAAGATTTTCTTGTTTGATTTGGAAAGATTTATAGAATTGATACCTTAATAATTTTGCAGTGCTAAATAAACACGTTTTATTGGTGCTATGTACCACTACATGGTCGGGTTTTCCCAAAGTATCATGTTTACTGCTTCTTATGTTGACTCCAAGCTCTTTGCGGTAACTGATTTATTGTCGTGGTGTGGAATTTGTTATATTTATCATATTTATATAAAATAATGTTAAAATATTTTAATAAAATGAAATGCCAATGGATTTTCAAAAATACAACATTCTTCATGTGTAACATATGGAATAACGGCGATAGTTGCGATTATTAAAACCTTCCTACCCCATTTATTCAATCATATACTATTTTATATATGTTAATTTTCATTGTTTTCACTCCGATGATGAATCAATTATTGACTAAGAAGAGTCCAGGATAACATATGCGGCCGCTGAAGGTTAATTCGTTATTATTAAATTAATAATGATTTATTGCCGCTTAGGTTTATCCCAGTCTCTCAATAATCACTATATTATTGCACATAATTAATCTGACGTTAGAAATAGATTGAGTTTGATTTTCAGTTTTGTTTTTACTAATAACTACGGTTCCTTTTGAATAAATATTCATATACGTTTTATACTTTACTTTAGAATTAATTGACAAATATTACTATGTTCTCTATTCTATTGAGCCGAAACGGAAATATTGAAGTGTATTATAGTTGCATGCAATATAGAATTTATGTTTTATTTATCTAAATTTGCCAGCGATTTATCTAAGCTTAAAATTCTTTGATTTAGAGCTGTAGCTGACATAGTAAACCAAATATTTGTTATCTTATATATCAATGTATGTCCATAACGTAATTAATTAAAAAGTCCAGATGAATTATAAAAGCTTTGTAATCATTGTCAAAGAGCGAGTGGTGCTTCAATATTTCCATATTTAACAGTAAATAGGATTCGTAGCGTTGATCCCAATTATATTGATATTCAATTTTTACAATGTGTGAACTTGATCTTTGATTTTGTGCCACACCGAACCTGAACCACTAATCAATAAAGCAATATTTGAAAGCTCCTTCTAAGCACGATGAGTTTTGGATAATGTGCGTATGTTCCATTAACCGTTTCTTGGTTCAAAAGGAAACAATCAACCTTCAGTCTGTGTTAAAGTCAGTTACTTCAATGTTGAAAACCGAGAAGAATTTCCAGGGAGAGTATGTAAGTCACTTGATAGAATCTCCAGCTATTTATTTGCAAGAGCTCATAAATACGAATGCAGAAATGATGAGAGATTAAACCGATGCTCAGACCACTTTGTCCATTCAGCGTATAATTTTGGAGCAGGCGCTGTTCTTCGTGTATAACACTAAGAGATCCGGGCTGAGAACCACCGATGACATCCGCGGCAAGATTCAAACAATTCAAGAGAAAGTGATCGAGGTTTACACCCGTTAAATCATCATCACCTTGCAAGCTGTGTAGTCCAATGGCATTACCGTTTCTGATGAGATCACACTTGACGATTTGGATGCGAAGCCGTAGCCCAAAGTGAACATAAACATGATGTCGCTTAAGAAGGACTTGGAGCTGATCCCGATAATTTCTCTGTCGATGCAGCCCTCTCAAACGAACGATATATTCGTCATGTTCAGCCAGACGGTGATTTGCAACAACTACTTCATCCAGCTCCTCGAGTCCTCATTTTTGGATAAAAAGGACGCCATTCAGTGCAAGCTGAACATCCTGCGCCAGAAGTTACAGTTAACTCTCGACTACGAACCATAGCAAGTTGAAAAGGAAGAAATATAGGATGCAGTTCTCACCAAATATCAGCTGTAGGAGATTCAGAACCTCCTTTTTGAGGGCAGAATCGTCATTTCGGAGACCATTTCCTCCGTTATCTCCGTTTTCGTCGTTCACCGGATCATTTACGAACTGTTCAGGCTCCGTTAATACTAAATACTGAAGGAGAACAGCTATTTCGTGCAGCAATTAACTCTTTTCGTTGAGAAAGCAAGAGAGGACAGCTTCAAATAGCAGTTCAAAATACTATAAATGGAGACCGAGATCATAACCAGATTTTTAATGCTCGAAAAATCGGTCGAGGAAGTGTTCACCGGAACGGATAAATATTTGCTACACGATTTTGAAGACATCATTGAATAACTAAACGTTTACGAAAACTCACGGACGGATTCCGAAAACGTGGTCAAAATCGAACTCATTTGCAACCCGAAAGCTGCCCAGAGATCTCAGTACATTGAAAAGCTGTACAAAAAGATAAGAAGCCTCTGCGTGAGACGGTACGCACAAATGTGCCACTGGAAAGGGCAGTACAACGAGAAACTAGTCGCCTACTGCAACTACGTAGAACCTAAAAGCGAAGACGAATTGGAAGTCCTCGCTATTATGAAAGTCATGTGAAACAATATATTGAAAATTATAAATATTTAGTATATAACAATGATATTATCATAATGATGATAGTTACTATAGTTATTATATAATAATACAATAGTTCAAATCTTAACCTGTATTTCACCTATAATTCAAAAATCAAAAGATCTCCAAAACAAACTCCATTAGCCCGAAAGAGCTAACGGAGAGTCTGTAAGGAGGTTTGACGTGTGATAACGCCACACGAGATATTTGGTAATTCAAAAATCAATCAAATAACTGATTGTCAAGACATGAAAGATAGATTTAATACAATTAATGCAACATGAATTGTGTAAGATAGAAAAAAGGTTATGTGTGAATAGTAAACACCAATATTTGAAAATGTAACACTATAATGTATTAGTATATTTATGTAACTTTTTTACTCCGCACCAATGTTAATTGCTTAAACACACATGAAAATGAAAAATTATGACGAGAATTCAGATACTTCCGAATCTCAAGAAGTTAATTTCCATGAAAATGGATTCGCCTCCAAGTTCGACCCGGACTTCTCGAAGATGTCCAGAAAGGAGCTTTCGCTGTGGATCCGCAACAAGAATTACGCCCCCGACGCGGTCACCAACGAGCTCTTCAACATCTGGAGCCACCTGCTGGGCGGGGTCGCGTGCGTGTCTGGGGCGGCGTACATGTTCATGAGGTCGGACTCGGTCACGAAGAAGATCTCCTTCGTGCTGTACGGGATCAGCCTCGGTATCATGCTCTTCGGGTCAGCCCTGTACCACTACTTCGGTCTGCGCTCGGGCATCTCGATCAACCTGTACCGTATCTTCCGGCTCGTGGACCACCAGGGCATCTTCTTCGCGATCGCGGGCTCCACCGTTCCCTTCGCGCTGGTGATCGTGGGAGGCGCGCTGGGCTGGGCGGTCACTGTCTACATGTACTTCATTCTGACCTGCGGCGTGTGCATGAAGATGGTCCTGCGCCACTCGGTCTCTCAATCCATCTTCAACTGGATGTACCTCCTCATGGGCTGGTCGCCGTGCATCTTAATCCATACGATGTTGCAAAGAGCTGGGACATAAGTAGTTTGGCTAACATTTTGGGGCGGAGTTTCATACTCAGTTGGGCTGATAGTTTTTGCGAAGTAAAAACCGAACTTACTTCCAGGAATATTTTGTTCTCATGAGATTTGGCACGTGTTCGTACTAGCTGGCGCACTGCTTCATTTGTGGGCACATGTTAAATATACTTTAAATTATTGATAATTAGACTGATTATTGGATGCTCACACTTGTGCTTGAACACATTCATACTCGATTTGGCTTTCGCCACCATAGTAGGGTGACCCTCTTAATATTCTGAAGTATCCGTTTTCACCATACATTACTTGCCATGCCCAAAAAGTGTACCCTGGAGTGAAAAGGATCAAAAATCAATATATTGACGAATAACTGTATGGCTTTGCTACCCTCCAGCATCTGCATTAAATGATTTTTGGTTATAGTTTAGACCTGTATACTCTTTCAATTATTTTTTATTGAACTGTTCCATTTTGTGATGTTTGTCATTTTATTATATTCATATAATAAGTTAACGAGTCCAAATAGCAATTGATGTAAAAAGATACAATTTGGAATTAATTGTATTTTATACAAATCCTAATAAATATTGAAATAAATGTTGAAATAGTATTTACACTCCAATAGTAAGTAATCATTAATTACATCAAATTAATGATAATACTAAAAGAAACGTTTAAAGCATGTAATTCATGGGTCATTTATATATTACCTAAGAATTCCAGTGAACAGAATTATTATTTGGCTAAAATTCTCCTATATTTACAAGCAGTATTATATCTAAAATATAATCTTTAGGAAACAAAAAAGACAATAATTTAGATTAAGTTTCGAAATACTTTAGAAAATGAGTAAATAGTGAAGCGTTAGACAATGAGTTAAAGCAATGTATTTATTTAGTTAAATAATTGTAGTTTTATGAATGCTAAATATTTATGAATGCTAAATACGCTAAGAATAAATTTATAGAAATGAATTACCTATATGTTTATTTATATTAGTGGAAATCAAGTATCAATTTTCAAAATTGTAATACATTTGAAGTGTGAAATCTATATTTTATTCATATTTTTAATTTATTAGTATAATGATATTATAATTTACATGAACCAGTTTCTTACAAAAAATACCCGTCATAAACGAGCGCAATATTTTAAAGCATATATTTGAGTTACAGGTGATATAGTATATAAAACTGTGCTGAATAACATCACTTCACAATGAAATAAAATTTCTTCAAAATAACGCTATCTTATAATTAAAAACTGAAGCGATGAATGCTACTATTCTATTTAGCTGAAAATTAGTCGAGATATGTCTTTGTATTTGGTTTATTCTCGATCGTTTTAATCTTTCAACTTTGTTTAATACTTATAAGAATGACTGTTCTTAAATATATTTTCTCAAGCAAATATATTATTTTACATTGGATAATAACATATATAGTATTATATAATACTGTAAAATATTTCACTCCCAGCTCCTCTCCTGAATTAGTTATAATTCAAATTAAGCAAAAATTTGATGTTAGCGATATCTCAACAAATCTTGATGTGGTAGAGGTGTTAATAATATTTTTATAATACAAATATATCTATTGATAACATATTAAAAATTGTAAAATTGATATAATTGTGTATCTTATTATAGTACATAGTAAGTGATACATTTTGTACATTAAATAACGGTATTGCAGAATAGTACTTTTATATATTAAAGAATAAATAATTTGATACTTCTTAAACATTCTAAATGGGTCTAACTCTTAGAGTTACTCTATATGTTAGAGCATCTAGAGAAACTATTAATAAAGCTATTTATAAAAGGGATATTGTAACATAAATTGTGAACAGACTCTAATGTTAAAATTATATAATGCAATATTATAAAATTCATTTGCACTTAATTATTAAAGAAGGATGCTCACACTTGTGCTTGAACACATTCATACTCGATTTGGCTTT
Organism: Hexamita inflata; assembly: GCA_963988835.1. Lineage (NCBI taxonomy): Eukaryota > Fornicata > Diplomonadida > Hexamitidae > Hexamita > Hexamita inflata. The sequence goes on along the minus strand of CAXDID010000901.1, from coordinate 43,099 downwards.
CGCCACCATAGTAGGGTGACCCTCTTAATATTCTGAAGTATCCGTTTTCACCCCACTGTCTTCCCCAAATGTTTTTGACTTTCCAATATTTTACGCCGTTTTCCTCCCCATAACCAACGAATTCGCAAGAACTCCACCCCATATCCTTTCCATACATATGTTAATAAATACCTGATTCGTAATAGTACAGGTCTTCATATACCCAAAGCATTGTAGAAACGGGCCCGTTGATTAAAGCTTATTTAATGGCTTCTTCATTAGCTTAGTTAGAGATACAGATATTTATTACCTCTTTAGCTTTAACCAAGGCTGGAATTTAAGAGCCGTCATCACAAGATGTCGGACATTTACCCGTCTTTCCAGTGACTCCTGATTTATACGATACACACGATGACGGGACTGTTCCAACATCAATCAAAAACTTCCATGCCCAGAGTACAGGAATAGGGCTTCCTTCACAGTTAGTGCATCTTTCATCTGGATCACAGTTTAACATATACTATGGAGAATATTCGACCCTATCGGCGTCTTTTCCTTGGAAGCAACGAAAGTCACTGAACGCATTCATAACTGAAACATGCGCAGATGCTCCACAATAACCTTGCTCAGGCACCACATCGCTGCAGCCTGGGTTCATTTGTACCCAGTCCCATTGATCTGGTGCTTCCTTAGAAGCAACTGGAGTGAACTATTTAGAAGCTTGCTTGGCCTACAGGACTTTGGACTTGTAGATTTGGTTCAAAGGTACGTTGCTTTTGTTCTTCATGCTCTCGTGAACTTTGGCCTTCCACGTTATTCCGGGTATGTTCTCAAGAATGTTAACCACTTCTTGATGCGCTGAATTAATGGCATATGTTATAACAATCATCAACAATAGAGTGGAAAAGCTTTAAAATATGTTTTTTATAACATCATAAAATTTATATTGGGCAATTTAAACATGTTTGCTAGGTTGTAACTAGATACTTGTCTGGGACAATATTTGCAATAATAAATTATATATAGTAATATACCATTTATTTTAATATACAATAAGAAAAATGATAGATATACTTCATAATTTGGTACAAAAGAATACAACTGAAGTAAATCACGAATTATGTCTAATTTGTAAGATAATGTTTTAGATTCGGATACATTTTGTACATTAAATAACGGTATTGCAGAATAGTACTTTTATATATTAAAGAATAAATAATTTGATACTTCTTAAACATTCTAAATGGGTCTAACTCTTAGAGTTACTCTATATGTTAGAGCATCTAGAGAAACTATTAATAAAGCTATTTATAAAAGGGATATTGTAACATAAATTATGAACAGACTCTAATGTTAAAATTATATAATGCAATATTATAAAATTCATTTGCACTTAATTATTAAAGAAGGATGCTCACACTTGTGCTTGAACACATTCATACTCGATTTGGCTTTCGCCACCATAGTAGGGTGACCCTCTTAATATTCTGAAGTATCCGTTTTCACCCCACTGTCTTCCCCAAATGTTTTTGACTTTCCAATATTTTACGCCGTTTTCCTCCCCATAACCAACGAATTCGCAAGAACTCTACCCCATATATTAGCTAGATTCGGATAGGGTAATCTCGAATAAATTTCGCAGTTCTGTATATATGTCTATCTATTATTAGACCCATCAAACGTACGGAGATAATTACCTATATAACATGCTTCTGAGCCAGATCGCGAAGAATAGAACTGTGTTTTCATTTGATGTTACAGGTTAATAAATATCATAATTAGTAATATTTACTTATTATTTACATATTTATTTTAACACTCCAAATAATGAGCACAAACTAAATAATTTAATAGAGTTACGATATAAGCGACTCAGATACTTCTGATTCCTAATAATAATCTGTTTTAGATGACGGATTTGCCTCCAAGTTCGACCCGGACTTCTCGAAGATGTCCAGAAAGGAGCTTTCACTGTGGATCCGCAACAAGAATTACGCCCCCGACGCGGTCACCAACGAGCTCTTCAATATCTGGAGCCACCTACTTGGCGGGGTCGCATGCGTGTCTGGGGCGGCGTACATGTTCATGAGGTCGGACTCGGTCACGAAGAAGATCTCCTTCGTGCTGTACGGGATCAGCCTCGGTATCATGCTCTTCGGGTCAGCCCTGTACCACTACTTCGGTCTGCGCTCGGGCATCTCGATCAACCTGTACCGTATCTTCCGGCTCGTGGACCACTAGGGCATCTTCTTCGCGATCGCGGGCTCCACCGTTCCCTTCGCGCTGGTGATCGTGGGTGGCGCGCTGGGCTGGGCGGTCACTGTCTACATGTACTTCATTCTGACCTGCGGCGTGTGCATGAAGATGGTCCTGCGCCACTCGGTCTCTCAATCCATCTTCAACTGGATGTACCTCCTCATGGGCTGGTCGCCGTGCATTCTTATGCATACTGTCTACTTGAACTGCGGTAGCAGCATAATTTGTTACATTGTGCTTGGGGGACTCTCTTATTCTTTCGGGTTAATTGTGTTTTCTTTGGAAAAACCGAATCCGATTCCAGGCATATTTTGTTCTCATGAGATTTGGCACGTGTTCGTATTAGCTGGCGCACTGCTTCATTTGTGGGCGCATGTTAAATATACACTATAATATTGAATGTGAAATTAAATAAATATAATTATACGAGAAATTAAATAATCATACATAATATTTTGATTTAAAATATTTACGAACCCTAAAATTAATACAATGCCTTGTTTTGCGACTTTGATTTAATGCAAAAGTTATTGTTATAAGCGGTGCCATGATATTAATTGTTGTTCACTAACAAACGTAATGGTATTGAATATCGTTATTTTAGCTTATATAATTGTAATAATAATTGTATTTATCATATTACACATTGTATAAAAGCTAAATGAGAACATATAACATAAATAACCATATTATCAAATTGTATAAATTGAAGAAATAAACGATAACAGTGTCATAAAACCTAAATAGTGAATATATATTTCATAAGTGTTGATAAAACAGAAACCATCTATTATACTCTTTAAATCAAACACAATATCACAATATATTAAATTATATAAATTTATATCATTTTCCACAGCAACCTTTTTTATATTTTGGGACGTCATTTGCCCAAACGTGATCTGAAAATTTCTTGCTGTAACAGTCATAAATGGCTTGCGCTAGCTCGTGAAATGCTATTTCGATATTCTCGCCCGTTTTAGCTGAAACGAAATAATGCAGCACGTTTTCGCCAAGTGATTTAGCCAGTTCATCAGCTTGTTCCTGTGATATTACTCTGTTTGGCGCGTCACTCTTGTTCCCAACCAGGATAAACGGGAGATCAGCTGGATGTTTAAAGTGACCCACCAATCTAGCCACGGAATTATAAGACTCGATGTCTGTTACGTCATAGACTACCATACAAGCATCAGCTGACTAATAATATAGTTTTGTGTATGGTTCATCGTATCCACTTGTGTCGTATATTACCAGAGGAACTCTTTAATCTTTGTTATCAGCTTAAATATACTCACGATTAGCAAATATTTCGATATGACTATTCAAACAAATACGCTCTTCACTAAATTAATTTTTGCAGTATCTTGAAATTATATTGGACTTGCCGGAACCTTAGCTTCCAATGAGTATCACTTTAAAGCTGTGAATATGATCGTTATTATTCTATTAAGTGAGTGGCATTACAATTTCGATTCGTTTAAATAATCATACCTAATAGTGAAATATATTCTTAAATTTAAGATAAGTATTTAGTCTGAGACATGTATTTAGTTTTACACATTTTTACACTTATAATACGTTTTTCCTTTTCCTCTAATTTTACCTGACAACATACCAATCTTACTACTTTATTAATGTAATGCTATGGCAATCTGTCTTCTTGTAAGTCAGAGTGTTCTTCTCGAGGAATAAAGGAGTGTTCTTACAATACTTACCAACATGAGTATTGCTGCTAGTACACTTGGATTCTGAGCGTCATTGTATTCTTTTCGCTCATGGGCTCGATGTCTGTAATTTCAATTGTGTTGTTATTGTTTCTCAGCCTTAGTGAAAAGAAAGTCATAATAAATTCTGACGTATCGCAGACTTAAGAAACCGTGGAAATCAATACCAGTTGAAATGAACTATATTTTTAATATTGTTTTTATTGTATTTAAAATATTATTTTTTTGATATGGGGTTAGAGATGGGTAATCCCACTTCCCACGTCGGGTTTTTCCCACGTCACACCACGACGTGGGATTTAGACGTGGTATTTTAAAATTTTCGATCATGAAAGTTGTGAGTAGTCATTTTTTGCATTTTTTGTTCATTCTAAAATGTGGTGTAGGTGGTCGATAATAATTGATTTAGTATATATTGTGACATCATATTAAATTTTATTCCACCTCTAATTAACAATAAATATTACAATCATTAACTTATAGCTAAAATCTGTAAAAAATTGGGCTTTAACTTATAGCTCTCTGGAAACCTGCAAATATAACATATTTGCTAAGTTGAAATAATAGACAAAAATACCACGCCCATCATTAATTACCACGTTATTATTATCTTCTTATTTATTCTTCAAAAACAACCTAACTTATAAAAATTTAGCATATTAATTATTTATAGCACTTTACTTGTGGAAGATATGTTAATTTATCTTAGTATTCAACTTAGGTAGATGGTTTGGGTTGTCCTGGATTCAAGCAACGGCTATGCCGGTCTACGGGTCCTGCCAGACGCCATTCAGATGCTCTACTGGGGCTTGACGTCCAAGGGCTCGCCCTCCCCTCCAAAGATCGATACCCCAGAGAAGTAAAAATCCTAAAATCAAATCTGGAATCAAACCAATTGTTTAACTTTATAGTTAAGTCATAATATTTTCTGACTTTTTACATTCAAAATTAAAAATTCAAGTTAGTTTCACTAATCCACCCAGCTTTGATCATAATAACTGATACAGGCCAAATACATCAAATTCTGAGTGTCTTAAATTTTATAAATGAACTATTTTATCTTTTCTTTCGTTTAAGTATATTTTACGTTTAACTTTTAGTTCTTTAGTTTTTCAGAGGTCCACATTTGAACGAAAGTTGTGTTCACCGTTTTAAGTTTAAGTTATTTCAGTTTTTAAAACGGGGTGGGTTACTTTTGGTAACATTCGTAGTACTTGACTTAGAATAATTATTATTTTTGTATCTTTTATTTATACATCTAATAAATGTGGGAATAAGCATCCAGTGAAGCGATGAAATTAGTGTTAAGATTTACATTATTTAAATTTTACAGATCGTACAAAGGAGAAATATCAATTACTTAGTTGTTGAACAAATCCAAATACTCAAGCTGTTGTAAATGAGAAAGGGATGATATATCCACTATTTTGTTATTAAATAGGTCTAGATATTTTAATTTAGATAAAGAAGTATGCAACGGATTAATATCATATATATATATATATATATATATATATATATATTCATTTCACTTCCTCGAGACGGCACAAACAGACTTCATTGAGACTTTCGAAAGCAAAACTTGGGCTCTCGCACACCAGTGTTTCCACTTTCAAAACGGGCTCAAACCGTCATTTATGCCCACTCAGTAAAGACCATATATATATATATATATATATATAACGCGAAAGGCAATGACAAGAAAATTTAGTCTCTCAAAGAGAAGATCGCCAAATTGTAAAGAGAATTGTAAAGTTAATTTGATACAGCGGCGGCAGTGATGCGTAAATTCAAAGAAACCAAAAAGAAGCATGACGACAAGAAGATCACTTAAAAGACAAGCAATGCCGAAGCCCAGTCTGAAAACGAGAAAAAGACTAAAGTAAGTTAGAAAGCTGAACCTACGAAGAATATCGACGAAAAGGCGCCGACAAAACCTTAAGGACTATCAGAAGCATAAAGAGAAAGCCCCCAGTCTAAAAGTCACAAGATCAAAAGACCACTTAAAAGCCCCAATCGAACACAAAGTCTCTTCAAAAGGAAACTTAGAAAAAGAAAGAGGATAAATAACCTGTCTTAGAAAAACCTGTCAAATCATAGCCAAAAGATGGTCAAAATGAATTAAATACGATAGCTGACGCAAAATAGGAAACTAAGCTAATTTTTTACGGATGTCCAAGAATTATATACAAGTGTGTTAAGTTTATTAGTGGTGAAACAGGAGAGATCGATACACCATCAATCTATTAATAGAACAGCCACTTCGCGGTGGTCTGCAGGTCTTGCCAGGCGCTCCGCAGAGCTCCGCTTGCGCCAAAGGCGCCTGGCGACCCTTGACGTCCAGGGACCCCTCGACCTCCTCCTCCCGGGAGACTGGGAGAGAAATGGAGTGGGAGACATGGAGTGTGGTGACTAAATCGTCTTAAAACATGCTAAATGAGAGGATATATTTTTGCATTCTATTAATAGTGATCGGCTTGGCCGATCACTTCGGTGAAACATCCGAAATCTAATAATCTAATTGTCAATAATTAAGCGATAAATGCATCATACTACGCACTTACTACATATGTGAGTTATTTATGACCGCAACATAGTTACTGAATACAACCAAACTTGCACTAGTGAATTTGTTCGTTTAGTTTTCTGCTTGTATTCTCGCTGTCCTGTTTTATGAATTTTATGGTTTATAATACATCTGAAGAGATATATTATACTTTGCAATATCTTATAACTATCTTATCCACACCCATCATCTCTGAAAATTTAATAACCTAACATTAATGTTATATAAATATTAATAACACAGTAATAACACGATAAAGTATAAAACAATACTATCATTTCATTTGAATTGATATAATTTGATGATATCTAGAATAATTAACACTGAAAACATAGAGTCCTTTATGTACAGAAGTAAAGAGCGCATTAAAATGAAAAATTCATTTTTAAATGTTTCTTGTGATTGAAGTAATTGATTATTGAGTGGATGTTTTTGAGATGTCCAAAAGAGTGAGCCGATATATATTTATGAAAATAGATTAAATTACTCACACACCAATTTTACACCAGTGGTATTATCTCAACAAATCAAATATATTAAATTGTAGCCTTATATATACACAGCTTTAATAAACGAAAGAAAACCAGATTGTAATGATGTTGACACAGTACAAATATTATGTACCCTTATATCTACAAAATTTGACAATATTTACAATAACATTAATTTTTGTTAAAGTTCGATTATTTAATAATATAAGAGTTATCTTAACACACATTTCACTTCCCTTCATCAATGATAGTTATAATATATATTATAAACTCGGTGCATCAAGAAGTGGTTAACATTCTTGAGAACATACCAGGAATAACGTGGAAGGCCAAAGTTCACGAGAGCATGAAGGACAAAAGCAACGTCCCTTTGAACCAAATCTACAAGTCCAATGTCCTTCCGCAAGCCAAGCAAACTTCTAAATAGTTCACTCCAGTTGCTTCCAAGGAAGTGCCAGATCAATGGGATTGGATACAAATGAACCCAGGCTGCATTGATGTGGTGCCAGATATGGGAAATTGTGACGCATCTGCATATGTTTCAGTTGCTAATACTTTTAGCAATTTTCGCTGCTTCCAAGGAAAAGACGCTGATAGGGTTGAATATTCGGCATAATATCATCTGAATTGTGATCATTATAATGGATGTAATGCAGGAGTATTTATTCTTCCGGTTTGGGATTATATAACAAAGGTTGGCACTGTTCCATCTTCTTGTGTATCGTATAAGTCTGGAGTCACTGGAAAGACAGGAAAATGTCCAACAACTTGTGATGATGGATCTTAGCTTCCTGAGTTGGTTAAAGCAACAAAATTAAATTATATATGTCCGACTGAAGACAGTGTAGAAACTATAAAATAAGCATTAATGATTGGACCTGTTTCAACAAAGTTTATTCTTTACGAAGATTTTTATTACTACGAATCTGGTATTTATCAGCATGTGTATGGAAACAGAGTCAATTGGAGTGCAGGTGAAATTGTCGGTTATGGAGAAGAAAACGGAGTCAAGTTTTGGAAAGTCAAAAATGTTTGGGGAAGACAGTGGGGAGAAAACGGATACTTCAGGATATTGATGGGGCCTTCAAGAGATTATGGAGAATGCTAAATCTATTATGATTGCTATCAACCAGAAGTATGATCCTTCTTTTATAATATGTGTAAATATTACTTCACGAACGAACTATATTTTAATTAAAAATAATTAAAACGATATATTCTTCTGGGTTTAAATTATTTAACAAATATCAGCACAGTGTTCTGTTTGATTGATGTTGGAACGTGATGTTGGAACGTGATGTTGGTAATGTGTATGACTTATTAATCAGGAGTAACTGACAACAGAAAGAAGCACCCTTCTTTTATAATATAAATATCACTTCATGAACGAACTATTTTTTAGTTAAAACGAGACGTCCATTTCCATGAGAACTATTTTGATTTATTTTTGCTGTTCGGCCGTTAAATTTTGGAACTCTAATTATTTAGTGAAAATCGGTTCGGACTCTTCTTTATTTATTTAATTTATTTTTTAGTTGGAAGTTTGACTTAATAGTAGATGACTTTATAACTATAATTCAGGTTAAACTTCTGGCGTTTCACTTTTGTCTTAATCCAAGTTTTACATTTTTAAACTCTTAGTGATAACAGATTCATTTTCGCTTGCATAGTATTTTGATTTCGGGCTTTGTAATTGATTTTCTTAAACCGGTTAATTTTCTTCAGAGTTTTCTGCTTGATACGAATCTTAAATACTGGCAACTGCGTCTACTTATAACTCATTCGATCCATCTATTTAAAAATCTAAACTGAAAATACGTCTTGAAACGTTTGACCAAGTATCAAAATATACATTCTACTTATTTTAAATTTATAGTCTATTAAGGAATCTTTATTATATAGTGTAGATCGCGCAAAAATTACATTTTATTTTTTTTATTTAAGTAGCTTAATTTAAAATAGCCATTATAATGTCAATATTTGCGTCTGATAAAAAGTTAAGAATTGATTAGCCTCTAAAATGAATAAATTTAGATTATATCTTTCTATTGTTTAATTTGAACATAACTGAACTATTTGATTTCATTGTTTATAGAGCCCGTAGTATACCAAACAAACAAGTTCTATTTTTATTAGATTATTGAATCTTGGCTTGATGACATTAAGTTTCTTCGCTTTATAGATTAATGACTTCCAAATAATAACCAGAGTTGTCTGAAACAATTGTGCACACGTTATCGAATTAATAGACGGAATCATCCTAAATTTTTGTGCGAATTACGTCTAATTTTTGGTGTATTAATTCACCGTTTAAAATAACAGGTTCTTAACTCAACAGTTCACACTAAAAGTCGAAGTTAATTTGATTGCGAGTGATAACATCATATTAAATTTATTGTTAGTCAGTGGGAATATTAACTCCAAAGTATCCAAGATCGTAGTAATTTGGGCTCTCTTCTGCCAATCTCTTAGAAAATCTAGGATTCAGGTTTGTTTTATGGCAAAATATATATTATTACTGCGTTTGAAAAATTATTTCTAACAAGTCCATTATATGCAGCTCTTAAATATTATAATATGCATTACAATAAGATTAGAATTAACACCAAGAACTACAAACTGTTAATAAATGTAATTACAAATGTATACACATATTACATAACACGAATTTAACTGTGTTGTCACCACATATTAGCTATATAGCACATATAATGCCAAAAAGTGTCGTTCTGTTTTTATTGGAGTTGTAATAATGTCGTTTGAAACACTATATTTCTTATCTTTAATTATTTTTTAATTCCAAATAAAAGCCACTATCGTCAGATAATATGGTGCATGTGAAATCAGGTTTGTTTGTACTCTACCTTTTATCGTGTTTGAACTACTAAAGAACATTTATCCAACTGCGTTCGTATTAGATTTAAGTCATTATGTTGTTATAATGCAAAGAATTCAACTTGAGATCAAAATCTATTTGTATATTTTGCTTTTTTCTTTTATTCATCCTACATGGGAAGTGAAAACTCTTTTTACTTCATTATTTTTCTTTTATATGCATAAACTTATTTTGCGCGTCCACCTCAGAAAAGATAAATGTCAAAAACTCAGTCTGCTTTGCGAATTCTTCCGATGCCTGCGCATGCGCGTGATCTGTCCTACTCTTAGCAGTTTCAGCACGTGACTGCTATTGACGACACGCATGCGGCCACTTTAATCCACGAGTAGCAGATTTCAACCACCCGCTCTCTGAATCTGTCCTCCAAGCAATAAAAGGTGTTTAATTTAAGTACTTACGATAAACTATCCACAGCCGATTTTACGAAAACGCTCTTCGAAGACTTTGGACGCGTTTTGAACGGTGAAGACCTCTCATTCATTTTCGTGGAGAACGAGAACGGGTGCAACTTCCCAGACTCAGTTCAGTTCTGCTACTGCACACACTCATAGAAATGCCTCGTTGAGAGCTTCATCGAGTACGTTGAGAGCAACTTGTACAACCAGAGCATCATACAACTGGACACGAGCTTTGACATATTCGAAAACAAGCAGCACGAAACCAAGACCAAAATCGAGAACGAACTGATCAAAACAAACATCATTCCAAAGCAGCCAATGTACCCACAGGTGATTCTGAAGAATCTGGCACTTATTCAAAAGAACGCCATTAACTAGCCGTCCATACTGCAAATTGATTTACTGCTGAACAAATTCGCGCTCAACAGCACGCAGAAATCAAAATTCCAAATTATCCTGATCCCGAAAATACAATTCGACTACAAGAAGGAATTCGCACTGCACAATAAGAAGCCAGTTGACGACATGTCCGTGAATAAACTCAGATTCAACCAGAATCTGTCAAATTACTCGCTAACGCAGTCCTAACTCTGCACTCACGGCCACACTCTAGCTGATTAAATCAAGCACGGCCACTGCAAGTGCTTATACTAGCAGAAGTCCCACTACGTTTTGACTTAAAATGCAGATCCGAAATTTAACGAGAGAATAAGGGACAAACCAATTCAACTAATCCCCTTTTACGACCGCGAGAAGCAATTCGTTAACAACAGACTCTTCACTGAACTGTAAACGGTAACGTTTTAATTCGTGAATCAAGTTCCTTGCTACTTGGATTTTACCTCTCCGTTCATTGACTGCTTGAAACCAACACTGAGTGGAAAGAGTTACTCCAAGATGATCGTGTTCGCTTAAGAAAGTGATTAATAAGTGGATCAACTCCTAAGAGTAGCCCAAAACTTCAGGTAAATAGCAAACAAATAAAAGTGGAACAAGGAAACGAAGAAGGACTTTGTTATTATTGATAAGGAGGAATACGAACTGCTCAAACAAGCTGCTGCACAACGCGGTCAAGTGCAAGCACAATACGCAATGCTAGAACAAGACGCAAGAAGCTACTTCAAAGTAAACCAAGCTGAAAAAGGAGCTTACATCAGCAGAATCGAAGCACTCAAAGCACGCGAAAAAATGCTCGAAAATCAACTTGACGATATAAAGTTGAGAGTAAAACTGACCAAACAAATGGGCATTGAAGAATGAGTAGAATTTAAGTTAATTAGTTAAAATATTCACACCACCTCATCTTTTGAAAATCATGAACGAAGATATTATCGTGGATAACCTCATGTTCATGTTCATCACAGACGTAGAAAATTTTGATACCATAATATAATCCGATTTCCGAAAATAAAAATCTCTGTTATCTCCGTCTAAGATACCACAATCTCCGGTCAAGAGAACTGGCGATACTCCCAAGCTAAGATCGTCCAATATGACCGACTCTTCAGCTTTGTAATCAATGACTTCATCGCATATGCGGATTCCGAGCTTAATTTAAACCATGAATGCGAAGATTACGAAGTATGGCAAAATATATTTGTTTAAAATGGTTCCGTAAAAGATACTGTAGTATGAAAACATCGTTTTGCAGTCCATTTTAAACTGCGAGGACATGGACGTTCAACTTTAAATCTCTTATCAGGATAAAATTAATTTGCAAGTTGAGTTCAAGGAGTATTTCCAGCACATAATTACGAACACAACCAAAACGTAACTTTCAGCAGCCGAACTATTCACAGAGGAGGTTTTGGGCCTCCCGCACATGATCTCCTCAGCCGTTATGAAGCTCCTTCCCTTGAACCCAAGCAACGAAGACCTCTCAAAACTCTACGACAAAGTGAAGAACTTTCACCCAGAACAGCGCCTGTACGAACTATTCCCCATGAATTTTCAGTCCGTTTTGGAATTATGCGCCTCCGTAATCGGAACTCACCCAGAATACGCCTTCGTCCAGCCACAAATATACGCTGACAGCTTGGCACGCGCAACCGCAGCCAGGATATTCTACGACGCTGATTTCACTGGTAAGTGGCAGCTAACGTTCGACCAGTACAAGAAGACTGGTTACTCTGTTTTGAAGCAGATATTCCAGGTGCAGAACACGGCTGACATCTCAACTCTGGACTCGCCGTTCGGATACGAGCAATTCTACGTTATGTACTGCTTGTACTCAAAGTACGCTCCAGGAAACAACGTGGAGAAGCCACTGGCTGAGATCCAGCTGCGTGCGTTCAACGAGTTCCAGTATTCCGCTAGATTTGTTGCGCGCGTGTTCCGTGGTGTGGGCCGTCCACTTCTAACCAAGAATCAGTTCAACTTCGAGGATTTCATAGTGATGCTCCTTTCAGATGTGTGCTATGACACGGAGCAGTCCTGCAGGTTCATGTTCAACGTGGCCGACATCTCAGCTTAGAACTCCATTTCCAAGTTCGATTTCGATTATTTCTTTTCCGAAAACTAAATTTAATTCGAGTAGCGCGGGGTCACCACTCAACGCCAGGACATCCTCATTCAGCTCCAGGACATGATCAAATTCAACTACGACGAGGACTTCAACTTCTCCTTCGAGTAAATTAGGCGCTCAAAGATGCACATGAACCTCTTCGACGCGATGTTCTCCGTGCAGAAGTTCGTCCAGTTCGAAAACAGGGACCCGTACGTCGCGAACTCGGAGCTCCAGACCGGGAACGTTGTCAGCCACTGCGACTCGGGCGTGTGGAGGGCGTTCTGGCAGGGAATGTACGACAGCATCTCAGGGGACGACTGATTTTTATTCGCTTATTATTTAATATTAATTGCAAAAGGGAAAGTAATTATAGCGGTCTTTGAACAAGTATAACATGTTTTGTTAATTATCAATCTAATTTTAACTATCAATATTGTAGCCTTAAATAACTTGCAATAAGTAAATATATATTAGGTATTTTACAATAGCAAAGTAAAAATAATATATTCTAATAATTCTTGTGGTTAGTGCTTTTTCAGGTAATTAAAATGGTTTTCATTTTTATATTTTCATCTTTATATATAAAATACAGTCATTCCTTTCTGCTTTGTGCATCCAAAAATCACAAAAAGTGAGCTTAGAGGTCTAACAACTTATCTAACAACTTGTACAATCTTTGTTTCCAATCTAAGTGATTCCGCTCCCTCATTTATAACAACACTTATCAAGTGAAATACAATTTTCTTATTTAAAATGTCGATTCAGTAAATTTTTAGCTTTCTACGGCTAAAATTTTAGAAATATTAAAATGTACAATATTAAAATGTGAGTCATATTTGTTATGAATTCTGTTTTTATAATAATTGTAAATTATAGATTTTTAATGTTTGTTTTCATAAATACTTCTTAATTCAGTATAGTTTAATACTGGTATAATTTTTGTTTAATATCTTTGCGATATTGTAATAGCCGCACGCAATTGAACAACAAAATAATTATAAAATTGTAAGTCAGCTTCAAATTCTATTATTTCTATCTTATTGCATAACATATTGCACATTACTACACATTGATTATTTGTATACTGTATTCTATTGATATAATCATTAATATGTGCCAGAGGTAGATAACTAGATTAAAATTTATTAAGTAGATAAGTTATTATACTGTAGAGATTCTGTGAGGAAACAAATATTTTGTAGAAAAGAGTAGAATAATTTCTCATTGAGACCAAGAAAGAGAATGATCAGTATATACTTAATTCAATTCGGTGACGAATGTATCATGAATTTATTTTAATCATAGTTAATCTAGAGATTTCACTTAATCACCATTATCAATATGATATCTTCTATCATAATCTTAAAACAATTACAATTCCGAAATTAACAATGTTCAAGTAATATTATGGTAAATAATAATCAATTCAATTATTGTTAAAAATTAACATCATTAAATTATATGATTATGAATGAAAATATTCAGTTAACTTAGAAAGCGAATAACATTAATTTATTCATATATACAAATGTGACTCAATAATCACAAATTGATGTTTTAGTTAATTAAGTTGAAGTTAACACATTTGCTTTATTTGGATTTAGTATAAATAATCAAATTTTAATTGATTCAAATATAAAAATATAAATTCAGTTTTACGTCTTAACTGGGGCTTTAATTTGCACCATTTGTGACGTAGACGTATAAAGATGTAATATAATATTTATTGCATCCGGTTAGTAAATATCTGGTATGATTATTGAACCAAAAGAAAGTTTTAAAGTTCAATAATCTTTCATATAATTTAGAATAAGTAGCATGAATTCATCCGGTTTAACGAATATTATAAAATATCCAAGTATTTAATATATAATTAATTTATGTAAGTTAATAGGAAGTAATTTGATGCACAGTAGTAACAATGGATATATAGCATCGACTATATTTGTAACAGTGCAAATTCAATAATTTGAATTATATATTTGTATTGATAAAACTGAGCGTTTTGGATTGAATAGTGTTCAAATTAATACTATAGGGATGGAATCTGTTTAATGCGATATTTGTGGTAATTAATCAATTGTAGTATATGGTTTGTGTGGTGAAGTACTAAAATATAGTGAAAATGTAAATGGAATGTATTAATGTGTATATCCTTTTGAGTATATTGATGATACATGCGTTTGTGCTTAAGGATATTTGCTCAACTAGACTACATGTATTAATTTACTAGAAACAATATACAACATAAGTAATAAACTAAATAGTAGTAATAATGTTTTATATGTGCTTTAGCAGTAAGTTGATTAAATTGAAAACAGTATAATAGCTGTTGACTAGAATATTTTGAGCAATATATCTGAATTAGAAAATATGATATTGTCTAATTATTCATAATCTGAGTATAACTTGTAAAGGAATACGTCAGTTTTGGACAAAAGAATATTTGATAATATTTCTGCTGTTATAAACAATCTTAAGATTGCTGATATTAACTTGTACTCTAACACTTCTGTATTGGATTGGAGAATATTTTACAACATCTCACTGCTTTAAAATATCATTCATAACATGTCATCTTTCTTCACAGATTAGTTGCAAAATTAATCATCAATTATTGACCAGTAGCAAAATATAATTCAAAATCTGACTTACTAAATGAACTGCAATCAATTAAACGGTCATTAATACAAAAATGGTTCTTGTGTTCTTGTTTCATGTTCGATTACAGGTTAATAAAGTATAAATGGAATCTGTTAATGCGTTAATTTGAATTCTATTATTTATAATAATTCTTGTATTTGCCCTTTGAATTCTTAAATAATTGGAATCGCCTGTGTTTGCAGTATAAGCGGATAAACGATGCAGAACGGATAATGCGCGTGCACTACTATTGGAGCAGTTGTAATTAATGGTGCCTGTTCGTGCGGAGTAAATGGAATTAATACATCAAATACATGCAGCTGTCCAAGTGGATCTAGTTTAGTAAACGGTGTATGTACCTGTATGAATATGAATGCATATACTGTGGTGTCCGAGCCAACTTTGATTTTAACAAATGTTTATGTAATAATTGCGCTTGAAAATTAAATCACTGTATTTATGCTAATTATAACATATTCAATTAATTCTGCGGTTCATTTCTTTTTCACTTCATCCTTCAAATGACGAAGCACACACGAAGCCGACGGATCACAATACAAGAGCGTCGCATAATGATGAGAATGTGAGAAACAGAATCACAAACTGTTGCAACCAAGAAATACATTGCTTGTTGCCTTCAATGTAGTCTCCAAACTGTTTATTCCATTTTTAAGCACTTTGAAGTTACAGGCAAGCTAGAAGCTTCTCATGCCGATAATAGTGTCAGAAAATTTGACTAAGCTGAGATTTTCGCGTTGTTAAATATCGCCAGAGCCATAGATTCGAAACTCGACGAATCATAGCTGAAAAATACTAAGCCCTTCGTGGAATTTCCATGTCTCTAACAACGGTATCTCGTCTCCTGGCCAAATTCAGTTTAAGCTTCTATGTTGCTAAGATAAAGCCAAAACTTACCGAAAAGCATAAATTAGAAAGTTTGAACTTTGCTCGAATGAACCTGAAACAACCAATTGAATATTGGAGAACTTTTTAGTATACCGATGAGTATCGCTCAAAATGCTATGCAAATCGAGCGAGTAGAGTGCTCAGAACACCTAAAGACGAGTGGAATCCGAAGTATTTTCTCGAAGTGTAAAATATGGACTGTTTTCGTGCATGATCTATAGTACGATTAGCTATAGATATAAGGGTCCATTATGGTTTATGCCGTGCGGTACGACCATGAATTCAATTGTCAATTCTTAAGTTCTCAGACAAGTTACACTTCCATCACTTAATAGCATAACTTGAAGTTGCAACAAGATAACGCCCCGACACATTTTAGTAAGTATATGAAAAACTTTTATACTGCTAACAACATTGAGCTCTATCGCTTTCCAGTAATGAGTCCAGACTTAAATCCACTTTTTCACTGCTGGAATCCACTGAAGTCAAACATTTCCCCTGAAGAATGTACCACATATGACTTATTAAATGAAGAAGTAAAGAGGGCGTTGGAGTAAATCTCGTTAGATATCATCAATCATTTGATTGACTCTATGCCCAAAAGGTTAGAAGAAGTAATAAAATAGAAAGGAGACGCTACTAAACATTGAGTTAATATATAGTTAAAATTAATACAAAAAATAGTTTTGAAATAGTTAGTATTTTTTGAAATCAAAGTTGGCTTGGCGACCACAGTATTTCTGGAGGTTAGTGCGTTTGTCCAAGGTATTCTTCTTTGATCGGAAATACTTGCACATGCCCAAGCAATTCAAAGATTGTTAATAATGAATGCGCTTGTAGTTTAATTATTGGTCAGATAATGAATAACGGATTATGTTAATGCTACACTAATGGAGCTTTTGTGAGTAACGGTGGATGTGCTTGCGGATTAAATGCATTGAACATTTCGAATACTTGTAAGTGCCCGGATAATTCTTCATTGATTAATAATGTCTGTACATGTGATAAAATAATAGGTCAATAAATCATTAGTGGATCCTGCTAATGTCCGTCAGGCTAATCAGTTGTAAGTAATTCTTGTTAAAACCAGGGTACTGTACCTGTATTTTGTAAAAATTTGAATTAACTGTGTTTGATATACAACAGAGGTTATTCAGGTATGTATGTTAAATGTCCCGACGGATAAATATTCTAAAATTACGATTATCACGAAGAAGGAGGAAATGCGTGGAATACATGTTTCTGATAATGATGTTAAAGTATATTAGTTTAATATTTACTGTATATGCCTTTGTTCTGTATGACATTTCATAAATATAGATTACCAAAAACGCAATATTATTTGATCAAAATAATTTGATCAAACGATAAATGAGTATGGCTAAATGATAAATCAAAAATTCCAAGAAATCCAAAATAACTCACACTTTCCACAGCTCAACAAAAATCTAATATAAATAAAAAGATCTCATAAACAATAGGAAGAGCTAATAAGTATCTATTTTATTCTAAGAAGGTTTTACAAATCGCTCTATCTAAAAAATAGAAATTTAAAATATAAATTAATAAGTATGTAGGTAGTCTTACTTAATCTATTACGTCGTATCATAGATCTAAAGAATTATTTCATAACCATACTTCTAATAGATATTTTCTTTTCACTTAGGAAGAAGCTAAGAAACAATAACAACGCAATAAATAGTCGGTCCAGATTGAGAATGCAAAAAAATTCGTAGAATAGTAGTGATGATCACATTTAATAAATATCTTCTTCGTATTGTTATATACTTATAATTATTATATTTTTCTCTCACTCGCCTTATATCTTTACCACCTCAAATGTTATTTTATAGTATCACTATTACTAGGATTACTCTATTACTTGGAATATTATAGTCTATTACTTCCAATATTTACAAGAAACAATTTATGCATATCTTAGAATTTATTATTACTACCTTTGCTAAATAAACACATTAGAAGTTATTTGATATCATTTTAGTATTTGAAATTATTGACATTTAAACAAAAATCAAATAATGACTTTAAAAACCGTAAGATGAAGTGCTTTAATAATACATTGATATACATTGTAAGTATAATAGTACATTGATGCACCAATTTTGAAGAACACTGCTATCAGTATACAAATTTTATACTTCGAAATAATATTAAACCTTTACCATATTATTGTTAGAAGCGTAATATTTTAATATTTTAAATTTTTGAAGTACATATCGCAGTTTGTTGGAAACCTATTATAAACAATAGTCAATATAGATACAATAATTAGGTTGAGCGAAAAGAATACAATGACGCTCAGAATCCAAGTGTACTAGCAGCAATACTCATGTTGGTAAGTATTGTAAGAACACTCCTTTATTCCTCTACACTCTGACTTACAAGAAGACTGATTGCCATAGCATTACAATAATAAAGTAGTAAGATTGGTATGTTGTCAGGTAAAATTAGAGGTAAAGGAAAGATGTATTAAAAGTTTATATGATAATAAATAGAAAGCTCAGACTAAATACTTATCTTAAATTTAAGAATATATTTCACTATTAGGTATGATTATTAAAACGAATTTAAATTATAATGCCACTCACTTAATAGAATGCCATATGACGATCATATTCTCAGCTTTAAAGTGATACTCATTGGAAGCCAAGGTTCCGGCAAGTCCAATATAATAACAAGATACTGCAAAAATTAATATAGTGAAGAGCGTATTTGTCTGAAAAGTCATATCGAAATATTTGCTAATCGTGAGTAAATTTAAGCTGATAACAAAGATTAAAGAGTTCCTCTGGTGATATTCGATACAAGTGGATACGATGAACCTTACACAAAACTATATTATTAGTCAGCTGATGCTTGCATGGTAGTCTATGACGTTACAAACGTCGAGTCTTATAATTCCGTGGCTAGATTGGTAGGTCACTTTAAACATCCAGCTGATCTCCCGTTTATCCTTGTTGGGAACAAGATTGACGCGCCAAACAGAGTAATATCACAGGAACAAGCTGATGAACTGGCGGAATCACTTGGCGAAAACGTGCTGCATTATTTTGTTTCAGCTAAAACGGGCGCAAGTATTGATATAGCATTTCACGAGTTGGCGCAAGCCATTTATGACTGTTACAGCAAGAAATTTCCAGATCACGTTTGGGCAAATGACGTCCCAAAATATAAAAAAGGTTGCTGTGGAAAATGATATATATTTATATAATTTAATATAATGTGATATTGTGTTTGATTTAAAGAGTATAATAGATGGTTTCTGTTTTATCAACACTTATGAAATATATTCACTATTTAGCTTTTTTAACACTGTTATCGTTTATTTCTTCAATTTATACTATTTGATAATCTGGCTATTTATGTTATCTGTTCTCTTTTAGCTTTTATACAATGTGTAATATGATAAATACAATTATAATTACAATTATATAAGCTAAAATAACGATATTCAATACCATTACGTTTGTTAGTGAACAACAATTAATATCATGGTACCGCTTATAACAATAATTTTAGCATTAAACCAAAGTCGCAAAACAAGGCATTGTATTAATTTTAGGGTTCGTAAATATTTTAAATCAAAATTTTATGTTTAATTATTTAATTTCTCGTATAATTATATTTATTTAATTTCACATTCAATATTATAGTGTATATTTAACATGCGCCCACAAATGAAGCAGTGCGCCAGCTAATACGAACACATGCCAAATCTCATGAGAACAAAATATGCCTGGAATCGGATTCGGTTTTTCCAAAGAAAACACAATTAACCCGAAAGAATAAGAGAGTCCCCCAAGCACAATGTAATAAATTATGCTAGCACCGCAGTTCAAGTATACAGTATGCATGAGAATGCACGGCGACCAGCCCATGAGGAGGTAAATCCAGTTGAATATGGACTGAGTGGTGCAGGGCCATCTTCATGCCGTATAATTACTAGATCAATACATTTGATAAATACCAATATCTCTTTCGGATGGAGTGAAAGTATAAGCCAAATCTCATATCTCAAAAATTGTTTTAAATTGGGGAAACGCGAGCTTATAGTCTAAGCCGTGAACGAAATAAGTAAAAGTTTATAGTAACTCCTCAATTATCAGAAAATATCTCAGATTTTCACTA
The DNA here is from genome assembly GCA_963988835.1 of Hexamita inflata. NCBI lineage: Eukaryota > Fornicata > Diplomonadida > Hexamitidae > Hexamita > Hexamita inflata. The sequence goes on along the minus strand of CAXDID010000901.1, from coordinate 22,585 downwards.
TTTGTTTGAATGACTATTTTGTACAATTATATAATATAGATCTGAATAATAATATCAGAACACTCCAAACTACTCTTCTTTTGAATGACAATTTTATAATTTGAGTTAAATAGATTATTTTCAACTATTCATTTTCCTTTATCTGTTTAAGTAATAAATGCTTCTCGGCAGTTTGTAATTGTTCAGTATTTGAATTCAAACCGTGCAAATGTTAAAGAATGAATAATTTATCAGATTAATTTATGTTTATATAAGCGGCCTATCATATGAGTTAAATATGGCTGCGATTTTATGAATCGCAATTTGAAATTAATTATTATTAACTCAGATTTAGCATTACTAAATTTTCATTTGTGAAGTGATTAAAATGTGTTAATTTTCAAATAACATAAAGAAATAAATTCTTAAAATTTCTATTTATAGATTAAAACATGAAATTTCAAAGATTCTCAAAGCCACTAAAAGCTGGGAGTGTTTCAAACAAACAATGTTAATATATTAACAAAATAATCATTTTTCCAGCGTTTCATATTCTGAGCTGACGCCTGCAGTAATCAAATTACATTTTTCTAAAAGCTGGGTATCTAAATCTTCTCTAGTAACCTGTTTATAATAAGTTACTTATTTATAGTTATTATCTTTCTCCGAATCGCATAACAAAATTGATGCTATCATTATAAATCCTCCTGTAATTATCAGATGCAAAAGTTGTTATGATTCCCAGTGTATCTCTGGATGTGCACCAACAATTGGGATTGAGTTCCAAAGCGTCCGCTTCAAGCTTCAGAATTTGAGTTTTCTAATTTTACAAGAAATTCAGTTTGCTTTCTCAGGACAAAATATTCATTACCCACATATAATTTTATCTGGTTAGCTTTACATTTCGTCAGCGACTCTGCAGCTACCTAATTTTACCCGTAACTCTTAATAGTTAAGATATCATACATGTAAATTGCTCCGAATTAAACTTTCGATGTCTAATTGAGTATTTCAACCATCAAATCGAGTGTTCAGTTTTTCAGTGATATACTGTTCATAAGAAGTTATGCGAATTCTATAACTCGTTTTCCATCTGTGGTGTGGTGCTCTCGCTCTATTTCCGCCATGGTGACGCCCACAGTGTTTTAAATCGATATTCTAAAGTATTAAAATGTATGCTTTAGCTCATCTTTGGACCCCCTAGATATAAAGAGATATAAATACCAATAAATACCGGACTGGATATCTGAATCTTTTTGTTTATAGCTTTATATCATGAATCATTCAATTTTCAAATACGTGTTTTACGTTTTCAAATACGTCCAATATACTAGTAGCAATATACTGTACACTATCGACTATTTGATAGCATTTCGTAGCTGAATTTTAGTATGTATAAATTGTTAAGTATTTAAGAACATACATATGTATTATGTATTTGAAATATTTCTTTTAAAATTTCTAAATGTGATAAGAAGTTCGAACAATTAAATTAGTGTTAAAGGATTATAAAGGTTTTCCACTTTAGTTAAATGATAGTATTAAGCCTTATATTTAATACCATACATCAAGAAGTTGTACATATTCTTGAAAACATTCCAGGAATAACATGGAAATCCAAAGTGCATGATTTGATGAATAAAAAATCCGACTAACGTCTAGATAAAATGTATAGCGCTAAAGCTCCTTTAAAAGTTTGGAAAACCGCAAAATAGTTCACCTAAGTCGCTTCTTAGCTCCTGATTATTGGGACTGGGTTCAAATGAACCCCGGTTGTAGCGATGTTGTACCTAATATGGGAAATTGCGATGCCTCTTCACAAGTATCTATTATAAACACATTCAGCGATTTTCGTTGTTTTTAGGGAAAGGACGCTGAGAGAATAGAATATTCTACATAATATATGATCAGTTGTAATTAGCTGTCATAATGTTCTGATTGTGATAGTGGCTATTGTGGTACCGATGCTGTTTGGAATTTCTTAATAGATTAAGGTACAGTTACTGAATCCTGTATTTCTTACAAATCAGGAACTACAGGTAAAATAGGATAATGTCCAACAGTTTGCGATAATGGAACTGAATTATCTTTTGTTAAAGCTGAAGAAGTAATAAGCATATGTTAAGAATCTCTTAACAGTAAAGAACGCGAAGAAATGATAAAAGAAGCTTTGATAAACGGACCGGTATCTTCTATGCTTATTATTCACGAAGATCTTTACTACTACGAATCTGGTATATACCAACATGTTTTTGGATGGGATGGTGGATGGAGTGCGTGTGAAATAGTCGGATATGGAGAAGAAAACGGAGTAAAGTTTTGGAAAGTCAAAAATGTTTGGGGAAGACAGTGGGGAGAAAATGGATACTTCAGAATATTGAGAGGATCTCCAGATACTTATGGAGAAAGCGAAATCGAATTTGATTGTTATTAAGCAATTGTGTGATTCATTTCATAAATAGAAAAGTATAAGTATTGTAACTTTATTAATAAAGTATTGCGGATAAATTATTTATAATAGTTGTTGAATAGTTATTCCTATCGAAGCAAAGTAAAAATTATATATTTAATATAAATAATGTTTCATTATTCTACATTATTTGACGTGGGAACAACAAACGTGGTAATTAATGATTGAACAATCTTTCAAAATCGTTAACAATTAAAATTTTGTAAGCGTATCTAGAAGAATTATAAAAAGAAGATAGCTCACACTTGTGCTTGGACACATTCATACTCGATTTGGCTTTCGCCACCATAATAGGGTGATCCTCTTCGTATCCTGAAGTAACCGGTTTCTCCCCATTCACTTCCCCAAACATTTTTGATTTTCCAAAACTTTTATCCGTTTTCTTCACCGTAACCAACGAATTCGCACACGCTCCAACCTATAGAACTACCATATGAATGTTAATAAATACCTGATTCATAATAGTATAGATCTTCATACACCAAAAGCATTGTTGATACGGGTCCGTTGATTAAAGCTTATTTTATGGTTTCTTCATTATCTTAGTTAGATTTACAAATATTTATTAGTTCTTTTGCTCTTATCAAATGGGGAATTTAAGAGCCGTCATCACAAGTTGTTGGACATTTACCCGTCTTTCCGGTGACTCCAGACTTATATGAAACACACTAAGACGGGACTGTTCCAACATCAATCAGAAACTTCCATGCCATGAGCACAGTTATAGGATTTCCATCACAGTTAGTACATCTTTCATCTGGATCACAGTTTAACATATACTATGGAGAATATTCGACCCTATCGGCGTCTTTTCCTTGGAAGCAACAAAAGTCACTGAACGCATTCATAACTGAAACATGCGCAGCCGCTCCACAATTTCCAATTTCAGGCACAAAATCACTGCAGCCCGGATTCATTTGTACCCAGTCCCATTGATCTGGTGCTTCCTTGGAAGCAACTGGTATGAACTATTTAGAAGCTTGCTTGGTTTGCGGCAGGACTTTGGACTTGTAAATTTTGTTCAAAGGGACGTTGCTTTTGTCCTTCATGCTCTCGTGAACTTTGGCCTTCCACGTTATTCCAGGTATGTTTTCAAGAATGTTAACCACTTCTTGATGCACCGAGTTTATAACATATATTATAACTATCATTAAAAAGAGATGGTAAAACCAGTTTAGTTTAGCATAATATTTGAAATTAATTGTAAAAATATGCTGTATACTTAACTGGAAGAATTGAATAACATAACACATTTTATTTTAGTAATCTATTGAGTTATTAAAATTAATATTCACTCCAATGTATTACAAGTATATAATATTAATATGATAATGGTCAATCATCGAAACTAGCTTATACTCGTGCTAAAATATTTTTAACCTAAAATTTACCAAACTTTATTAAAATATATCTATAAAAAACAATAAAAATTAATAAATGTAAAATATTTATCAGCTTTATTTATAAAAATGTCAACAAGGTGTCTGATCGTATCATCGTGTTGACAATAAATTGAACTTATTAGATTTATGATATTCTGGAAACTAAAATATTCAAATAAAAGAAAGAAATATTACAGTAAAAAGACTTTTAAATTTTTACTTTTGAATATTTAGATTTCTAACTTAATGTATTTGAAAAATAGAATGCATTAAAAATACAGGGAAAAGAAATACAGTCACAGCCTTTCGAAAATATCCAATATGTCCTGCATATCGATTAGATCGTTCTGTTTCGGTTCGTTGTTGAAACTTTAGCACCCGTTTTTTGAACCTGAGGTGAAACTTTCGGTGTCATTTTCGTTCTGTTTTTAAATAATAAGTGAGTGCATTTTAATTTGGAAGAATCCGAAGCTTTCCTCATCCAAGGGATTAATTTGGTTCGGATTGTCTGAGAGATTGCTTGAAGAATTGATTTACTTCAACTTTTATGTGGTTTTGTGCTTCTTTTGCTTATTTGAATTCATAATGGACTTATATGATACCCGTTTCATTGAAGTGGTTTATAAAAATTATATTAAGTTGTAATAAATGTATACATTAAAAATACAATTGTGTGTATTAATTATAAGTGAATCATACAGTACTGTTGTTATGATTATAACATTTGATACATTTTTAACTTGCAAAATGTTAATAAAATTCACGAGTTATATTGATAATATTAATTTTTCGTTTTCAAATTGAAAAGTTACATTAAATTAAATCACACGTATATCAAATTGTAAACCAGATAATCAAAAATGCATTCGAATAGTAATACTAAAGAAATATTGATTCTAAATATACATAATTCATGCTTTTATTAGAATATTTAAACTTTTTTCAATTTTTTAAGTTTCATTTTTCCCTGATAAACTACAAATATAAACGTGAACAAAACGTGTTATTAATAGTATTCTTAATGTTAACTGTAATGCGATCTTGATTCTACGTGTACATTGATACAAGCTAAAGTATTGTTGTGTGTAAGACATTTTAAACATTGGTCCAATTATTTTAAGTATATTTATATTTTTAATATTAGTAGTGTGTGCGGTAAGCGCGTGTTGTACAAATTATAAAGATCTAACTGAAGAATTGAATGAAATTGGGTATGATATCGTAGAGTTAATTCCGACTTAGCTCATAATACCAGCTATTTCTTGAATGATGTTAGTTTTAATATTCAATTCACTAGTATTCAGAAACGATACTAAATTCATCAATAAAATGATGTAGTTGAAAACAGATTCATCATATTATATACAAGGGTGTTTGGGTTTTGCCAGATATCATAATCCACTTGGTACTCTGTTTGTATATAATACAATCAATCGGCTCCAAATCGTTATTTCACGTTGACAATCATTATTTTTCATTTAAAAGGATAAAAATAAATACTAACCGAGAATATAAATAACAACATAAAAATACATTAAATGAAGAAATGTTTAAAAATATAAAAAGTATATAAAATTACAGTTAATTAAATTAAAACTCACGCTAGTTAGAAAATTTAATTACTAAACAGTAAAATATAATTTTTTATGATTTTCTTGTGTCATTTCTACCAACTAATTAATAGTTCAAAATTAAATTTAAATTTGGTAAAGAAATGAGTTTCAAATGGTTCCTTTTTGCGATTGAAACAGTTCCAGGAGTTCGTTGTGAATAACCGAAATTTGGTCCGCGCTCAGGTTCCCGTAGTCGAATTATTTTGTTAGATTCGGTTCCTCTTGGATAGTTTCTATTTGGGATTAGATAGATTTTATATCTTTTATTGAGAATAATTCGGTATTAGATAGGTGGTCAAAGAAAAGATTCGATTTTAAACTCAAGCGGATTAAAAAACGCTCATCGAAGTGCTTTTTGCTTTTAAATGAAAATTTATTACTGTGTTGCAATATTTGCATCACGAGATCCATGTTCGGCATCTTTGCGCTACTACTGTTTTTTATCCTGAAGTTAAACTGCCTTATAACTGAGTTATTCTGCAATAAAAACTGAATTGAACAATTTTGGTCCTGAATATGGTTCAATGCGCACAAGATTCCAAACAAAGTTGTTCGATTTTCATTCGAGCTGTGGAAAGCACGATAAAAACACTAAACATCACTAGATTAAGTATTGTACAGCTCTAAATAAAATGCAGAACTATTACTTATTATTTAGCAGGTGTAGTCAAAATCCGACTCAACATAATCAAGTTTAAACCGCTTAAATTACTATTAGATCTGAAAATACTTTAATAATGAAATATTGGTCGTACTAGGCTCCAACGAAACGTTATCACATTCAAACTGAGTAATTATTTAATCCCGCGACTATATTTCATCTTCTCGCTCACATTCAGTGTTGCCAACGGTTATCCCAACATCATTGTAAAAACAACTTTAGTCATACTTGTTAAAATTCAAACGAGTTGTAAAACGTTAATCAAAGTGAACTTTTTCTCTAAATACAAAAGTTGTATTTTTGAATGACATAATATTTAATATAAGGTCTAAATTTTTGATTTAATTAGGTTTAGTAATAGTTGTTAGACGATTCAGTTAGGTTACAATATTTTAATTCTAAATTCTAAATATAATTGAAGAAGTTTGTGGTATATGATAAAGAGCACATAAAATACCAAATAATGTTGTACGATTAATATTCGATGAATAATATCGTCTTTAGAAACATAAAATTTCATTGTTACTCTAATTTTCTAATTCTATATAAAAAGCTTCATCATCCGAAACAATGTAACATTTGTAATCTTAGTCTTATGCAGTAGTCATTTATATTTCTTAAAATACGAAATCCTTAATGTAATTTTAATGTTATTTAGACGTAATATGTTTGTGTCCTTTACTATTCATAGGAATGTTAAAGTCAAAATGAATAGATTCTAATCCCTAAGGATTGTATTTTGTGTTTTCATTTAACTGATTTGCGTAGTAACCTAAATCATAATATAACTATTAATAACTATTAATTTAATCAGAACATTAAAGATTATTTGAAAATCGTTGTTCTGTATCACTATAACTAAAGCAGTATTTCATTCCGTTCAACTATAAAATATAAAATAATAAATCAACGTTACTTTATCTATACATATTTTCCCATTTATTTTTTATAATTATATTTTTACCTTTTTGTTATTTATTATAAATATAATTCATTTGACATACAACATTGTTATTGTTAGTAACAAATTTTATTGAGTTATTTGGTTTAATATTATAAATAGCACATAAAATTCCTTGTAAAGTCGTTCGATTTATATTTGATTCATGAAACTTACGTTAATAACATAATATTTCGGTATTTAGGATGTTATAAATTTCTAAATAAAACATATTTTCGTCAGCAATAATGTAGCAAATAAAATTAAAAGAATTATTCGTACAAGATAAACTGTAATTATTTATGTTATTATAGTACTGTTATAACTGTTAAATATTTTATATTTAAGTTTTATCTAATGAGGATTATGGGCATTCAAAACTGAAATTTATGTTTTTATTAGATTGACTATGCTTCATTTTAGTTTATTTATTGTTGTTGGGAGTGAAAATTGTTTAAATGTGTATAAATACATAGAATGAATAAATATAATATTCAATCCAAATGATATTGATTAATGTTTTGGCAGCAATAGATTGTGTCGGCCATATAAATGTAATGAAAAAATATTAACGTGATATTTTAATTGCTACAGTGGAGACAATTCCAAATTTGCCTTGTATAGCAAACACACCAATTTAGTTTGTGATAGATTATTAGAATCATCCGATTCATTTTGGTTTTTACACCCAGGTGATAATGGAATCTCCTAAGAGTAACGTTACTGTTGATTGTACGAAGTATATACCTCTTTTATAGTCATTTTCGTGCAAGGATGCAATGCAAAAAATAATTAATGAACAATAGTTTGTAAAGATTTCAATGAATGGTGTTACCGAGGAATATACCATAACATTGGAGGAGAATAAGATGTTCATTGCATAAGTATGTATTGGATCCATCAGCCTTGTTATTGGAATAATTTCTATTTTCTGCTTCTCGAGAGATAAATGCTACGGATACAAACTTTGTTTACGTTTGAATCAGAAATTCGGATTCGTTCCTGAAAAATAAGTTCCCATTTTCAAACAACTGCTTTAAAGAGCAGATGAAGAGCACGAATAAACGAAATTAAAATTACCAAAACCTAAAGCTGAAGTGAACCTAGTTGAAGAATAACCCATGTTCTTTGACGAAGATTTCGACTTGGGAGAAAAAATTGACGGAGGAGAAAACTAAAAAGGATATCAGATTATAAATAGCCAAGAAGCTTGTGATTGAATTTAGTTACTTTTATAAAATTCCGCATCATAACAAAATGCAATTACTTGTAAAATCTAACAAAGAATCTCTGGTATATCCTTTGACGGTGCAAATTTCGTCAAAAGATTAAATAATACTAATAAATATTTCACAATTTAACAATTCACAGTGCATTATTCCAATTCATTTTGAAACTATTGACAAAATCAAAATTTATTATAAAGGAAAAGCAGATTACGCCTAATTAAACAACCTAATTCAAATTTTTGAGTTGCAGTTAACAATAAAATTGGAAAATTTCACTTAGCAGTAATATACAATGTGCAGCAGACAAAAAGCAATAAATTTTTCGCTGAATCACATTGCACCGCCTGTAAAACCAGCTTAAAGTCCTTTACGAACATAAACCAAAGTTGAGGACCCGGCTCAACCAATAATAATACAACCTGAACCAAAAGTTGAAGCTTAACCAGAATAACCCAACGTGCAACAAGGCTAAACAGAACCAGCTTAAAATCCTGAACTAATAGTATAACCATACCAACCACTTGAATCCAACAGTAAAGAGAACTTACCATCCGAGCACTCGAAAAATGAACCAACCAACTCATTATTGTCAACAAAGTCAATGTTTTCGGATATTGAGAACGTCTTCGAGAATTTGAACCTGCGCGATCCCTTACCGCTCCCAAACACCTTCCACTTCGTTTTCTCTCAATCCACTTCAAATTACACCATCCTATTCATTTTCCAAGATTCGGAGGTTTACTTTGAACTTCTAAATATTTCTCTGGAGCTCACAATAGGTATTTACGTAAATAACGTTGTAATACCAGTTTTGGAGTGGCCCGGGACTAAAACGGTATTGAGCGCGTAAACGCACTAGTTCATTCAGCTCCTTTTGGCCCTTGGAGCGGAGCAAAACGCGTTCGAACCGTTTGAGTTCTTCAATTTGGATTCTGAGAAAGTAAATAACATAATTAAAGGGACTAAACTTGATTTGGAGCGGATAGGAGGTGTTGAAGTTATGGCCGAATACAAAATAATACAGTAATGCTCTTAATTGAAATACTGTGAAGTTGATAATCAAATAAACGATGAAAGTAGATTCGGGCAGATTTGCAATAAGATAAAACTGGATAAGAGCGTTTTCTGCGTTCATTCGAACAAGATTAATTATAATGAACACATAAATGATGAAGAGGACATAGAAATAATTAAATTCAGTAACACGGGATAAACAGTACTGTTGAATTCGGAGATACCAGTGGATATTAATACTGAATGCAATGTGGGGAAGAACTTCACAGTGGTTGTGTGCAAATAAGCGCTGAATACCAGTTTTGATGATAAAACACCATTCGTTTACAAATAAAAAGAGTTATTTATTAAAATAATGGGAGCGTTCACACCGCTGAAGCCGTTTTTCACAGAAATACAGGTAAAAAGAAACGCAAAATCGGTACTGAAGAAAGAAAACAAAAGCTACTATAAAATAATAGTTAAATAACCAAAACAAATCCTCAAAAGAATTGAAGAAATGCACTGCTCGCAACTAAACGCAAGCGTTGACTACCAAAAATAAATCGAATCACTTGCTGATCAAATCACTAAAATAATGCGCGATAACCTCAATAAAGAAATACTCACTGAAAATGATATCTGGAAGCAACTAAATGGACTATTCAAATGAACAACACAACTATCAACTTAGCACGTTTGTATTTGTATAACTTAAAGATCAGTGTGAGATAAATTATAGCTATGTATTCTATTGCAACTTTTTTACTTCCCCCGAAATTTAATATATATTTAGAATAATACTACTACAATAGCACTTATAGATATTATATATCTTATGAATAAAATGAGCGGAATCTATATATAACATCGACAAAATTTTCCGCATAAAATCTAGATGAAAATACTTTATATGTGTTACGTAAGCGAATGGCAGTGTTTTACCACTCCACTCCGCGCTTACTTCATTTCCACTCCATCTTCAAAAATACTATGTACGGATCAGGAATGAACTTAAGTGGAACTAACTTCAGAAACACTCGCACAGACCCAGCTATTGAGCATTTAGAGCTCCGCCAAGATTTAATGGATCATGAATCCTACTAAATCATCCAACAGCAAAAACAAAAGATTGCTGCCATCCAGGATCAACTTACCCGTTCTCAAATGGACGCTGATCGGTCGATTGTCGCCGCCGAGATGAAAGTGAATCAAAACGATTCTAAGGTCCAAGTCCTTGAATCCCAACTTCAAAAGACCTTTGAGCAGAACAAGCAGATCAATTCCCAGGTTGCCAACTGCTACGATTAGATTCGTGCCCTCTAGGTCGAGAAGACACAGAAGGAGGACGCCTTGTCCAAGAGCCAATATGATGCTTCCCTCAAGCAAGAGCAGATAAATTCTTATTCTCAGCAACTGAGTTAGAAGAATGAGTTGATCCAGCGTCTAACGATCGAGAACGCCCAGAAGTTCGACTTGGTTGGTCAGCTCACCGCCGACAACCAGCGCCTGCGCACTTAGGTCCAAACCAATCAGGTCCAGATCCAAACTCTGAATGACCAGTTGAAGGCCCTCCTTTCCCAAGCTTCCCAGAAAGACCAGCAATTAGCCCAAACCAGTGTCCAATCCCAGACTGTCACCGTCCAACTCAACCAACTGAGGAACGAATTAAACACAAAGTCTGCCCAACTTCAAGCAAGCTTCCAACAAATTCAACAAATGCAAGCTGAATTGAACAACAAGAACCAAATGATTGCCCAACAATCAGTTGAAACGAGCAGGAAAACTGAGCAAACAACCCAGGCCCAGATTGAACTCAACAACAAGAACGAGCAAATAAGAGTCATGAACCAACAAATCCAACAGAAGAACGCTGAGATTCAGGCCAAACAACAGCAGTTGAACGCAGCATACGATCAAATGGCCAAGAAGTCAGCTGAAGCTCAGATGAAGCAGGACCAAGTAGCCCAATCAAGCTATCAACAGAACTAATTGCAAGATTAGCTGAGAGCACTCAGAGCTGAGGTCCAGATCAAGAATGAACAATTGTCCCAATCTCAAATGAGACAATAAACACTCCTCGACCAATCCACCAGACTCCAAGTTGAAGTTAACCAAAAACAATCACAACTCACATAACTATCAGAACAAACCAAAGTTCTTGGATCACAGGTTCAAGGTCTCAACTACCAAAATCAAAGCCTCGCTCAATCCATCAACCAAGTCAAGCAAGAAAACTATCAAACACTCAATACCCTCACTGAAGCTCAAATCCAGCTCGAAAGAGAAAAGCAAGAACGCTTGAGCAAAGCTGTCCAAAGAGTTAACTTCCTTGAACAAAAGGTTGCCGAAGAAGACCAATTAGCCGAAAAAGTTCAAAGCCTTGAACGTTCAGCTGTTTTGGGAAGTGGATTGTATGCAAGCCAATCTCCAAACAGAGTCAGCAGGTATGCTGGATAGATGAATATTGATTAACTTAGAAGCTCAATAAGAAACGCCGATACGATGAGATTTGAATGAGAGAGATATATTTAATTTTATTTATTTAAAGCTCACACCATTGCTTGAAAGCAATCATCCTCTATTCCATTTTCACCACCAAAATCCGTTGAACCCCTTATTATTCTGAAGTATCCGTTTTCTCCCCACTGTCTTCCCCAAACATTTTTGACTTTCCAAAACTTGACTCCGTTTTCTTCTCCATAACCAACTATTTCACATGCACTATAACCGACTTCTTTCCCATACATATGCTGATAAATACCTGATTCGTAGTAATAAAGATCTTCATAAAGTAAAATCCTTGTTGACACGGGTCCATTCATCAAAGCTTATATAATATTTTCTTCATTATCATCATCATAAAAGAAAGAGATTTATGTTACCTCTTTAGCTTTAACCAAGGTAGGAAGCTAAGAACCATCGTCGCATGTTGTGGGACATTTACCTTTCTTTCTAGTGACTCCAGATTTATATGATACACACGATGACGGAACTGTGCCGATATCTATTAAATATTACCAAACCCGAAGATTATAAACTTCTCTGTTACATCCATCATTATCACAACTTACCCCATATTATGATGAATATTCGATTCTTTCTGAATCTTTTCCCTAAAAACAACGAAAATCGCTGAAAGTATTTGTTACTGAAACTTATGAAGAAGGACAGTGACCAATATCAGGTACCACATCGCTGCAGCCAGGATTCGTTTGTACCCAATCCCATTGATCTGGCACTTCCTTAGAAGCAACTGGAGTGAACTTACTTTTAGAAGCTTGCTTGGTTTGTGGCAGGACTTTGGACTTGTAGATTTGGTTCAAATGGACGTAGCTTTTGTCCTTCATGTTCTCGTGAACTTTGGCTTTCCACGTTATTCCTGGTATGTTCTCAAGAATGTTAACCACTTCCTGATGTACCGAGTTTATAACATATATTATAACTATCATTGATGAAGGGAAGTGAAATGTGTGTTAAGATAACTCTTATATTATTAAATAATCGAACTTTAACAAAAATTAATGTTATTGTAAATATTGTCAAATTTTGTAGATATAAGGGTACATAATATTTGTACTGTGTCATTGAAGAGAAGTGAAATATAGATATTTAGATAACTTTTAATATTATTAGATATTTGTATGTTAAATTAATGCTATAATAAATATTATCAAATTTTGTATATATTCATTTCACTTCCTCGAGACGGCACAAACAGACTTCATTGAGACTTTCAAAAGCAAAACATGGGCTCTCGCACACCAGTGTTTCAACTTTCAAACGGGCTCAACCAGTCATTTATGCCCACTCAGTATAGACCCAGCAGGGCATTATCAAATTTTGTATATATAAGGATATCTACAAAACTCTGGATATATAAGGCTACATAAGTTTTGATTGGTATTAAATTGATATTAAATATTGGTATTTTAACAAGAATTAATGTTATTGTGTAAGAAATTGAAGACTGGAGTTGTCTTCAATTTGTCTACTAAAATAAAATCAAATCCCTAGATATAAGGCTACATAAGTAGCACGAATTGTAACGTGAAACCTAAAATATTTAAGAAGATTGCGTACAAATTACTCTAACAAAAGTTAAGATTTGTTAATATTTTTTAATATATTTATTTATTAATATTTATTTATTATTTTTAATATTATATTTAATAACAAGCATGAATCACGCTTCAAATGGAATATACTTGAATAGACGCTCATAAATTGGGTTCATTATTTATGCCATATATCTAGCAGAACTTCGTTGATCTGTTTCTGTCGAAAACACATAATATAAAAGAAGGATCATACTTCTGGTTGACTAATTCAGGCAATTTAGAGCCGTCATCACAAGTTGTGGGACATTTTCCTATTTTCCCTGTTTAACCGGACTTATAAGAAATGCAAGATGCGGGAACTGTGCCAACATTAATTAAAAAGTGCCAAACCTAAAAAGTCAAACATTATTGGGTTGGGATACAATTTGTGCACCTAGAATCGGAATCACAATTCAATTAGTATTATGTAGAATATTCTATTCGCTCGGTGTCCTTGCCCTAAAAGCAACGAAAATCGCTGAAAGTGTTAATAACAGAAACTTAAGAAGAGACCATCCACAATTACCCAATTCAGGCACTACATCACTACAACCTGGGTTCATCTGAACCCAGTCCCAGTAGTCAGGAGCTTTCTTTTAAGAAACTGGAACGAACTTTTTGGAGGTATGTTTGGTTCTTTTGTTTTGAAAGTTTAATTCAGTGAAATATTGTTGTTCATCTGTTCGTGAACTTTAGCTTTCCACGTTATTCCGGGTATATTTTCAAGAATTTGAACTACCTCTTGATGTACTAAATTAATTGAATAAATTAAGAATATCATCGTTGTGGAGTGAAATATTAAGTAAATTTGTTAAATAATATACCAATAAAAAATAGTGACAGATTAAATATGATAAAAAATATGGATACATTTATGATTACAAATTAAGTAATAATCATGTTGAGACATTGGTTTCTTATTATCAACATTATTTATGTACAAATTTAAAAAATCTGAATAATTATCTGTAATCAATGATAATTAAATGTATTTTTTATCTTATTTTAGTTCAAGTATATCATGTGTGAATTTTCCTATCACCAAGATCAATAAGATAATTACATTACTCTCCAATCTAAATCTTAATATCTCCTCATAGAATCTCTGTTCAAACGAATGTTCATAACATTTCTGATGTCTAGAACAAAAAGTTAATAACTCAATACTGCAGATTCTAAGACAGTACTCACCCACTTAATGACCTATCTTAGAATCGCTGAATGTCTTTTGATACTTGGTGCTATAAGTGAGCGTTTAGATCTAAAATAGTTCATTAACCGAAAACTTAAAGAAGTTATCATTTTCGTTATTCAGAACTTTAGGTTTTGCTGTTTAGATCGTTTTGTTTTCATTATTCTCGCCATTTTCTCGTTTATTTTTGTCCCGTTTTTACTGAATAATTTGTAATTCCGTTCAAAAAATGCAATTCTTCATAATCTGCTTTGGAACTATATTTTTAATTCCAATATTTAATTATTATTTTAACTTCCCTACGGACGAAGTCAATGCTATTATTGTATTTATAATACTACATAACCTCGTTCTCAAGGGGGTAGCCTTTTCACTTATAAGGGGGTTGCCATTTTCAACCCCCTTATAAGTGAAATGTATCCAAAATGTATCTAAAAATATTGTTGAATTAGGGTTTACAGTCAAAAAACGGGGTTAAAACACATGAAATTTGTCACTCGCTTATAAGGGGTAACTTCATGTCCAACCCCCTTATAAGCGAAAATGCTACCCCCTTCTGAATGAGGTTATGTAGTATTGTACATCATTGATTTTATAGTAAAATAGCATAATATCATTGATACTAAAGATAATGTTATAAAAGAATAATATTAAATAAATTAGATTAAAATAGTGAATACATAGGAGTAATATACAGTAAAATCTCGCTAAAAGACTCTTGGATACACTCGCGTTTATACTCTGGAAAAGTAGAAAGTCAATACATGATTACGTACTTCTATTAGATATTTTGAGATTTCTCACTTAAAGACCTAACTTAATCTCATATAAGCGTAACGTGTTCATTTTTACCTGACGATTGGTATTGGGGTATAAAATTAGTGTGAGAATATATACTATTTGCTTACAATTATCATGATAGCGCTTTAAAATGAAGAATTAACATGATTACATTTTTAAAATATTAGATATTACACATAATTTATAGACCCAAGTTGATCACGTATTGACTCTTGAGACAGGATATCTCGCATATAAACTTTAGAAATTGAAAGCTTATACGCGATTTTGCCTAGTCTTTTGGCGAGATTTTACCGTACTACATTTAACATTACAGTACATACTAGAATTAAAGATGATGAAACTTTTGCTGCTAATTCGTATATCATATTATATACAATAACATATTATATACAATAATATGTATATTAGTTCAATAAATTAACTACATAATTGATGAATCCAGCATTGTCATAATATATTCGTCACGTTGGATTATTGAATATTAAATATATCATAATATTATTTAGTGTAAAAATGGGTACAAGTCGTTACTGTGGTGTCCGAGCCAACTTTGATTTTAACAAATGTTTATGTAATAATTGCGCTTGAAAATTAAATCACTGTATTTATGCTAATTATAACATATTCAATTAATTCTGCGGTTCATTTCTTTTTCACTTCATCCTTCAAATGACGAAGCACACACGAAGCCGACGGATCACAATACAAGAGCGTCGCATAATGATGAGAATGTGAGAAACAGAATCACAAACTGTTGCAACCAAGAAATACATTGCTTGTTGCCTTCAATGTAGTCTCCAAACTGTTTATTCCATTTTAAGCACTTTGAAGTTACAGGCAAGCTAGAAGCTTCTCATGCCGATAATAGTGTCAGAAAATTTGACTAAGCTGAGATTTTCGCGTTGTTAAATATCGCCAGAGCCATAGATTCGAAACTCGACGAATCATAGCTGAAAAATACTAAGCCCTTCGTGGAATTTCCATGTCTCTAACAACGGTATCTCGTCTCCTGGCCAAATTCAGTTTAAGCTTCTATGTTGCTAAGATAAAGCCAAAACTTACCGAAAAGCATAAATTGGAAAGTTTGAACTTTGCTCGAATGAACCTGAAACAACCAATTGAATATTGGAGAACTTTTTAGTATACCGATGAGTATCGCTCAAAATGCTATGCAAATCGAGCGAGTAGAGTGCTCAGAACACCTAAAGACGAGTGGAATCCGAAGTATTTTCTCGAAGTGTAAAATATGGACTGTTTTCGTGCATGATCTATAGTACGATTAGCTATAGATATAAGGGTCCATTATGGTTTATGCCGTGCGGTACGACCATGAATTCAATTGTCAATTCTTAAGTTCTCAGACAAGTTACACTTCCATCACTTAATAGCATAACTTGAAGTTGCAACAAGATAACGCCCCGACACATTTTAGTAAGTATATGAAAAACTTTTATACTGCTAACAACATTGAGCTCTATCGCTTTCCAGTAATGAGTCCAGACTTAAATCCACTTTTTCACTGCTGGAATCCACTGAAGTCAAACATTTCCCCTGAAGAATGTACCACATATGACTTATTAAATGAAGAAGTAAAGAGGGCGTTGGAGTAAATCTCGTTAGATATCATCAATCATTTGATTGACTCTATGCCCAAAAGGTTAGAAGAAGTAATAAAATAGAAAGGAGACGCTACTAAACATTGAGTTAATATATAGTTAAAATTAATACAAAAAATAGTTTTGAAATAGTTAGTATTTTTTGAAATCAAAGTTGGCTTGGCGACCACAGTATTATAAACACGTATTAAAATTACGTCAAATAACATTTAGCTAGTTTTCTTTTTATATGCTTTACATAGAATAGGTTCGTTATTTTATTAAAATCTCTAATATCAAAATTTCGTAATTACATTCAAGTTGTAGTTTGCTGGTTCTAAATACTTATGTGTATACTATCAGATTTTCCAATTTAAATCCTCAAAAGATATAACTTAAATTATCTTAAATTGTTATTAATAAGCATTATGATATATTTCAACTCCTCATTAAAAATATATATATGTTAAGTTTACTAGTTAAATAGAGTATCATTCTTAACTTAGTTCTGGGCATGCCAATTTCAAAAATTATATCTTAGTAATCTAATTCTATTTAATTGTGCAATAATTAGTTATCTAGAAATGCATAATTACACGTTTATTGTATAAAGGAATATTCTTTGTCCTCTCGAACGTAAATTACAAATATCTCGTATTATCCATCAAATATTATCCACCTTAGTATGTATACCCAAAGAACCTAGGATTTGTAACTGAAATTGACTTACTCTATGTAAAGTCTCCAGTCATTCGCACTATTCGGTCTTACCACAAATATTTAAGTGTAAAGTTCTAATGTTTCAGTAAAAGTTCCTCAGGATCTTGCAAACGGATCTCTTCTATGTTTTTTATGTGATGTGAACGCATCTTCCTCTGATTTCACTTTTATTGCTTCAGGTTAAAATATTACAGGTTTCGTTTAAGCCCCATTAACCATTTTGAAGATAAACCAGTCTTTGGTTTAGTTTAGGCTGAACGGGGTTAATATAGGAGGGTTGATTTTAAATGCATCCGAAATCCAAGTTTCAATAGTGGATTGCAATATTTCAGGTTTTGTTATTGATGATAGTGTGTCAGGATCAATAATTACGTTTGTATACTAATAAGTAGATTTTGGAGTGGAAAATGTTAAAATTTGCTCAAATGTGCCTTACTTTGGTCAGGGAGCCTTGAGTTAGTAAGGAATAGTAGACACATGTGTTTTATGTAGAGACGGATTCTACACTTACGGGTTGTGCCTAGCAAGTTTGTAGTTCAGTGAAATACAAAACGATAAGCTGGTTTGTATCAATTCGTTCACATTCGATGGAGAAAAATGTTCGTGCGCAGAGGGTTAAATACTTAATGGAACAACATGTATTGAAGTTTTATATTCAATTAATTCGCTTAGTTCCCAGTAAATTTTAGTTTAAAATTAAGTTGCAGATTTAACCAATAGAACATAAGCCCTTGATAATATTTCAAGAGAATTAACCGATAATTTATCACATACAAATTAATTAATTTATAACATCTAGTAAGACCAAATTGTAAATTCTGTTACTGTGGATCATAACATAATAGGTAATATAACAAGCTTAAATTAAACATTATTAAACAATGTAGCTACATTAAATGCGTTAATCTAGAATTTACAAGCTCAAATAGACTTACTATAAAATAAGCAAGATAAATTACCACTTGAAATGCTCAACAACATGTTTCAGTAAGAAAACTATGAAGCCACTGAATTGTGGATAATATGCGGATAACCAGCCTTTATTCAAACTTTCGATATTACTTCTGTCACTAACACCATTATCTCTTCAAACTTCACTAATGGTTCTGTATTCGGCTAAAAAATTAACGTTCAAAACGTTTTCATAGATATTCAAGATGGAGTTTATGGATCTGTTGTCCAACCACTGTTTGCAGCATAAAACCAGTTTTACAACATCAAAGTGCGAATTGGAAATCAAATAGTTGGAAGTGGACAGATATTATCAAGTAATAATTCAATAATCATTAACTTAATGACTATACTTTCCAAGATAGGAACCACAGTAACCATCAACTCTTTACTCTCACTTAATATTCTTCTAACTCAATCGGTAAGTATAACTATTAAAGATGTTAAAATATAGTTAAATATTTAAGCTTCAACAGGAAATTTAGGTCTTGTAGGATCTCTGATTGGATAAATGAGCATAATCAACTACTAAGTATCTGGAACTTATGAAACGCTAGGTATGATGAGTTTGGGTGTTTAAACTATGAGTTCCAGTAAAGTTTTGATCAAACGCGTGAACTTTGCCCCGTTTTCATATGTCTATGGAAATTAGTCGTCCTTCCTATTTGGAATAATAACTTCGTCTAGCATTGAAATAGCAAAAAGCGTAATGACCATAGGTAATTAATCAACATAGTTCATTTTGGGTTCACTAACTACAACTAATACATTATTTTAGTAATTCGGAGGATTAGTTTCTTAAATGATAATGACAAGGCTTGTTGTAGTAGAATTATTTTAAACCTCAAACTTTACGTGTTCAACTTAATATATGACGAAATCTGGAATAATGTTAGGTATATCAACGACTTCTTCAAGCTAAGTTATATTTAAAGGAATATGCATCAAGTTTTCTATTGTTGCAAATACGAATTTAAGTTAATTTGGTGTTATTGGATATTTGGATGGAAATATAACAATATAGTAAACTACTATAGTTTCAAATATTAGTGCTGTTATTATTAATTGTTTAGGTGTTATTGGAAATATTAGCGCTTCAAGTTTGTTAGCAAACTTTTTGGATTTGACTCTATAGGAACAGATACATTATACTTCTGGTGGAACTAATTCTGCCTTGATTGGGTAGTTATATGCAGTGTCTTCAACTTTTACAAAGATTAAATTAAATAATAGTGTTTAAAACGGAACTGGTATATATGGTGGTTTCATAGCGATATCCAATAGCGATATATCAATAACTGATAGTGTTATAAATAATCTCACTATTATTTCAACAAGCAGTTCTAGTGCTGTGACTGGTTAATCAATTAATAACTTAATTACTTAAAATATAATTGTAATTAATATTATTTCAAATTCTTCTAACTCTGTTGGAACAATTATCGGATTTTCGAATGCTTAATGTTCTGTTTAGAGTTCTTAAATCATAAATATTAGTATATCATCCTTAATAGGTGTAGGGTCAGGAAGTTTAATCGGATATTCCTCATTATAAACAATCATAGATAATTGTCATTCTGAAAATATCAATATATATTCTACAACTAATGGAACTGGTGGTATGGTTGGTTGGGCAAATTTTTCTCTTATTATAAATTGTTACGTTTTAAATGTTTAGATTAATTCTACTTTATATATAGGTGGTATATGTGGTATTTAAAACAATAACTCAGAAATTAGAAACAGTTAAGTTATAAATTCATATATAAAAGGTAGTTAGTCAGGAGGTATTAGTGGAGTTCAAAGAAACAATTCCGAAATAGTAAGTTGTATATCAGAAAATAATACTATTGAATCATCTAGCTCAAACGCTGGAAGTATAATAGCCACATCTTTAATATTTACATAAATACTAAATTCATCATCATTAAACTGTAGTGTAACTTCAACAGGTTCGGTAACTGGAGGCATATTCGGGTTCATCAGTTCTGTTTTACTGGATACGTGTTTTGTAAGTGACTTAAAAACAGTATCAGGATCACAGTCCGGAGGGGTTATCGGAATTACAGGTACTTTGGGCTCAATTTAAATATAAAACGTATTTGTTCATAATATTTTCTTATAATGCTTAACCGGCACTTCAATAGGAAGTATAATTGGATATTTATATGTCGATTCTATAATAAATGGAGCAAATATTAAAAATGTTTAAATGATAACGTAAAGCGCTAATGGTGCTGGTGGAGTTGTTGGGAGCTCTTCTGCGAATGTATAAATAGTAAATTGTATTGTAGAAAATTTAAATATTAACTCAACTTCTACTGGTTCTGGTGGTATTATTGGACATTCTAATATTACTTCAATTATAAATTGTTCGGTATCAAATTCCTTTATAAATTCGACTGATGATATTGGTGGTGTTTTAGGTTATCAATAAGATAGTTCAATTAATAATCAAATATTAATTCAGAATGTTTCGGTTAGAAATATAACTCTAAACTCTTCGAGCGGATATACTGGCGGTTTTATTGGTCATTTCTCCAGTTCAACATAGGCTCTATTCATTAAAGTGTCCATTGTAAGTAATATTTTAATAAATAGCAGTTCTCAGATTGGGATTATTGTTGGAAAATCTGATCTGGCCTCTTACTCGGTTACAAATTCAAGTTCGTAGGGTGTGAACAAGATAAATAATATTATTCAATCGAATTGCGACAATTTAATTTTCATTGCGAACCAGAGAGGCTGCTGAATGATTTCAGTTCAATATTATTTTTTAATTTATTGAAAGTATAAATATATTATATTCTTATTATTATATTCTTTACCGTATTTATAATATGGTATTAATTTTTAAACTCGCTTATGTTCCAAGTTAGCCTTCTTGCCTTGCTCCCACAACACCCTCGAAACAAGTTTATTCATTTTCTAACCTTCAATGTATATATAGCATAAACTTGATTAATATAACTGATTTTTTGCTTATAAGTGGTTATTATAGGTTTCCATATTCGCAAAAGGACTATAATTAATCCTATTATCGAAATAATGAAATAATGTTAATATTATAAAATATTAATCAATAATCATAAACTTTCAATCGAAAGTTTTGATATAATATTTTTCACTCTATTTAAAGTAGCCTTCAAACCATTGATATAAGCAATAGTTTCATTTAAGCAATAACATAATCATTATTTGCTTCTTTAGCCAATGCGAGCTGATACAGATAACTGAGTGCAAGCGCTTAATTCTCACTTACTCCGATTTCGCTCCGTCCTAAAACCATTGACCGGTTATTTTGCTTTAAATAATCTTGCACAATATTTAGAATCGCTTTCCCTTTTATGTGCATTTCTACTGTGTTCTTCTTTTGTATTTGGTAGTTCGTGTATTTTGGCGTTATTCCAGATTTCGTAATAGTGACACTCATGTCCTGCCCATCGTAGTCTTCCTCAGTTTGCTACTGCTCACTGAATTGAGTAATGAACGAATTTAAGTTTTGAATATCTTATTGAGAGTCCAAAATGTATTTAATACAGTTTTTAACCAGAACCACAGAAGAGTTCTTGTTCTATTTAACAGTGATTTTTTATTGAAGTGGTAAAATTTATTCGAGTTACTGAATATCATCCGATGAAGATAAAACGAACCCGATATATTTTGCAAAAGGGGATAAATTATTGAACTGAAGCTGAATTTACTCAGAATCCATATTTTTAGGTGCATCAAGTACGATTAGATCTTGTGGCGGAAGTAGATTAGAACTACAGATGAATTAAACGTCTTAATAAGTGCCTTCGGTTAATGCATTCTGGAATGGGAATTATTCACTTGAATTAAAATTCAGTATCTCGCTAATTTCTAATTTGTTTAAAGTGGAATTGGTACTTTTAACATAAATACTTGGTGAAAATTTGATCTATTAGTGGAAAAATGGTTCATTTAGCAATAGC